>JAOANR010000301.1:1200000-1650204 GCA_030278955.1 Hygrophila difformis
ACTACATTCATTAATTAATTAAATGTATTATGTTTGAAAGAAGTGATAATCATCACATATATTCCCTTTTAAAATTCTCCAATGAGTAACGATGTTTTACAAAAGTGGAATATATATTAAATATAGAGGATAAGATATCAGTATTAATTAAGGGTGGGACACAATAAAATTTAGATATTAGAATTTTTCACATCAAAAGAGGGAATATCGAATGAATGAAATCAATCACTTACGGTAAATAATGAGATTTTACTAGTATTTATATTTCTCTTCTAGTCCTTTTTTTTTTTTTGCGTGCTAGTCTCTTTATTTTGATCCAATAGTTTTGTCATGTTATTTTTTTTCTTCTTCTGGATAATTAATTAATTTTGACCCAATAATAATTGTGCATAATGTGGGTATAGTAGTCATGAATCACTGAATCAGGCACGAGTTGATAGTTTTAATTAGGGTTCATATGGGCCTTGGGAATCTCATGCATGGGTATATATATAGGCTTAGTCATTAGATTATATAATTTTAGAACTAATTTGTTAATTATAATTAACAAGAGCTACAATTTAATTCCCAACAATTTGTTAGTTTAAGTGGTAATGAACTTGACTACTTTAGCAATCTAGTTGCTTAAGTAAAATTTTAGGTTTGAATCTTGTGGTGCATAGACTTCTAAAAAATTTAAGAAATCTCTTAGCAGAAAAAAGAAGAGCTTCAATTTTCATAATAAAAAAACAAAGAGGTCTAATTCACATGCATCCCCAAATTGGTTGTGTATACTATCATTTTTTTCCGTATTATAAATTTGGCACATTCTCAAGTATTGAATGCGAAAATAAAAATAATCAACAAGTTTCTTTATATATATACTTTTTCTATAGTTCAAGTATAAATAAATTAAACATATATCTGTAGTTTGTGGTTGATAGTTGGATAGGAGAGAAATCCTAATCACAAGTTATACACATAAAATAAATAATTATTTCTATGCACATCAATTTATATCACTGCATCATATCAAATATATATAATATCTACAACAAGCTAATTAAGCACTTTCCTCAACAATTTATATAATTAATACTGTAGTAGTACATATAGATATACATTTCTAAAGATTTTCTTCATATAAAAGAGTGTATATACTAATATTGTTTTACTAGAATAATAACCCCTATAATAGAGAGTTACACTTTTAAGCATACATACTCTACACGGTCTGTGTATATATAATTGTACTCAGTAATAAGATTAATTACTTTATTAATTAAATATTTACCCCCTTTAATTATGCTTACACTATATATATATGACCTGATATAATAATAATAATGTAATTAGTATTCGTATTATATATACATATATTCGTACAGCTTTTATATGGTTTACTAAAAATTATCAGATCTCTCTCTCTCTCTACAACTCTCTATCTTCTCTCTCCGTGTCTCGTATCCTTTGCTTTCTTCCCACACTGGAATTTCCATTGTTTTCTATTCCCTCTAGGGTTTGTGCTTCCTTATTTTTTCTATATTAATCCATTCACCATAGATTTAATACTATTATTATCAATTCAATTCCATATATTATTTTTTTCTCATTTTTTTTGTTTTTGTTTCGATTCAATAATTATTTACTTTAATTTTAACTATTTGCGATTGTGGTGCTGTAGCCGTAGCTGCAGGGAGAGCATCATCCTCGTTTGTCCATGGCTGGTTTGGACTTAGGTTCGGCATCCCACCACTTCATCTCACAGCTCCACCGCCCGGACCTCCACCTTCAGCGACCGCCGCAGCCACCGGATTCTGACGACAACGACCCCCGTCCCAACCAATTCTCCGGCGAAGACTCGCATCCTGCAGGCCTCGACCTCATCAACAATTCCGGCTCAAGCCCCGGAAGCGGCGACGCATCTGGCGGCCGCCGTCCCCGCGGGCGTCCACCGGGCTCCAAGAACAAACCGAAGCCGCCGGTGATCATCACGCGCGAGAGTGCCAACACGCTCCGGGCGCACATCTTGGAGGTCAGCAGCGGCTGCGACGTCTTCGAAGCGGTCGCCACGTACGCGCGGCGGCGGCAGCGCGGGATTTGCATCCTCAGCGGCACCGGCACCGTCAACAACGTCAGCCTGCGGCAGCCCGCCGCGGCGGGCGGCGTCGTCACTCTCCACGGTCGGTTCGAGATCCTCTCCCTCTCCGGCTCCTTCCTCCCCCCGCCGGCGCCTCCGGGGGCCACCAGCCTCACCATATACCTCGCCGGCGGACAGGGCCAGGTCGTCGGTGGGAATGTCATGGGCACTTTAATCGCCGCAGGGCCCGTCATAATCATCGCGTCGTCGTTCACGAACGTCGCCTACGAACGGTTGCCGCTGGAAGAGGAGGAAGGGCTTCAGATGCAGCAACCGGCGTCGCAGCCGCAGAACGGCGCCGCCGCCGCAAGCGAGGGGAATCAATTCCCCGATCCGTCGCTAGGGCTTCCTTTCTTCAATTTGCCCCTAAACATGCCCAACAGTAGTCAGATCCCAATGGAAGGCGGCGCCTGGGCGGCAGCAGGGAACTCCGCCGCCGCCTCCGGAGGCGGAGGGCGACAGCAGTACTAATAATCGGCCGTAAACAAGGTCAGATAATTGTCAGCAGATCATCATCTTCTTCTTCATCTACCAACTCATGATGGACTTGTAATTAAATTTAGGGTATTTTGTGCTCTTTAATTTTTGATTTGCTCTCCGATCGATTGTGATTACGTAATTAAGAAACGAAAAGCCAAAAAAACAAAAAAAGGAACAATTTGGGTTTTGTGGTGCTTCTGATCGATGAGTTTAGGAATAATTTTGTTTAGAGACTCCTCAGACGACTACATGATTTTTACCCTTTTTTTAATTGCAATTTGCAGTGGTTGTCTCATATTAGAATCTTGTATGTGTTGATTAATTGAATTTATGTAATTTATCTCCCGCCTTACATTCCAATTTGCTTAACTAGTTCAATCAATTAGTTAGGCATAAATATTTCATTCGTTAGTTATATTTATAATATAATTAACCATGTAGATTCCATTGTAATTTGTAAACCTTGTTTTTATTGCTGATATTGTGTGGTGATAAGTTATAATATACACTAAACAAATTAACAGCATCATTGAACAGCAGGTACAAAAGTGAGTCTTTTTTAATTAAGTTACACATTGTATATATGAATCATGTAGGGTTTTTGAAAATTGAGCTCTTGTGTACTTCCATTCTCTTAATTTTCTCTTCTTTTTTAGGATTTCATCAACACATGCAACAATTTGCATAATAAGCATTATCTAGATGAATGAATACATTAGGGATATGTGTGCGTGCATTTGCTTGGTTACATACATCCCATTATATATATTGCATGGGAATGGCTACATAATACATTTACCCCCCGACCACAAATTAAACCACTCTTATTGACTATGGTAATGGTAGC
Organism: Hygrophila difformis; assembly: GCA_030278955.1. NCBI lineage: Eukaryota > Viridiplantae > Streptophyta > Magnoliopsida > Lamiales > Acanthaceae > Hygrophila > Hygrophila difformis. Next base: position 1,203,447 of record JAOANR010000301.1, read on the forward strand.
TATTCAATTTTAATTAGTAGTTAACTTATCATTTAGCCAGAATTGAATTAAAAAGCTCTTTCGTCTATTTTTCAATATATCTTAATTAATGCATATGTATATCAATAAAATAGTTTAAGGATAGGCGCGCACACACACACACACATAGTAAGTTCGTGTCGGATTTTTAAGCTGCAAAGTTTAATACTCTATGTACTAAAAAAATAATAATAATAATAATAATAATAATAATAATAATTAACATATTTTTGCTAGTTTGTGGAGTGGGTATTTTACTCTTTGATATATACATTATGTCTATAACATTTTTTTTATTACTTTATATATTCAACAAATACATTTTCCCACCTTTTTTATATGTGTGTGTCGAAATAGATTGATTTTGGGGAAATACAATCACAACTTTTAAAATGTGTCAACTTCATTAAGAGTTTAGAGCAACCCCTACAACCGAAAGTCCAAAAACCCCTACAACGGTACAAGTACAACCCCTAATTAATAACTACTTCTCGAATTGCTTGATCCCAAACTTCAATTGCTTGATCTTACCAGAGAGATCGACAACATCATAGCACAATTTTAATGAGTTAAAAGAGGAGAGTATATTATATGCAAGAATGGCGGCACAGATCAGCTTTAGACGATTCTTATTAATTAATTACCACATTGTTTCATGATAATAAACATATTACCCATTATTGTTATTACATGCATGTACTTCTCCATTATATAATGTAATCACAGAAAGTTACTACTAATGCATGTTATAGTAATTACTTATTATAACCCGGGCGTCATCATCCTCCTCAATTCCAATCATTATATTGTACTTGTGCAGTATATAGAGTATTAAATAAAAGAAGCAGCAGCAAGAAGAAACAGTTCCAATGTGTTTATGAATGCATGGCTTCTTTCATATACTAGTATTTGTTTTCAGAATTCAACAAGCAGAGTCACAATTCAACAATATAATAAGTACTAGTACATTAATTAATTTAGTAGTATTTGATATTTCATACTTAAGGCAGGGCAGATGTATCCAGGGGTCCTATGCCTTTTTAGAGCTTGGTTTAATTTAGGGCGTAAGGTTTATATATGCATTCAAATTTGGGTGGTTTACGTATGTATTCAAATTTCAGCTCGGTCTGATGACTTATTAGAGCTTAAAAACCAGCTAACAGATAAGTACTACTACATTTTATGTGAATAATAAAGTTTGCCATTTACTTATTATTACAACAGGCTGGCCTGGGCCACATCATATCAATCATCATATATATAGATTTTAAGTCTGGTGTATTGATGATCAGTTTTGAAACAGTTCTGAAGCCTTCCAATTCTTAATTCTGCATCTCCCTTCACGTTATTGCCTTTTATTAATCTGTAGTGTATGTAATGTAATTGAATTTATGTATACTAGCTATACTATACTATACTATATAGTAGTGAATTAAACTGTAGGAGTATCAGAGTATGTAATTATTAGGGCTTAAGAATATATACAAATACACCGGGACGGTAATTTTCAGATTTTGAAGTTAAATTAAGATTTTAGGGTTTACCAATGATGAGGGTTGAACTGGAGTGGCCTAATTGGCATTACTCAATCGATGATTTTCTATTGTTTTCACTTAATTAGTTCATGATCAAAATTAAGATTAAGACAAAATTAGTAAAAAAAAAAAAAAAGGAAATGATTTCTTATTAATCTTGTAAATATAAATATGGTCGTGACCATTACAAAAATTACACAAATTAAAAATATGTTCTAAATGAGTCAGTGAACATCATTATTGCCCATGGCATCTAATTACATTTGATAAGCTAACAAAACTGTGTAGAAGAATACTATAGTCTTATTATAATCTTTTCAATATTAAATATAATGATGCTTCAAATGTATAATTGCCACAATAATTTTCCTATATGTAGGTAACAAGTTTCTGTTGCAAACTTTTAAGGTAAAATGAAAAATTCTTGTAGTAGTATCATTTTGACCTTGTATGCAAGAAAGGAGGGAGATTTGGGCAGTAAGGGATAAAAATTGAAAAGAAAAAGGAAAAGGAAAAAAAAGAAAAGAAAAGTAAGAATGAAAAAAATATTCTTAAAAATATATATATATATATATTTTTGGCCTAGAAATAACTTTTTTTTCCTTTTTCTTCTTCTTTTTTTTTTTTTTTTTTTTTTTTGAGTAGATAAAACTTTGAAGTTTTGAATGCAGATTAAACAGATAGTAGTTGGACCGGGTACTGAGCCTATTCACTTGTCCCAATGCTAGATATGGACTTTAAATTGGGCCTAAAAGCAAGTCGTTGGACTCAAATATTGGATTTCAAATTTCTCTATTTTCCACATTCTCATACTCACTCCGTTTAGAAAAGATAGCTACATTGGTAAAATTGACACTATTCACTTAAACATAGGAATGGCAATGGGCCGATTTCGGGACGGGGAGTAGTATCCCCATCCCCATCCCCAATAGCATCTTTAATCCCCAAAACCGGCCCAATCCCCGTCGGGGATTTTATCGGGGATCCCCATCGGGTATTATAATTTCCCCGATCCCCATTGGGGACCCATCGGGGATTCATTTTACAAATTAATTTTTTTAAATTTTAATATTAAAACACATACAAATTATTTAATAATAAAATATAATCCACATCAAATGTTCATAATTGTTTCCAATATATAATCAAGCTATCAAACTAAATTTTGAATCCTAAATACTTAATTTTACATATAAAGTTCGATAATTCATGCAATATAATAATAAAAAATAAATCTACAACATTTACTTTCATATTTTCCTCAAAACAAAAAACAAAGCAAATTATAAATACATAATTTGATTTATTACCAGTGGAGGTTATATTAGAATTTAGGTTTTTTTTAAATAATGGACTAATCAATAAATATAATATACAAAATATTAAATATAATATATATAATTTATAAAATATAACATATAAAACATATCGGGGATGGGCCGGGGCGGGGACTACTTCCCCCGTCCCCGTCCCCGAAAAAATCCCCGAGAAAATCCCCGATCCCCGGCCCATCCCCATTAATCTTCTCCCCAAAACCGTACCGAAAATTCAGTTTTCGGTTTTCACCACCAGGTATGGTTTTTTTTGCCATCCCTAGTTAAACACTTTGATTTAAAGTTTTATCATAGATATACAAGTTAAAATATAGCCAAGTGAGATCTTGTTAGATTCGTCTCATCTTGTAGTTTTTAAATACCGAAGTTTTAGAATTTTTACTTCTACCGAATTTGAGTTATTAATGGTTTAAATTGTGCATTGGACTGCGTGCTGGGTTGGTCAGTAGCTATCTTTAAAAAACGGAGGAAGTATTTTCTAGTTGGGCCTATTAGAGAAAGGCACTCCTTAAAACACAATATTAAGATCAAAGACCCCATGGGCAAACTATTACATTTAAGGACTCCATGTTTCCAAAATAAAACAACAAACTAATCTAATCTACCTAAGCTAAACTAATCTAATTATGTTAGGGGAAAATACCAAAATGCCCTCATTTGGAAACTAAAAAACACCCCAAACGCAAAACTCAAAACGCCTTAAACATTACCAACCTTCAATCGCGATCACCCCTCCATCTTTCCGCAAGCGAGCACTGTTGAAGGAGGACCCAGACAGCGGAGCGCGGCGGAGAACGGAGCTGCACAGTGGACGGCAAAGCTTAGGTGGAAGAATCCCAGCTAATTATTGGAATCGTGGGAAATGTGGTTTTTAAGGTTTGCCTGGCCACAACAAACGTACGTGGAAAAGCCCACAAGTTTCTAGAGTTTTTACGTAGGTTATGTGGGCATGTCCATTTTTGTTGGTTAATTAAAGCACAAACACTTGATTGTCATATATTGTATGGTTTAAAGTTGCAAGTGCAATGTGGACTTAATCGAAGTTAAAGTTCTAGATGTTGGATTATGTTTTTTATGTTGGTTTATGGTTCTGTGTGGTGATGTATGTTGGTATGTTGTTGTGGTTTGATAATGAAATTGTGGTAACAGATTAAGTGCTAATCTGGTAACAAAAAAGGGACGAGTGGTAACATGGGAATTTCTAACGTGGTAAAGTGGTGAGTGTTAAACTGGTAAATAAGTTTTCACAACATTAAAGGACGGTAACAGGATGCTTTTTAACGAACGTCCGACTCGAAATTACACAATGCAGAAGTACGGACGGTGGGTGGACGGTTCTATGGAACGTCCTTATAGCCATCCCCTTGACTAGGATTCTGGAACTGCAACCAAACGGTCACTTTTGATCGTCCCTTAACCATACATTGGTTTTTCAAAAAACAGAGCATGAGAGACGGTTGGTGGAAGGACGATCCTGCTCCTCCTTGTAAAAAGAGTATGTGTTCTTTTCTGTGGTAAATCATCTAACTATATATGGTAAATAATCTAAACTATGTGTGGTAAATCTACACAATATGTGGTAAATCATCTACTGTATTTGTGGTAAATCATCTACACTATATGTGGTAAATCATAGAAATTATTGTGGTAAATCATATAAACTATTGTCGTAAACCATCTATACTACTTGTGGTAATCATCTACACTACATGTGGTAAATCATCTACACAATATGTGGTAAAGCACCCAAGCAAGCGTGGTAAGTTTATCCATTTGAGGGTTGGTGGAAGGACGGTCCTGCTCCACCGTGTAAAAAGAGTATGTGTTCTTTTCTGTGGTAAATCATCTAACTATATGTGATAAATAATCTACACTATGTGTGGTAAATCTACACAATATGTGGTAAATCATCTACTGCATTTGTGGTAAATCATCTACACTATATATGGTAAATCATAGAAACTGTTGTGGTCAATCATATAAACTATTGTGGTAAACCATCTATACTACGTGTGGTAATCATCTACACTATATATGGAAAAAGCACCTAAGCAAGTGTGGTAAGTTTATCCGTTTGAGGGTTGGTGGAAGGATGGTCCCGCTCCTCCATGTAAAAAGAGTGTGTTCTTTTCTGTGGTAAATCATCTAACTATAAGTGGTAAATAATATAAACTGTGTGGTAAATCTACACAATATGTGGTAAATCATCTACTGTATTTGTGGTAAATCATCTATCTATATGTGATAAATCATAGAAACTATAGTGGTAAATTATATAAAGTATTGTGGTAAACCATCTATACTGCGCGTGGTAATCATCTACACTATATATGGTAAATCATCTACATATATGTGGTAAAGCACTTAAGCAAGCGTAGGAAGTTTATCCGTTCGAAGGTTTAGGGTTCAAAACCGACGTCATTATTATGTCTAAATGAATTATGTATTCTCCTATTATCTCAATTCATTAAAAGTATTACAACAAGTACGAATACATGAATCCAAAGGTATGCATATACTTGAAAGAATCATATAGGTTCACTCTTACATTACATTCATTTATTAGGAGGATAATCTAAGTACTCATACTAGATAGTATTCCAAATGTGTAATTAGCTATCAATTTCTTCATCTAATCGTATGTTATAATCGTAATGGCAACTACAAATCGTGTAAATTACAAGCACTTCCTTAGTGCTTATAGGTGTACGTCACTTCGAACTCGTTCTTATTTACTAATATTGTTATATGTTTTATTAAATTCTCCCGTTGAGATTCAACATATGTAGCGTTAATGTTTTTCCAAGCTTTATTCCATCCTGATAATCTCTTATTTGAGATGATGCGCGTGGTTTTATTGCTTCCACTATACCGTAATGCAAAAGTATGTATTCTAAAACGTGGTAAACAAACTTCATGAATGTGGTAACTGCTGACCGTTGACATGGTAATGATTTTGTCCGAATGTGGTAACACATAAAGGCTATGCTTGGTAAACATTTAATCAAAATATTGTGGGAATGGAGGATGGTCAGATTGACGTCCCCCTAGAAGCGCTCAGTAGCCGTCTTGAATGATGGGTTTTATGTAAATTATTTTTTTTTGGAGGAGCCATTGAAGGCCTGGAAAGGGGTGGTGGGAGCCCATGCCACACAATTACAAAAGGGAATAAAAGGGAGGGATAGGGGGCCGGTGGGGATCGAACTTCCAACCTTCCGTTGAAAGCCTATGGACTTAACCACTTGGGCTAAGTCCTCATCCCCTTTTATGTAAATTATTGAAATATATTAAAATATTTATATTCATTTGTAAACATTAATTTTACTAAGTATTTTTTGTCAATATTTTTATTTTCAAAATTTTTTCTTTACGTTATTTAAATTAAATTATGTTATACTATTATTTATTTAATATAAATTTATTTTATCTATTATAATTAATTTCAAGAATATATTATTATTTTATCATACTGAAATGCAGTAAAATATGTTGACATATATGGTAAAGAATTAAATCTACAATGTGGTAAAGGGTATTTACATATGTGGTAAAGAGTTATATCCGAAAGTGGTAAATGTGTTGAATTTACACGGTAAAGAATTACTCCAAACGTGGTAAATGAGTAGCATATATATGGTAAAGCCGTAGATTAATCACAGGAAACTGTGCTGTGCTGCCAACGTCCCATTACCATAGGAGATCTCAGTGAGGTTTGGACGTCCCCGGACGGTCGTCCATATGGTTCTCAGGACCGTCCCAGTACCACAGGAGACGATGTGCTTGAGACGGTACACGGCCGCTCGTCCGTATTCCCTATATGTCAGTTTCAAACTTACATAATTGATTTACCCCACACAATGTTGGGTTTTACCATGATTGACACCTATATGGTTTACGACGCATAACGTAGGTTACCACATTGCCCTAAAAATTTTACCACATACTTCGATACTATTTTACCATGTTGCCTAAAAAGTTTACCACCTTGCCCAACAATCTTTACCACGCACGTATTATACGGTTTACCATAGTCATGTATTTTGAATTACCACATTCCTAACCAAGGGTTTACCAACCCCATTCATTATGGAGTACAAGGGAAATGAGTACAAGGGATTTACCACAATCATCTCGCCACGTTTACCAATCTACGAGTTTGGATTTTACCACAAAAAACATATGTTTACCAATCTACGAGTTAGTAGGGGACGGATGAGAGACGGTCGTCCGATTTGCTACCAGGACCGTTTCGTGAGTTTACCAACTTCTTAGTGCTTTACTATGTGATTTACCATGAATGCCTAATAGTCTTTACCACAAATATGGTAAGTGTTTTACCCTAGTATTAGGATGTTCTTTACTATGCTGTCTTTATGTTCTTTACCACAAATACCACAGTGTTTACCACAGTATTTGTACGTTCTTTACCATATGTCCTTTATGGTGTTTACCAGGGCATTTCAAGTACTTTACCACAAATTCAATATAGTGTGCACGGTTACAACCACGGTTGTTTTCAACCGTCCCGCATCCGTTCTAAACTTTCTGGATGATACAGGTCACTAAGGACGGTCCACGGACGGTGTACGGACCGTCCAACTCACCGTGGATTCCCGTGTGCGCCTGTCTGTTGATTCGCAAGCACTTGGGACAGTCACGACACCGTCCGTGTGACCGTCCTTGTATTTCTATGGCATCTATATGGTCATGATCGATTCAGGATGGTTTATCGTAGCCATCTATTGACCGAACTCTACTGAATTACCACCTTTCACCAAAACTTCTTACTAATTTTTTCTATTACACTTTACCACGACTAACATTACCTTTACTAACTTTCTTAAACACTTCTTACCCTTAAATAACATCACATTTTCAGCAAACCAAACCAATATAAACAACCAAATACGTATAGAAATCAACATTCAAACCCACCAACATCCAAATTTAAATTCCATAATTCCATACCATAGCTACACAAACACCAAATCATCCACAAGCCATAATCAAAATGAAATTCGTCCAAAATATCTAAATGTACTACACATAAAGGCATTGAAGATAACAACTAGCCATTCTCACGAGCACTGAACTTTACTATAATGCCATCGCCCACTACAAAGCTCTGCGTCGCTGGATTAAACATTTCTAAGAGCACTTGCAATCATGGTAGATAGGCACTCTCTTTGCTCACCTTTGTCAAATGGCCAAATCCGTGGCCTCTATCACCTCTCTTTGTTGTACCGACCATCGGACCTCCACCTCTTTCACAACATCTCACATATATTTCGCAGAACAACGAGGAGCTTGCATTTTTTGTCATTCAAATCACCTATTCATAAATACATGAAACCATCATTCAACAATGATTCTACACCACATACTAACCTAAACCACACATATTTTTCAAACTTTCACAACACTCATTTTCAAACACTACTTCTCACCACTCAAGTTATTGCATTCCACAACCAAAATATGCAAAACACTTATATTGATGAATTAACACAACAATTTCTTCCAAATTTGAGGCTTCTTAACCAACATGACCATTCTATCATTTCATCGAACACATTATGTGCGAATTACATTCAAAAATCTAATCACAAGATTCAAATTTCACTTTATCCCAATTCTGCAAATCAACAAAAATCAGATAATTTCAAGAAACTTCGATTGAAATTACAATCTTAGATATCACACAAACACCTTACATATAACATAACTAACTCAATATTCAACCAAATTTCACAAAAAAAAAAACTAAATAAACAACATATTCAACACCGTACCTGGACCACCTCCGTCAGCCTCTTCGGTTGGAGCGATCTTCCTCTTTGGTGGCATTGGTGATTGAAAATGTAGTGTTTTCAATGTTACAACATTTAATTTCTACCCTTCCTCTCTAACTCAGCTTCGTTAGATCTTCTCCCTCACTTTCCAGATTCGGCCTCTTCTCTTTCTCTATTGACTATTGTTGTTCATCTTCCTCTGTGTTAGGTCTTGCAGTCTTCCTCTCTCGTTAGGTTACACTTCTTCTTCCTCCTTCTTCGGTTTCTCTCAAGCTCTCTTCAGTTTCTCTAAAGAGGTTTCTGCGGTGTCTTCTCCTCTGTTTTGAATTAATTCATTTCCTCTTAATGTTCAATTACTAACCCAAGTTACACAATTTCTTAAAAAAAACTAAGGCTATTACTAATATTCAAGCATATATAGGTATATTCATTTATATTTTTATTAAAAAATTTAATAAGAAAATTTTATTTTTATTTAAAATGATAATAACTATCAATTTAAAATAATAATAACTATGGTGGTGGTACTAGTAGCTTTATTTTAAAATTTTCTTGATTTAAAATAATAATAACTATCAATTTTCTTACTTAAAAAATTCTTATTTAAAAATATAAAATTCAGTTTTATTTATTACTACTATATTTAACGTCATCTTATTTATTAAATTAGTATTATTTAATTAAATTTTTTTGCTAGATATTATTTAATTAAATTTAATTCTCTACGGTGACACTATTAATTAAAATAAAAAAAATATATCTTCAATTCTTGAAATTCACTGTTATATTCAAGATTAATTATATTATCCATCACTAATGCCAAAAAAAAATTAAATATCGTAGACTTTACAAATTTTTAAGCTTATACTTAATTTTTCACCAAATTGAATAAAAAGTAAGTACTAATTATCAAATACATATGAATATTGTAGAGCAAAATATATAAATAATATTAGGGAAAAAAGATTAAAATTCATTTATTTGTTTGTTTTGTCGGGTACCCGATACCCGATCGGGTACCCGGCTAGAAACCCGAAACCCAACCTGATAGATAATTGTCGGGTCGGGTACCCGAAATGTCGGGTTTTGAAAATTAAAACCCGACAAAACCCGAACCCGACAAAAAATGCCCACCCCTACCCCCAACCTATGGTTGGGAGACAGAGACTTGACCATTAGGGTAAGTCCCCAACCCAACTCATACCAAATTAATTTCATATGAAAGTAAGATTAAGATAATAATCCAATTTACCAATTAAATAAATGAAAATATAAAAGCTGAGGATTTACCAATTAAATAAATTAAAAATATAAAAGCTGAGGTTCGGTAGATGGGTGGTTAAACTAAGATTCTGATTGACCAAAATTATTGTTTGTTTATTGTAAATAGTAATTTGAAAACAATAATTTCAGAATTGTCGTGAATGGTAAAATATTAAGGCTCTGTTAGTTTGTCAAAACAGCTAAATTAGAATTAGCCTTTTGTGAGTCAGTTTAAAAAATTAGCTTATTTGAAAAGACAAAAATAACTTAAAACAACATTCAATCAGCTCTTTTTGAAACCGCTGCAAATAGCAGCATTTTAGATTTTAGCTTATTCTAGGCAAAAAGTTAGTTTTGAAATTATCAAACAACTAATGTTAACTAATTATTATTCACAAAATCAGTTAACGACTAACAGCTAATTCCCAAACAGGGCCTAAGTTTAGAAAAACTGCAGAGTTGTTCTTTACTCATTATGGCAATTTAAGGTATTTGATTGTATGTCGTATATGCATTAATTAAAGTTGTAAAAATGATACTTTCCTAACTTTTGAATGAATTGTTTTGCGTTACAAATTTATGAGTAAAATGTATCGTATATGCATTAATTAAAGTTGTAAAATTGATTGAATATGAGTAAAGTTATAAATTTAAAATGAGTAAAATACATAATTAATTTTTTTAAATTTTCATAAAAAATATTTTTAATGGGTTGGCCATTAATTAAGAAGTCAAAGAAGATTGCGCAGTTTTAATGGTTCAACAATTTCGGTGCAATGCTCTCATCGCATTCGGTTGACATTTTTCATTAATTTTCTTGCCGATTATTCATCTTACGTTATGGCAACTAATTTATTTATAAATGTCCTTTTAACAATTTCAACTTGGTAAGTCAAACCTAAAATCATTGACTAAATAAAAATACAACACCCCGATCCCCATGCCTTTTTTAAATATTCATCCTCATTAGTTTAGTTATCGGATTAATATAAGTAATATATTCAAATCCCACCCACCATAATTAAATTAATTTAAAACATTTGTCACAAATTAAAATGATACTCCCTCCGCCCCACAATAATGTTCCCATTTCATTTCTGCACACAATCCAATACACTTTTTAAATTGTTAATATCTCAAAATATATACAAGTAGAAATTATGTAAAATACATATTCTAAAACTATACGATTAGACGAATCTAACAAGACCGAACTCGACTATTTTTTTCAAATATATAATTACAATAATATGGAGTCAAAGTTAAACAATGAACAGTGTCAAAAAGTCAAATGAGAACATTATTGTGGGACGGATGGAGTAATACATTACTAAAAAAAAAAAGATGATAATGCATTGGTCATCAAAATTTTAAAATTCAACTTTTACAATGGATGATAATACAATGGATTTTTTTGGCTTATTTAGATATCTAAGAGTGACGTACAAATGACTTAGTGTACAATATGAGTATAATTCATGGCATTATCTCAATGCCATTTTTATACAAAATGTTTGGTTGATCCTTAAATTGTTACTCAGTACATACATGTGACATATTCTGGTATGACTTGTCATTTTTATTTTTATTTTTTATCGGCCCCAAAGTAAAAATGCTAAATTTCTCTCCCGAAAAAAATGCTAAATTTCAACGAATGAATCCCTTGTGACATAGTTTCATGGCCAATTCACATATGAAGTATAAGAATTCATGATATTGTGCAATTACTTAGAAAAGTGCAAAACAATAACCAAAAATGAATTTCAAATTAAAAATGAATTCATGACAAAAAAAAAAAAAAAAAACTAGATGGAATTTCTTTTTCCCGATGAATTGAAGTTTACAATTTTCATTTTCACTCATATTTCTCTTTTATTTACATGTCAATTTCCACATCCAAACCGATATGTTGCATCATTTTTCTTTAACAATTACCGTTTCCTAATCCCAAATAGTCCCTCAAATCGCCGGGAAAACACGGGTGGCGCCGCCACGTCGGGCCGTGCATTTTCAACACCTTCACCACCCTTTCCTTTGTAGTCGACTGTCCTCCGCCACCAATGTGCAGCAGCGCCACCAGCTTCTTAACCGCGCCGCACGCCAGCAGTTCCTCCACAACCTTCTCCGTCGGATGCAAACTCGAGATCAGCCACATAATTTTTACCCCAATTTTCGTCGACGCCGTCGAAACATCAAGCATTTTCTTTGCCACCGCCGGAATCCCCAATTCGTGCTCCGTGAATGCCAATCTCCCCTCAGCGCATTCGCAGAGAAGCTTAATTAGCATCATGATCCTCTCCGTTCTCGACCTGCTTGTAGAATCCGGCAGGAGCTCGATCAGCGTGCAGATTGCGCCGGCCTCTATCGCTTTCAGCCGCGACTTCTTCGACGCATGGAGGATTTCGACGAGGAGTTGGAGCGCGGAGGCGCTCGATTTTGTGCAGATTTCATCGGAGATTATTTCGAGCAAAGATTTGAAGAAATCCACGCCTTGATCCTGGACGACGTGGTTCCAGTGGTAATCGGCGCCGGAGATCTTCCGGAATATCGAAATCGTGCAGAATCTGGCCTCGGCGCTTCCTCTCTCCAGCATGATCGCCATTGACTTTATACAATTCGGTGTCATCAGGTGCTGCAGAATCGGATCATCTTCATCGGAAATTGGAATCAGATGAAGAATTCCCAACGCCTCCTCGCAAGCCCTAAACGTCGCGAAATCGGAATTCTCCACCAAAATCTGCCCAATTGTCCTCACAGTAACTTCCACGCCACCTAGTCGCTTAAAGTCCTCCTTAATCTCATCCCCAATTTCAACAACCGATCTTAATTTCCTCAAGGAACTTACCTTAAACGGAGTCGTATCCATCGCGCCTAGAATCTTCTCCAATTCGTCATGCTTCGCCGACGGAGGAGCAGGCGGCGGACAAAAACTGCCAAGATCTGCTTGCGAATTACTCCAGGCGGTGATCAATCTCTTCAGTGTGTGGTTAGGAGTCATTTCGAAATCATGCACGTATTGCATTGTAGCCGGACACGTCTTCTTCCTGTAAGTGTGGAACCATTTGTGAATGTTCTTCCTCTCGTAGGTGACGCCGGTGGAGATTGTGACAGGATCCTTCATAATCTCCATGGAAATCGGGCACCGGAAATCTTCGGGAAATTCCGTCGGAGTCTCGCCGGGATGGAATTTATCCATTTTATGTCAACTTTGTATCGCGGAAAGTAGAAAAGTCTGGCGAAGAATGCTAGGGTTATGAAGTATGAAGTGAAAAATTGGAAGGCACTAATGCACTGCTGTGCACTTTATATACTATCTCTTATCGAATTTATTTTTCACTCCTGATACTTCTTGGTATTTGCAAAATGACCACAAAAGATTATTTTTCATAATTATGGTAGTGAAAGTATGAAATTTGTTACATTGTATATTATTAGATGAATATTATATACTACTCCCTCCATAATTTAAAGAAACTAACGTTTGCATAGTAAACATTATTCATTGAGTAAGTTTGATTCGATTTTTTAACACAGTTACATAAGATAAAACATAGTCAAGTGAGATGTTAGATTTGTTTATTCACATAGTTTTAGAATAATAAACTTTCATAATTTTTACTCTTATACAATTTGAGATATTAATCGTTAAATATTTGCATTGGATTGCGTGAAAACGTGGAATGTTAACATCATTAAATTACGGAGGAAGTATATGTGTGTTTTGAGTTCATTATAATCCTTATTACGCATTCCTATAATTTTTGGTGAATTATATACTAGTATGCATGCGCCAAATTAATTATTCTGAATAATACATATTTGTATTAAAAATTAGTAAAAATGGAAAAAATATATATATATATTTCATCCATGATTATATATCTTCTAAAAGGTGGCACAATAGATAATAAAGAACTAACAAATATGATTTTAATTAATAGTATATCATAATAAAAAGAAATAATAACTAAAATAGGTCACGAGAAGAAAATTCTTCTACTTTTGGGTCACGATATTTTGATTTAGGAAAATGTGTCATTAGAAAGATTTTTGGCCTAAATTTAGGCCATTTGGCCGAGTTTGAGCCGCGATGGCCTAAAAGTGGAAGTGTCTCATCTGGTGGTTGTTTTATTTTTTTATTTTTTATTTTCATGTAATTAAAATAAATAATACTCATTCCGTCCCATTTTTTATTTTTTATTTTATGTAATTAATAAATTGGATACTTCCATGCATGGAAGAATTAAATTTTTATATACTGAAAAGTTAAATAATGGCCTATAAATTTGGATAATTTTTTTGAAATTAACAATTTATTTAAAGATGTAAAAAGGAATACAATTTTTTTTCCGCCCTTCAAAAACATTATGAGTTATCCATTCTCTAGTGAATTTTTATTTTTGCAGTATCTCTAGGACTTAATTTTTCTGGTCTGATCTGAATTTGTCTGATCTGATCTGAATGTTTCTGGTCTGGTCTGATTCCATCTGGTCTAATCTGGTCTGATCTGAATTGATCTGATCTGGTCTGATCTGTTCTGATCTTATTTTATTTATATTTGGATTCTAATTATTTTTTCGATAAGCTATTTTAATTCTAATTAAATTATCTGGTGCTGATGCAGATACTTGTTGCTGGTAAGTCTGCCGATGCTTCACCAGCCCTCTACCGATGCTCCTATGAGGGGAACAATGTTGAAGGTTGGAGTGGTGGTTCGTTACTTGGCTGATTACCAGTGTCAACTGTGTCTTTCCTTTCTATTTTGTGACATTTGTATATGTTGGAAGCAGTAGGGTCCGGGAGAGATTGTAAGCCAGAATCTATTGGGATTGAGTCGAACTGTGCTGGTGTGGCAATCTATACTATGGGTTATGAATGAAATATTCTTCTCCTCAAAAAAAAAAAAAATTCTAATTAAATTATGGTAATAATAATAATAATATATAATAATAAAAATTAATAATTACTATTTAATATTTATTATATATAATAATAATAATAATTAATTAATAGTTTTTATTATTATGTTTAGTTATTTTTGAAAATATTTTTGAAAGTATTTTCTAATATATTTCAAAAATATTTAATTAAAGTATTTAAAACTATTTTTTGAAAGTATTTATAATATAAAATATATTAAAAATGTGACTAGTATATTTAAATAATATTTTGAAGAGCAAAAAAACATTTCGAAAAATATTTTTAAAATTAGTATTAAATAAGTACAATATAAATAATATTTGCATACATTCCTATATGTTTTTGCCTTTTTTTTTAAAAAAAATATTATATGTAATTATGTAATTGTATTATAATGATCTGATCTGGTCTGATCCGATCTGGTCTGGTCTGGTCTGGTCTGATCTGATCTGATCTGATTTGATCTGGTCTGATCTGAATGTTTCTTATCTGATCTGGTCTGATCTGATTTTGGAAAAAAATACTCCCTCCGTCCCAATATAAGTGGCCCCTTTCTTTTGGGCACGGGAATTTAGGTAGTGGGATTTAGTAGTTAAAGTGGTGTGAGTAAATTTGACTAATTCATCCATCTAATTTATAATGGTTACTGTAGACACGTGAAATTTATTCGCCACTAAAAATGCGACACGTGTAAATTTAAATATTAATTTAATTATTTTTAAGCATTTTAAATAAATTAAATGCTTGAAATAATTATTGGGCTAGGTAGATCCATCAAGCCAAATTGATTTAATTATGTTGGGCTAACGTGAACAAGTCCAAATGCAAGACTCACAAGTCCCATGGCCTAATGGATGCTCGAAGCAGGCCAACCCAAGAAAATTAATCAGTGTGGACAAGTCCAAGTACAAGACCCACAAGCCTATGATCCAATGGACACTGACACTTGAAGCAGGCCAGTCCATGGAAATCAGTTAATGTGAACAAGCCCAGATGAAAGGCCCACATGCTCACTGACCCAATAGAAATGTGGATTGGACCAGCCCATCGATTGGTCCATCATCCACAAACCCTAGGGTTTTTCCCTCTATAAATAGAGGCACCCTGTCACATATGGGGGTCACGACTACTTCACGACTACGACTTCACTTCCAGAGATACAGCTTCATACCCAAATCACTCTCAAGACTCAAACACTTGAGATCTACAGCAACAAAACGCTGCAGAAATTCCAAGAAGCCGAAGAAAAAGCACAAAAGCATCTCGACGTCTTCAAGGTTGGAGGAATCAAAGGAGTAACAGAAGTCGAACACTCATATCGTTTGATCTTCACATATTTCTTTTAAATTCATTCAAATTCTCTGTAATTGTAGACATTTTATTGTGAAATTAATAAAAGTATTTTGCAGTTTCTGTCTACGCATTTTTTGCACCTACAGATTTTGGCACGCCCAGTGGGACACTTCTGCCTTTCATCTCCTCCAGACGTCGTCAACGAAATCCAATGGCTTCAAAGAACACCTCCAAGAGCAACTCTTCAACATCCGGTGCCGCTATGCCCAATGTCACCACAAGGAACATGAAGAAAGCAATGGAGGCCGCCGATGCTGCGCGGGGAATAGAAGTTGATGCGGATATGCCGCTGCTGGAAGAAGGAAACGACCATAGATCGGGATCTTCCACGCCGTTGTCAAGCCCGCGGGGAGATCAAGAAGAAATATCCGCCCTGCGTCATGCTGCTGCAATGACAACCCAAGCCAGCACTCTTGAGGAGCAAATGTCCAACCTGACAAAGATCGTGGAAATGCTTGTGAAGAGATCCGAGTTGCAAGATGCACGTATGGAGCAAATGATGAACAGACTGGATGGCTCTAACGGCGGCCAAGCGGTGAACAAGCCCGTAGAGGTCCGCGACGATGGAGAGACTTCCCGGCAAGGCGCTTCGGCAAAAGGAAAAGCAACCGCTGACGTCCAAGTCACTCCTGACGGCTTCATCTCGGCTGATCAACTGAAAGAGTTCATCACGGGAACGCTGAAGGAAGAGGTCTCGGCAGGATCAAAATCCTTCTTGACGTATCTCAAGCCATACAGTGCCCGCATCGACTCATTGAGGATGCCAGCAGGCTATCAACCGCCCAAGTTCCAACAGTTCGACGGTAAAGGGAATCCCAAGCAACATATCGCCCATTTCGTAGAGACATGCAACGAAGCGGGTACGTTTGGATATCACCTCGTCAAACAGTTCATTCGTTCACTAAAGGGGAATGCGTTCGAATGGTATACCGACTTGGAACACGGCAGCATCGACAGTTGGGATCAACTTGAGCAAGAGTTTCTGAACCGTTTTTACAGCACACGGCGTACCGTCAGCATGATAGAATTGACGAACACGCAACAATCAAAGGGCGAGCCGGTGATCGACTACATCAACCGCTGGAGAAGCCTGAGCCTCAACTGCAAGGATCGCTTGTCTGAGACGTCGGCAATTGAGATGTGCATCCAAGGCATGCAATGGGGCCTACGATACATCCTGCAAGGCATTCGTCCCCGGACATTCGAGGAGCTTGCAACTCGTGCCCACGATATGGAGCTGAGCTTGGCGTCAAGTGGAGCCCATGGTCCGCCCGTTCAACAAACTCGTACAAACAACCGAGTCGAATGGAAGAAGGGAGGCAAGCCACAGTCGAAGCCACCCACAAAGGATGCAATGGCAACAAGCGCCGCTTTTGTAAAAGTACGTGGGAAGGAGCCGGTGACAAACGACAAGCCAAAGTCACCACAAGCTCAACGTCAAAAGTCGTCATTGGAAGATAGACGGGCTAAGACGTACCCATTCCTCGATTCCGATCTACCGGGCATCTTCGATGACTTGATGAAAGAAAACCTCATCGAGCTACCAAGGATGAAACGTCCCGAGCAAGCTGGGATGACCAACGACCCGCTATACTGCAAGTACCACCGTTTGGTGAGCCACACGATCCAAGATTGCTTCGTTTTCAAGGACAAAGTCATGGATCTCGTCAAACAAGGCAAAATCACCTTGGCAGACGAAGCAGAGACGACCAACACCGTTTCCATCCAAGTTGGATCAATCGAGATCAAAGTTCCTCACAATTCCACCACCTGCAACACCGCCTTCGAAGTTGGGAGCACGTCGAAGCAAGACCGCACCAAACAAGTTGTGGATCATTCGCATCTCAACGAATGCATGTTGTCCATCACGTTCAATGACGACGACATGCCGATGGAGCTGGAAAATTCGAAGGCTCATAACCGACCATTGTTCGTCGTTGGATACGTGGACGACAAACGAGTAAATCGCGTCCTGATAGACGGGGGTTCTGCCGTCAACATCATGCCACTTCACACCCTGAAAGAATTGGGCATCTCGGAGAAAGAACTATCCAATAGCAAAATGTTGATCCAAGGCTTCAACCAAGGGGGGCAAAAATCCCTTGGTGCAATCCGAGTCCGTTTGCAAATTGATGAGATGGTTGCAAACACATACTTCCACGTCATTGACGCAAGAACATCATACAACATGCTTCTTGGCCGGACATGGATCCATGAAAACGGCGTTGTTCCCTCAACATGGCACCAGTGCTTCAAGTACGTGCACAACGGCATCGTCAAAAGGGTTATCGCCGATGACAAACCATTCGCGGTGGCCGAATCTTATTACGGGGACGCTAAATACTACCTTGATTCGTCCAAAGCTAAGGTACCTTCGTGCGGGGAAGAAGAACGTAAAGATGATCAACCAGTCCGTGATGATAAGGGAAAATCGATCCTGGAAGAGGCATTCGAGGGGCTTACACTCCCACTAACGCCCATTGATCCTGGCATGTCGCAGAAAACGGTGAAAATTCAACTCAAAGGTAGTGAGGCACACCGTCATAGATCTGTGCACGCCTCAAATGCTGCTTGTGGTGCCAAAGCACATGCTCAGTCCACTCCCAATAGCCTGGGCAGAAACAAAACATGCCGAACATAGAGTCTGGGAAATTGGCATCAGCGCTAAGATCCGGGACCGCGTTCGGGTGAAATGGCTCGAGCTCACGGCTACCCAATCTGTGAAGAGTAGATCGAAGTGATAGGGCAGTCTCCTCGCCTTCTGATCCATCCGCTCGCACAATTTTCCATACAGACCTGCGAGTCCAATGCTCCGGGTGTTCAACATTCACCCTTGAACGAGGTGGTATCACTGGAGTGTCGATAAGGATACGAGTCTGGGCATCCTTATCACGACCAACTATAAGATGATTCCCGTCACTCCGGATAAATTGTTTAGCCATGACGCCACTACAAAACAAAAAGAAATCAGGAAAATTGGTTATCTTCCAAGAAAATTGGAGTTATTTTCACGAAAAAGAAAAGGCAAAAAAAAAAATACATTTGCAAGATAATGCAATGCAGTTTTTGAATGACATGGAAAAAAAATATTGCAAGATAAATGCAATAAATGAAAAAAATGCATGTCAAGTTTGGGAATTATTTTTAAGTTCATTTTAAATATTTGGACTTGGAATTAAATTTCCACAAATGAAAGATTTGGGCACTACAAAAGGTAAATATTTACATGTAAACAAAAAATACATGTTAAATATTGTTTAAAATTAATTTTAAGTTCACTAATAAATTTTGGACTTAAAATTAAATATTTTGGGACCTATCCTCAAAATGCCAAATATGTTGGGGTCAAAATTTGGTCTTCCAAAATCTAGGGCTTAAATCCTAAGGTTTAGAATACTTGGGGGGCAAAATTTAATTACTAAAGATTTGAGGCCAAGAATTCTAGGGTTTTTCAAGTGTTGGGGCTAAAGTGGAATAACAAAAATGTGTGTCTTCTCCTTCCCCAAATAAGAAAAGAACGCAGCCTCTTCCTCCCCAATCCCCAAATCTGCTAAGAAAAAACAACGCAGCCTCATTCTTTTCTTCTTCCCCCAAATCTCAAAACTGCATAAATTCCACCCTTCCCCAACCAAGCGAAGCTCCGGCGGCTCGAAGTGCAGCAGCGGCGCGACGTGGAAACGGAGGCGGCGCGAGCGGCCTTCTCCTTCGCGACCCCGGCAGCAGCGGCGGCGGGCTGGAGGCGGCGCGGGCGACGAGCGACGGCAGCTCCAGCGGCGGCGCGGCGAGCAGCAAGCAGCGGCGGCGGCCTTCTCCTTCGCGACCCCGGCAGCAGCGGCGGCGGGCTGGAGGCGGCGCGGGCGACGAGCGACAGCGGGCTCCGGCAGGCGAGCAGCGACTTCCCCCTGCGCACGAAGACGCGGCGGCGCGAGCGACAACAGCGGCGGCGGTCGCAATCTCGAACGGCTCCTCCACCCGACTCCGGCGGCGGCGCGAACGGCGGACAACAGCGGCGACGGTGGCGTGAAGCTCCATCAACGACTCCAAGCGAGCAGCGCGGCGACGATAGACGACGACTCCGAGCAGCGGCTTCGAACTCCGGCGACGAACAGCGGCAGTCTCCTCTTTCATCCATCCAGCAGCGACTCTGAACGGCGGCGGCGAGCGAGGGCGGCTCCCGCGAACTCCGGCGACAGCCCCGGCGGCGCGAGGGCAGCGAGCGCAGTAGCAGCAGTTGCCGAATGATGGTCTCCGAACCCCAGCGAGCCTTATGAACAAACAACGGATGAGGCGAACGGCAGCGCCGTCGCCAAACACCGCCGTTGTCAAAGGCTTCTTGATGGCGGGTAGGTTAGGGTAGAGGCCAACGGCAGCGCCGTGTGACCAAACATCCCGTCTACCATGACGAACCCGGCAGTCGGCAGCAATTCTGAAAAGCAAAAGCGTGGCGGGTAGGTTAAGGATGGAGGCCAACGGCAGCGCCGTGTGACCAAACATCCCGTCTACCATGACGACGACCACGTACCCTCTCTCGCTTTGAATTATGATCCGGCCGGAGACGAACTTTATTTTGATGAGTTGGTCGATTGAGGGTTGAAGCATTGTTGATGAATATAGTGGCTAAGAAAAAACAAAAACGGAAAACAGAGGAAAAAAGAGAGACACAAAAAAGACAAGATAGCAAAGAAAAAAAAAACGAATATAAAGGAGAAGCATAGAGAAACAGGGCAAGCAAAATAAAATTCATGCCTACAGGATCAAATTGTACAGTTAGATGGACGTTGTGAAAAGAGCAATGAATTAGGAGTTTTATTTACCTGATTTATGCTTCGCTGTTGACTGCTAGAAAGGCCAGCCTATTACCAGATTCTAAATATGTGTCCAATTCTTGGATATTGGTTCCTGAAAAGGCCAATTGGGTCATGGAAGGTGATTTGCAGATTGAATGCTTTTTGGTTACTGGGAAACTGACCATAGAAAAGAAAAAAAAAACCTGCTTTCGTGTCGCTGGAATCCAATTTGAAAGAATGAAGGCGTGCCGGGGTAATCAATTTAAAGAAAGATGATTTAAATCTTTAGTGATTTGGTCATTTAATCTTTATTAGACCAGATTCAATTTAGATATGAACTTCAAATTGGATATTGGATCCATATTAAATCCTGATTAAGTTATGTACAAAGCTGGATTTTGATTGCAAGATCTTCATAGTCTGGATTTGCATAAAGTTAATTCAAGATTTATCAAGATTTCATGTGTTGGTACATTGCATCTTGTTGCACCAAATCTCCAATTCTTGGGGTTATTTTGGCAATACCAAAAACCTTGAATATTTGATCTGGCAAAGGAAATTCATATCCAGGATTTTGTTGAAAACTATCAAAGGAACCCTTACTTGACAGGAGAACAAATACTGGAGCAACAGCAAATCAAATCTGCGAACAAAAATGATGGCAAATGGGCGGGCCATGACAAAGTAACTGGTGGGGCCACTAAAAAAAAAAAAACAGATACTTGAACATAAGTTTGAGCCCAAATCAAAATAGGACCAAGAGAAATAATGTTAAGCTGGAATAAAGTCGGCCCAAGAAAATTCATGAGCCCAACAAGATGGGCATCATATACAAGAATAAATATTTCGATACTTGTTTACGTCTCAAATATTTTATTTCGCCCTAAACAAGTCTCGAGGGGGCATCTGTAGACACGTGAAATTTATTCGCCACTAAAAATGCGACACGTGTAAATTTAAATATTAATTTAATTATTTTTAAGCATTTTAAATAAATTAAATGCTTGAAATAATTATTGGGCTAGGTAGATCCATCAAGCCAAATTGATTTAATTATGTTGGGCTAACGTGAACAAGTCCAAATGCAAGACTCACAAGTCCCATGGCCTAATGGATGCTCGAAGCAGGCCAACCCAAGAAAATTAATCAGTGTGGACAAGTCCAAGTACAAGACCCACAAGCCTATGATCCAATGGACACTGACACTTGAAGCAGGCCAGTCCATGGAAATCAGTTAATGTGAACAAGCCCAGATGAAAGGCCCACATGCTCACTGACCCAATAGAAATGTGGATTGGACCAGCCCATCGATTGGTCCATCATCCACAAACCCTAGGGTTTTTCCCTCTATAAATAGAGGCACCCTGTCACATATGGGGGTCACGACTACTTCACGACTACGACTTCACTTCCAGAGATACAGCTTCATACCCAAATCACTCTCAAGACTCAAACACTTGAGATCTACAGCAACAAAACGCTGCAGAAATTCCAAGAAGCCGAAGAAAAAGCACAAAAGCATCTCGACGTCTTCAAGGTTGGAGGAATCAAAGGAGTAACAGAAGTCGAACACTCATATCGTTTGATCTTCACATATTTCTTTTAAATTCATTCAAATTCTCTGTAATTGTAGACATTTTATTGTGAAATTAATAAAAGTATTTTGCAGTTTCTGTCTACGCATTTTTTGCACCTACAGTTACATTTGACTTTTAACCATATTTATTATTTAACTTTGACTTAATGTTATCGTAATGATGTAGAAAGACAAAAATAGTCAAGTGTGATCTTGTTGGAATCGTCTAATCGTATAGTTTTAGAATATATATTTTATATAATTTTTATTTATACCCATTTTGAGATATTAATGGTTAAACATATATAAGGGCTTTGTGCAGAAAGTACAATTGTCATTATTGTGGGGTTTTTAATCATGTTTATGTTAATCTAATTTACTTAAAAGGGAAAGTGGCCACTTTTAATGGGACACCCCAAAAAGGAATAGTGGTCACTTTTAATGGGACGGAGGGAGTAAGTAATAAGGTCTGAAAATAAGTTGTAGAGAACGGGGCCTTAGTACCAGTTAAAAATTATAAGAACATTGTGATTAAATATGATGATTTTTGTGATTTTTAGAAATCTTTCAAAGAATGCATAAAAAGGGTGTTACATATGTTTTCAAAATTTAGCATTTAAGCAGATTATAAATAATAATAATAATAATAATAATAATAATAATAGATAATTTAACGTAAAAAAATTAAAAAGCTCAATGTATATGGAAATAACTTATTCTTTTTAATTTCATATGTAATTAATAACATGCCCACTAGCTGGTAGAGTTGACTATGTGACTGTTCTGCATGCAGAGCTGTAGCTGCGAGATGGAGCTGTAGGGAGCTGGAACTGTAGAGAGTAACTTATTTTTAACGCTATAAGAAGTAGCTTCTAAAAAGAAGTTCCAAAAATTAGTGTACAGAACGAAGCTTTTGTTTTGAAATAAAAGTTAAAACTACCAAAAGCTCCCCAAAACTCTCAAAAGCTGCGTGCAGAACAGACCATATATTATTTATTTATTTTTAAAAAATATAAGCATAACATTTAATTATTAGTTAGTTTAGTAATAATTAGCTCTATGTCTTCAATAAAACGAAATATATTTCGATCTCGATAATAAAGATAGGAAAAAGAGATGAAACCACTCTAATCTTGTTGGTTTGAATAAACATTTTTGTATAATATATAATCATCTATTCAAACAAACAACAATATTTAAGCATACGAGCAAGCAAGCTTTTGATTTATGATATAATTTTGCTATTTATATATATATACACACAATATGTTAAGCTTTCCTTACAATAATAATTAAAAAAAAAAAAAGCACTAAGTTGACAAAAATCTAAGAACACGGTTTCTTTCTGGCACAAAGATAAAATCACAACATCATGTCTACCAATTGAATTTTTATATTTTGTATATATAGAATTATAGATCCGTGTGTATTATGTATATCGGCACAACCCCACAAGGTAATTAAACATTTTTTTTTCCAATAAAAAAATAGACATGAAATGATGGGTTAACTAATTGGCCAACTGTTTATGAAGTCTAGAAAGGATCCTGATTTGAGATTCAGACAGTGTTTTAATAGCACGTCAAGAAAAATGATGTCAAGTTGTTCACTTTTGTGTAACTAATCCAGTTAAATTAAATTCCTGACGTGATAGTCAAATAGTCATATGATTATTTTAATTGTTAGTCAAATTGTGCTTGAATCTAAATACTAGTAGTATAAGAATTAGCGCGTCCCAAAGTTTGTCATCCATGTGGAAACTGGAAATTACCAAATGTCAAACCAGTTTGGGGGAAATTACTACTAACATTTAAAACTTGGCCACAAATCAAGGGGAAAGATTTATAAGTTTGTAATCAGGAGAGTTTCAACTTTTAGGATATGTTCTGCACGCAGAGCTGTAGCTGTAGGGAGCTGAAACTGTAGGGAGTTGTGGGAGCTTTAGCTGTCAGTTTTATTTAAGTGTTCTGTACAACTAGCTGTAGCTATAGCTGTGAGCTGTAGCTGCGAGCTGGAGCTGAAGCTGTAGGGAGCTGTAGGAGCTTTAGCTATCAGTTTTATTTAAGTGTCCTGTACAACTAGCTGTAGCTGTCAAAAAATGTATGAAATGACATAAAATGACAAACATTTATGTAGATTATTGGGTAGTGAGTTGGTTATTGGGATAAAATTGTAATTGCTCAACAATAAGCTAAGAGCTTATTTTTAAAGCTACTACAAGTAACTTCTAAAAAGAAGCTCCCATAAGCTCATAAAAGCTAGTGTGCAGAACGGGGCTTTTGTTTTAAAATAAAAGCTAAAGCTACCAAAAGCTCTCAAAAGCTGCGTGCAGAACAGACCCTTAATGCACCAGTATGTCACAATAATCTAATACATCAATATTATTCGAACTCTTTAGATGCTCTGAGGCTTCTTCATTCGGATGTTGCGCCGAACCACTCCCTTTTTCCCCTGATCAGAAACATTAAGGACTTGTCGTCGGTTCACCCGGAATTTCATTGGATCATATTATTCGTGAGGGTAACTCGATTCCAAATTTCTTGGCTAAGCGTGAGCCGCGCTTGGTGGATTTCCTCATTACTTGGGCATTCCCACCTGATGATGCTCGTGCTCCTGCTCGAATGCTTATGGATGTTGCAGGGATTTGGTGTCCTAAATTCTAAATCCTCTATCTATCTTTATTTTATTTTGCTTATCCCTCTCTTTTCCTCGCTCTATAGCTTTTTGTAGTTTTCCTTCCATTGCCGATATCAGAGAGCGTCTCCGTTCACAAAAACTAAAATAATAATAATAATAATAATAATAATAATAATAATAATAATAATAATAATAATAATAATAATAATAAATATTCCCGAAACGTCCTTCAAAAATCCTCGTCTTAATGATAGGTCTGAATGTTGGAAAATAGATGGCCACCTTAAATTTCTATGATATACTAGCTTGTTTAAAAATTATACTCCATATTATATGCTGATATAGGATAAATTCAATAATAGTCATATGAATAATAGACATGTAAACATAAAATGGACAAAGTCTGACGATTTTATGTTTTATTTACGAGATTGTTGTCTAGAGCGGGGCCTGTGTAAAGATTCAATATCATCCTCCCAACTCCAAAACTTGTAGTAATTCGTAAATTGAATCCCCTTTCGGACATTTTCGCCTCATTTGAAGATCTAAAACCCATGTGCTTTGTCATTACAAAGATCAAACTTCCATTAGTATCCCGAATAGCAACCCCGATCACTATTCGTGACTGATTCCCAGCCCACCCAAAACTCATTTACTCGAATTCTTTCCCGTCATCTGGTATGTAGCTTTCATCTATCCCTTGTCTCGCCCCAAAACGTTATATATGTTAGATCTAGTTCAATACTCCTAAACATCAACTAAATGCAAAACTACAATTCTAATCGTAAAATCCCAAAAAATGGTGTATAGTTGGAAGTTGGAACAACGTTGAAAGATTGAAAATCTTATATGGTACAACTTTTATAGACAAAGCGCACTAAGGGGGTGTTTGGTACAGGGAATTGGGCTCAGAATGGGAATTGAGCCCAATTCCCTTGTTTGGTTACGTTTGAAAATTGACAATCGAGAAATAAGCCAATTCCCAATCTATGCTTTGGATTCTCTGAAAAATACGGAGAATTGGCGAGAGTTGCTTCTGAATTCCAAAATCAATTCTCCCCCGAATCGCTCCTTTCTCTGTTCTGACAAAGTCTCTCCAAAAACCCAAGGGCAACCCATTGCCCCCTTCCGCGCGCAAGATTCTGTCTCCACCATCATTCTTCTGCGTCTCCCGAAACTCCATCTCTGCTGCGTCCACCATCCTCCGCGTTTTCTTCAGGTATACCTTTGTTTCACATTCCGTAATTCCTACTTTGGAGCCAGAGGGTTTCACATTCCGTTTATAAATTTATTATATTCAAGGTGAAGCAATATTGTGTTAGTGTAAATGAGAAAAGCTCATATGAATTTTCTAATTGGTAGTGTTATGGTGCAACTTTTCCATTTAAACCTTCTCAATCCGCTTTTTTTGTGTCTTCGTAGCCAACAAATTTCTCTGAAATATAAAGCAAATATGTGTGTCTCACCGTATTTTCGTTGATGGCTCTTATTTTTTGTTTGGTTGTTATTTGATTCCTGTCGTTTGTTAATGGGTTTGGTTCGGAGTTGTTACCTGATAACATGATTTAGTTAGCTAATTCACCATTTTAGATGACTTCATATATTAATAAATAAACATGTCGATGTTCGAGCCCCTGTGTTGTACTTGTGCTTGTGCACCTGTGACCGCACTATCTTATTATTTATGTCATATGTGTACATGTGATAATGGATTAATGCTCAAAGAACCTATGAAAAATCTTTAGAATGTAATGAATTGATGTGGTATAACCTATGATATTATTGAGTTAATTGAAATATTATCAAGTACCAAAAAGCAAAATCAGTACTAACATATCCAACTGCAAGA
Organism: Hygrophila difformis; assembly: GCA_030278955.1. Taxonomy (NCBI): domain Eukaryota; kingdom Viridiplantae; phylum Streptophyta; class Magnoliopsida; order Lamiales; family Acanthaceae; genus Hygrophila; species Hygrophila difformis. Next base: position 1,230,511 of record JAOANR010000301.1, read on the forward strand.
CCAACATCTTCACCTAACAGTGGATCATCACATCAAATGTCCATTAATGGAGATTTACATATTACTTCCAGTGCAAATTATACTCCACTGAGCAATCCTGGCCTGAAGCCTTTTATTCCATCATACAGATTTATTCCATCAATCTCACTCATGGCTCAACTTTTAGCGGCTAAAAAAGTGCACAACACAGTTACAACCAATATTCAGTTTCTAGAGTTCTAATTAGCAACATTAGTACCTGAAAACAGCATGTGTGCTGCAAGCATAAACCTCCCTTGCCCCTTCTTGATGTAACAGAGCAGCCCCTTTGGAAATAGTTCCTGTAAAGCCATGTATAATATGAAGACGACCAGACACAGACAATTAAACTGGAACACAAAAAGCATCTTAATCTAATGTACATACATACATATATAGATATAAGCATCTTAATCTGAAAAATTTGATCATTGTGTAGCTGCCATTGAGGAGTCAAAGGATCTATGTCAACTGTGGAGCTCATGAGTTCATTACAAGCCCATGAACAAAGAATCAACAGATCTGTGCCGCACTCCATTGAGCAAGCTTTCCAATCCAAATTACAATTTTCAGATCAGAAGTCAAATTACAAGAAAGCTAATTTTCAAAGGAAGAACCCACCTTCTGGAAGTCGACATAATTTCAGAAACAAGAAGACAACAGGAGAGGAGCACAAGAAGGGGAAGAAAGAAATGGAGGACATCATAGAACTCAGAAATCAGATTTATTTTGCATCATTTGTAAGAAGACAAATCACAATTCTCAAGATTGCTATTTCAAGTGTAAGAAATGTCGGATCCCCAATCACTCTCAAAGGGATTATCGATATCAAAAGCATAGTTGGAGAAATGTCGGATCCCCAATCACTCTCAAAGTGTACCACTACATCAGCAAACACATTGTATATCAAGAATCAAATTTTAAAACCCACAAAAAATGTGATACAAAAGGAGATCAATCACCAAAATGACTAGCACAAACGAAAAGAATACAACATAGAGCAAGAGAGATCGCATCTTAATTCTCGTTCTATGTCCTGCGTCCAATTGATCACCCATGAACAATGTTTTAAAGTACGACTTTTGAGGTGGTGCGATTTTGTAGTGCCTCACAAGGCATAAGCCTCGAGGCGGCCCGAGGCGTAAAATCAAAGCGTCAATTGAAAAATACATAAACTTATACGAAGTATGTAATATATTAAAAAAATTAAATATATTAAATGTTTTTAAAACATCTAAAATATAAATTCAAAACAATTTAAAATATTTCATAAGTCTTTAAAATCTTAAGTTCAAAACAAATAATAAGGAATATAAATTATAACTGTTCAAAAATCTAAGAAGTTATCCCCGTCTTCATCTTCATATGGAAAAAATACGCAACCGAAAGAAGAAAAAAATAAGAAAAGAAAATAGAAGAAGGGATTAAGGAAAACCGGTGAGATGATGAAGTCGAGAAATCGCCTTACAGAATACGAGAATGCGCTGTAGAATACGACAAGACAGAATACAGAAGGCAGGTTTGAGCCCGTGATGGCCATCTTAAAATTTTTTAAAAATAATTGTTAGAAATTAATGCAAAATTCAAATAAAACTATATGTGTTATTAAATAGAATATTCTAGAAAAATAAAGAAAATGATTTGTGTAGAACTCCGTAGAATAATGTTGATTAGTATTAATAATAATTTCTTTAGAATACTCTAAAAAGTCTGCCTACCCTATAAATATAGGTGAGCCCCTTCAATTGTAGTATTGAGTAGTGATAGTGAGTGTTGAGAAGTTGAGGGGTGAGTAAGTGTTGAGAAGTGAGTGATCAAGAGGGGTGAAGTGAGAAAGAGTGAATAGTGTCTTAGTTATAGAAATAATATTGTAATTGTATTGCGTATTTATAAAAGTGTTTTCTTTTTACCGCCTAAATAATGTGAGGTTGGCACTGCCACCTAAATATCATTGTGCACTAAAGATTTGTTAATTTAAAAGCTAACCAACATCAAAGAGTTGGTATTGTATAAGTGAATTGACATAGGTCCTCTATAGTGGGTGTGTGTATGTATTGTAGTCCTTAAGGCGTCCGCCTCAGCCTGCCTCAACCGCCTCCAACGCCTCGCCCGCCTCACCGTGGGCGAGGCGTGCTTTTATGTTCATGTACTAGAGGCGCCGCCTCTGGTACAATTTTGTACTGCCTCAAGCAGAGGCGAGCCTCAAGGCGCGCCTCACTGACGCCTTTTAAAACACTGCCCATGAATGGATCCATCTCCTTGCACAATTTTACGATCAGTACGTCCTCACGTTCCAACAATGCTTTGTAGGTCATAAAAATACTCCCCAGAACAGTCAAATGGAACAGTGCCGCAAAGAATGCCAATACAAGAGGAGCAGCCACGTTCCCGCATCCCACAGACTTGACACCGGAAATGGTAAATGCTAGGATTGTAGCCTGGAAAACAATGGAGAGGCTCATCATTTGGAACAGATTAAACATCGCATGCGCTATTTCTTCTTGGGCTTTGTATAATTTCTCTTCGGTGTCCATGTTTTGATTCTGAAAAAGACATACAAAAAATGAGAAGATTACATATCGTGTGTGTGTGTGAAAGCCACCGAACCATACATTTATCTTCTAAAAAAACCAAGAAACCAACAAACCCAAAAAAATATCGTCTGACAAACCTATACAAATATCCCAACTCCTGTTCCCATCAAAACCATATTAGCATATCTTATGTTTTCAGAGGGCCATAATTTCACCCTTAGGATCAAAATTCAATCATTATCCGCATCATTATGTTGAAAGTGAAAATAAACACATACTGCATATTGAGTTTGATATATGGAAGCAAATTACAAACAATCCTACCGTATCATGAATGTATTGCAGAGTAAACCGAGATAGAAATTCATCAAGATGTACTCGAAACAGGGCAGTCTCCAACTTTTTGGGGCCCGGAGCAAATATTTTTATAGGGACAGAGTCGGACGCAGACAGAACCGAACGGAGACAGAATCGAATTGAAGTATCGAACGGAGACAGAATCGAATCGAAAGGATTTCTGTTCGGGATAGATTTTGGAGTGTGAAATTAGTGGGTAGAAAGTCAAATAATTGGAATCCATGAGCGATTACCGTTGGAGGAGAGAAAGAAGGTTGGGGAGAAGAAGAAGACTGAAGAACATTAATTGGAATTTGGGAAAATAATGAATGGATGTTTAACGGGGCTATGATGGAGTTGGATTTTCCGTAATGGGGGAAGGGAAGAATAGACCAATAGTGTCTAGTTAGGTTACCTAGGTATAACAATTAAATAATAATAATAATAATAATATCAGCAACAGGTGAAACTAGTATAGGCAGAAGTCACATGCAAATGCGTGCCAACTAACTACAAAGAAAATCCTCTCACTACAAAAAAAATCGTCGGGAGGCGAGGACACGTTTTCTTCGCCTATGTCCTCGCCTCCAGCATGAGACAAGGACATAGGCGAGGAAAACATGTTGGGTAGCAACTTAAGTGACAATTACTGAGCATCTATCAAGTCATAATTAGAAACATTCTCTTTGTCAGCTATCACTTTCAAGCATTAGTTTGCAACTTGTTGGGTAGCAAACCCAAGTCTCACATCGAAAGAATAGGGAAAGATGACCCTTCATGCAAATAAATTAAGCAATAGAACTTTATAATGAACTGTCAAACTACAGTATAGACATTTTCTACAGTAAAAGACTATAAACATTGGAACTAGAAAAGATGAGAATTTACTTGTGTCTTTTACACTTTACACTTCCTAAGATAGGCTAAAGCTGACTCCAGGCTGAAAAGTAACTCATTTTTATCATCTGATCCCCCCCCCCCCCCCTCGATAAACTTTTATTTAAGCTCAATTTATTGATTTAAGCTCAATTTATTGATATCTGACTGCTACAGGGATGAAATGTTCTAAGAAAAGCAGAGATGGAAGCAAATAAAGGCTAAGGTTGTCTGATTTTCATTTAGTCTTTCAAAGTTTTTATTAGTACTAGTATTTTTTGCCCGCGCGATGCGCACGGGCAATGTCTTTTTTTTCTTTTCTAAAAAATAAGATTAATAATTTGTTAAGTTAATACAAAATAAATTTACTATATTAAAATCAACTTTTACAAATCAATTGTGTGAAAATCGAAGGAAAAACGTAAATAAATAATTATAGAATGAACAAACTTGTCCAAGAGCTGTGACTCCTTTGTCTATGCATCGAGTAACTAAAATATAGTGTCCTCTACTGATAATTTATTGTCTTGGAATTAATGTGAATTCTTTTCATCTAAAAAATTTCCCAATGGATCTTTAAATCAAGTTGTAGCCAAACACCAAATAGAATGAGATTAACAAAACAACAACTCCATGTAGTGCCATGATTTCCTTGGACCTATTCCAGGATTCCTCTTCGTGAACTCAACCTACAACATGATGATATGCTTGTCAATCATTTGCTTCCATGCAATAGTGCAAAACTTTTCCTATGTAGAGCATTATAGTATAAGATTAAATATGTGGTAAATGTAACTATAATAGTAATGCAAGACTGTTATATACTCCTTTTCTTAAGCTTGTGGGTGAACACAAAGACAGAAAATATAAATTTAAACTCATCATTAGTAATATTTCAATCTAAATATAATAGTTACAGTAGCTTAAAGAATACAGAGAATTAAATAGTAGCAGCTTGAATACCTCTTTTGGACGGAGTACCATCCGTAAAAATTCTTAAAAAATATCCTTGGTATCATAAAAGCACACCATGTGAACAAAATTTTCTTCGACTGCAAGTTCCAAGTAGTGGTGTTAATAAATCTCTACTGGAGGGTGAAAACTCAATTTATCAAAATATGAGTAAATTATATAAATATAAATTCCAAAATACAATATATAAATAAATGCACCAAAGAAGACTGAATAAGTTACGAAAAATGAGAATATAGTGTTTTTTGGATTACATGAGATTCAAAGCCTTTTACTTAAATAGTGGTTAGAATGCATGTAACAAAAAAATAAAAGAAAAATAAAGGAGATAATAAAATGAATGAAGGAAATTCAAACCCAGATGGACATAATATAAAATAAATTATTTTTACTGTTAAAAAATTAAATATATATATAGTTTTCTTTCATATCTAAAATGATGAGAGCAAGTGTAATACAGGTCCGAGCACTCAAGGATTTCTTTGACATGCTTTCCAGTGTGGGTTATAGCCCTTCTATAATCATCCTGACATGCTTTCTGGACTTCCAACATTCAAATTCTAGAATTGGTATAATTCATCAATGCAAGGAACATAAAATTGCAGCTATCAAAACTCCATTCAGGCTAGAATTGGTATATTGATCAACACTCTTAAATCTGATGACAGACAAATCAAGGGAAAAAAATATCAGACCAAAGCTCAAAAGTAATAAATATTAACAATGTTTAATAACCTTTCGGAATAACAATTAAACTATGAAACAAATGTTGATCTACAATATAGTGTTAGCTAGTAAACTTAACTTATCATTTAGGTTCACGAAGCATAAACACAAATCTTACAGCATAAGAAAAACATAACTTACTTGCAATGAAAAAAGAGAAATACTGTGTTAGTAATTAATAATCGGTCATTATTAATACTGTGTTTAATAAACCACCAAGAGAAGAAACGACATTCTATTATACACATTTACACGTACTGGAGGTGCCATTTGCTTATCCAATTCACCATAAACCAACTTCCACCATTAGAATTCGGATTTATTCTATCGATGGAGGCTAATTGTTATAAACCAATTTTATTCACTAACCAAATAGGCATATTGGTACACCTGCAATGAGGATAGATTTATTTTAAATCGCTACTGACATGACATTATGTCCGATTCCTCATCCTTTTCAATCCACCAAGTATTGTCAAATACTCCTATTAGTGTGAACGCATGAATTAATATGTTGGTCAGAAATTTATATTCTGTTTAGGGGGACAAGGATTCTGATTTGTGTAAACGCATGAATTAATTTTTTGGGTTGATGTGGAAATTCATTATTAAACCTGGAGTTATGGGATAACATGTCCCTTAATATTTGAGCTACTGAAAATTCCTTTACAGACTCAATCGATCAGGAAGATTGATACATTCCCTTTTTCCCTAAAATTGTGCAGATTAGTGAAGCAAAGAACCGCTGCCCAAATGAATCATTAAAAATTATCAAAATTGTATTAGCAAAGAATCGCTGCCCAAATGAAAAAATAAAGTGTAAAAATTTCAAAAGTCACAAAATCCGTAGAACTACGCCGCTGCCCAAAAGTTTCTGGAGTGTGTGAGCTGTTCATTACAAATACAAATACAAAATGTTCAAGATTAATGGAACCATAGCCCTTACCCGAAGATGGAGAGCGAGGAAATTGTGATGGAAATCGCGACAGATAGCAATGGAGAAAAGTCCGAGGGGAGGCGCGGCTGGTAGGGTTCCGCGGAGGCCGGAGAGCAGCAAGGCAGGAGCGGCAGTGGACTGGGAGAGGAGATGCAACGCTGGTCGTCGGGAGGGAGGAGGAGGGATTTAGGCGAAATGTATAGAGGAAGATATGGGAGAATAGGTAGTCTGAAAAAATTGGTCTGGCGAGAGAGTGACGACGATGAGTAGAGGGGAAGTGAGAGAGTTGGGCAGGAAGGAAATGGACGGTTACAGATGATAAATTGTACAATCCGACGGCTGTTGTTTTTTTACATGAAGTGATTTTACATTTTAGACCCTAACCTAGAAATTTGTAGGGGAAAATTACATTAATATCTGGAATAGAATATTTTTCATAAGGAGAAATGGGAAGAAATAAAAAGGGTAGATCAGGTAATTCAGGAAAGATTTCTTCCAAAATTTATTATAGTATAGATACTCTTAGATTAATGTGGATATTAGTGTTTATTGAAAATGCAAATTCAGATGCGGTTATCAAATTTCAGGCAGAAAATATGATTGAACACAAGGATGAAATTTATTCACGACCAAAAAGAACTTGGTTTGTTACAGAGAAGGAAAAGAAAATACAAGCTAAGGCTGCAAAGGTATGTTCTCATTGTTTAGATTTGGACATTGGCTTTCTATTAGGATGGTGAATCCTTTCCAGCTTCTGAAATCCTGAACTTCTGAACTACTATTACATAGTTTGTGTATGGACGTTGGCAACTTGTTTGCTGTCACCACCAAATATACCAGCGCCAGAGTCCTTCCCCTGTCCACTACCCTATCTATCCCCACCAGTTGCACCACAACAACCAGAGTCCATACCATGTATGTTGCCTCAGATATCACCACCAACACAGCCCTTACCGTATCTACCACTTGCAACACCATCACAACTATTGCCATGGATGGTACCACCACCACCACTACCCGAGTCCTTGGCATATCCAGGATCCCAAATAAGTCAAAAAAATGGTTACACTACCGCCAATACCACTCTCAATTGAACAACCATTACCAGTTTTGGATGCACCATCAATACTTCCAACTCAAGTATCGTACACCAGTTCATACCCATGGTGCAAGAAATAAAGCCACAAAATCCCAAAGGTGGAGGAGGAAAAGAATGTGAAAATAAAGAGATAAACACAACACTAGATAAAAGAATATACATCTGGGCGAACAACTATAGACCATTGCGGTTGCAAGATTTTCTATGCAATAGGAAACTGGCACTTTTGCTCCAGAGCATGGTGACGAATTGGCATGAAAAAGCAGAAGAATGTAAGCATTTCATAGTTGAAGGAAATCCAGGAGTGGGAAAAAGGACCATGATTCGGGCCATGATTAGAGAAGCCTTTGGACAAGACAAAGTGCAGGTATGGCTAACATGCACTAGGTAACTTGGAAATTGAAAACAGAAATATCATATGACACCGGAAAACATGAGCTTGCAGATATACATACTAGTTGGACAAATAGCAATCTTTTTATCAAGGAATCAAATGATTATTATAATTGATATCCTACACTTTCTATCCTCAGGCAACAGAAGGATGCAGGAAATTTTTCTTAAAGGTAAGTTTCAAACCCTAACATATGGAAATATTTTGGGATTTCTCCATCATAAATGAATGCGGACTATAAATGCATCATCTCAATACATTTACCTTACTATGCTTGCAAACGAGAGCAAAGAGCATACTTGTTTCTATTAAATGTTGTATAAAATGCAGCATGATTAATAACAGGGAGAAGCAGAGAATAGTATCCTCGTAAATTTGAAACAATCGTCACAACATGTTGAACTTGATGTCTCCAAACTTAAAGGGTATGAGAAGCACATTATTGTTGAACTCGTCAAAGAGAAAAACCAGATGATGTCAGATTCAACTTCTCGCTGTAACCCCATGAATTGTACAGGTACACCTCTTACCTTTCAGAACCAGTAAATTATAAACATAGACTAAAGACATATAACACTATCAATGGAACATATCAGCTGTAATTCTTTATGGTGCGGACAAGCTATCAATTGAAAGCCTGACGTATATAAAGTGGATGCTTGAGAAGTTCAAGGGGTGCAACAAAGTAATCTTTTGCTGCAGCAATTCCACAAAACTAGAGGCCATCAAGCCACTTTGCACATATTTTAAACTACTTGAACCTACTCTTGAAGAGGTAATAGCCTGTTGGCATTAAGCTCATACTTATTCACCAAACCATGGACTTGCTCAAAGTATTCCTCCATTAAATAGATTCAGAAAGTTTTGAAGAAAATACCAACAGAAGAAAAGATACAGTTACCTCAACAGTTGGCAAAGAAATTTGCATACGACTCCAAGAATAACATGAGACAAGCAATCCACTCGTTTGAAGCTACTTGGCACTTCAAGTGAGTCCAGCTATGAAAACAGAGTATATGGAATTGTTATGTAAATCAAAAAGTTTATTTTAACTCATCCTCCAAGTATTGTATAAGCCTAGCATTCACCATAAAAAATTTCCTACACCTTTCATGTGCAATGAAGTGGTTGTCCTGATTCTTTAATGGAAGATCAAGTGATCAAAAATGGATGGGAAGACAAAATCGTTGATATTGCTAAGAAAGTGATAGAAGAGCAAAGCCCAAAGCAGTAAGCGACACCAACTAATACAAAACAATCATGCAATTGGAGGCTGAAAGTTTGACGTAAAATTTCATTTGCTTGGTGACAGGCTTTTTAAAATACGTGGAGAGATTGAAAATCTTTTAGAGCACAATGTAGATGCGGAGTTCATATTTCAGGTCAGAACAACCTAGTTTATATTTATCACCAAAGTTTACGTATGACAATGTGGTTACTGATTCTGGTTGTTTCCACAGGCTCTAAAGGAAGAACTAACAAAGATTTTACCTGAGCAGTTACAGCCACAGTTGGTTCATTTCTATGATGAATACCAAGTACGAACTGGTTATTCCAACTTTTTTCTGTTTTCTTTCCTCACTGTCTTTAATTGATGCGTTCTAGCATTAATGTCTTATTGGTGTCTTTTTTCCCAGAGAAAGAACAAGTACTTTGCCAATAAAGATCGGGAAGAAAGACCTGTCAAAAGTCAATATGATCAAACTAAGAATTTGCAACAGTTCATAAGGATTGAAGGTAATCCAAGACTTTAATGGCGTAATATGGAAAGAATTTAGTACACCTTACAGTCTCCATCATCGTTAAAGAGGTCTTAATCTTATATAGTCTTTAATTTTCACTTTTAAATATGCGTTTTTCTAAATTTATAAATGATCATTCGGATTTAGTCACTTAAGTTCATACAGATTTCAGTTTTATCAAATATATGTATTAAGAGTTAAGACATCTGAAGCAGACTAAGAGAATAGTTTCTAATTTCATGATTTTCTGGTCGACTGAGGGTTCTTTATGGTAACAAACAAATACTACAGTTAACAATCAAAGGCCATGAATGTGAACAAAAATTGATCAAAACATCGAACACCACAAATCAATCCCAACTCATTGCAATCAGGTTACTATTCCTTGTGCACTTACAGGTAAAAGATACAAACAAACAACTGTGCGCACATACAGGTAATAATCAATGATAGAGACTAGAGAATCAATCAAGAAAAAATACAGAGAATCAATAATCGATCATCAAGAAAGATACAAACCGTTGAGTTTCACTGCCAAGCGCCAACTGTGAATCGCCCGCCTCTGTGTTTTCTTTCTGTGGAGAATGGAGATGAAGCGCACGACGAGAAGAGGAAAGGCCGAACGGGTTTGCAGCGGAAGGGATGAAGAAAGGCTGAACGAAGTTGATGGTCGGGGAAGGGGATGAGTCCGACTGGGAAAAGAAAAGAAAGTCTCAAAGAAAGACGCAGACGATGGCCATGGTGTGCGAGGGATGAGAATCGATTTCAAGCCTTTCTCCCAATTCTCTCTGATTCTCCGCTTTTTGGAGAGCATGGAAAATAGGGAAAGTCGGAAAGAGAATCCCTTTAATTCTCAATTTTGAAATCTCTTGTGTAAACAAACACCCCCTAGGGTTATGAAGTATGAAGTGAAAAATTGGAAGGCACTAATGCACTGCTGTGCACTTTATATATCTCTTATCGAATTTATTTTTCACTCCTGATACTTCTTGGTATTTACAAAATGACCACAAAAGATTATTTTTCATAATTATGGTAGTGAAAGTATGAAATGTGTTACATTGTATATTATTAGATGAATATTATATATTACTCCCTCCGTAATTTAAAGAAACTAACGTTTGCATAGTAAACACTATTCATTGAGTAAGTTTGATTCGATTTTTTTAACATAGTTACATAAGATAAAACATAGTCAAGTGAGATGTTAGATTCGTCTATTCACATAGTTTTAGAATAATAATCTTTCATAATTTTTACTCTTATACAATTTGAGATATTAATCGTTAAATATTTGCATTGAATTGCGTGAAAACGTGGAATGTTAACATCATTAAATTACGGAGGAAGTATATGTGTGTTTTGAGTTCATTATAATCCTTATTACGCATTCCTATAATTTTTGGTGAATTATATACTAGTATGCGCCAAATTAATTACTTTGAATAATACATATTTGTATTAAAAATTAGTAAAAATGGATATATATATATATATATTTCATCCATGATTATATATCTTCTAAAAGGTGACACAATAGATAATAAAGAACTAACAAATATGATTTTAATTAATAGTATATCATAATAAAAAGAGATAATAACTAAAATATGTCACAAGAAGAATATTCTTCTACTTTTGGTCACGATATTTTGATTTAGGAAAATGTGTCATTAGAAAGATTTTTGGCCTAAATTTAGGCCATTTGGCCGAGTTTGAGCCGCGATGGCCTAAAAGTAGAAATGTCTCATCTGGTGGTTGTTTTATTTTTTTATTTTTTATTTTTATGTAATTAAAATAAATAATACTCATTCCGTCCTATTTTTTTATTTTTTATTTTTATGTAATTAATAAATTGGATACTTCCATGCATGGAAGAATTAAATTTTTATATACTGAAAAGTTAAATAATGGCCTATAAATTTGGATAATTTTTTTGAAATTAACAACAATTTATTTATAGATGTAAAAAGGAATACAATTTTTTTTTCACCCTTAAATTTAATAAATTGGATACTTCCATCTACACATTAAAATATAAATAATCTATATAACCAAAGTTGAGACCAAACCTACACAAAATTACCGACATTACAATATGTTCACCATATTGAAACATAAATGCAACACAATTCTTAGTTGCCAGTGCAAAAACTCGTTATAATCCTATGGTCTATTGATAAATTCTAAATGTAGAAATAATTTAAAATAAATAAAATAAAAAATAAAAAATAATAAAATCTAAAATAGATAAAATAAAAAATGCAAATAAATAAAATCCAACATAGATAAAATAAAAAATACAAATGTTCCAAATTTTATCTTTCAAATCTTTCTAAAAGTGAATGTATATAGTGACATGATATGATGATTGAGTGAGAATTATAAGTAAATAATAGATTTTATACACGATAGGCTAAAATCTATAATGAATAAATAAATCAATGCGACAATCTAAAATTAATAAATTAAAAAATCCAAAAAAAGATAAAATAAGATATGCAAAATTTCAAATTTCAAATCTTTCAAATCTTTTTAAAAGTGAATATTGTAGGGATTCCATATATTTCTAAAACTGAAAATTTATAATAAATAAATGTGAAAATAAAATTGATAAATTAAAAAATTCAAAAATTTATAAAAAATAGAAATTTGAAATGGAGACACCACATTAAATGTAGGATGGGTTGTTCACTAATGCTTTAATATATATATAGATTATTTATATTTTAATGTGTAGATGGCAAGAACTCCATTGAGAGAAAGAACAAATCGCAATGGACGAATGGCTGTCATAGGTGCATATTATGCCATGTTTGCTATGATTCGTTGGTGGATGATGTGTACTTTGCATTTCTTTCATTCCTATGAGTCAAGAATGTTGCGTAGTAATTATTCAATGAGCTACCATAATAGGCGTGAGAACATGATTGAAATGGTTTATGTTAGTGATGTTGCAAGCGTGAATAACATAAGAATGAATAGGCATGCATTTTCAACACTCTGTGACATTTTAGAAAATAGAGGGGGGCTGAGTAATAGTAGAAATATGTTAGTCGATGAGCAGGTTGCTCTCATAATGTAAAGAATAGGGTGTTGGTCAATAGATTTAATCGGTCTGGGGAAACAATAAGTCGGTATTTCAAGTTAGTTTTAAATGTTGTATGCCGATTACACAAAGAGTTCTACAAGATACCAGTCCCCGTGCCAGATAATGAAACCGACGAGAGATGGAAATGGTTTAAGGTTTGTGAAACACTTGATTTGTTAACAATACTTTTTTATATTCGACTTTATTAAGTTTGACTTTTATGAAGGGTTGCCGCGGAGCCTTGAATGGAACATATGTGAAGGTTAAGGTCCCTGCTACTGACCGAAAACCTTATCCAATACGGAAGGGGGAGATTTGTACTAACGTTCTCGGAGTATGTACGAGGGATCTTTTATTTACATATGTATATGTATTTGCTGGATGTGAGGGTTCTGCAGCTGATAGTAGAGTTTTACGAGTTGGAATTAGTAGACCTAATGGTCTTAAAATAACCCAGGGTAAGTGATTTTATTTATTTTCAAACAATATATGCATTATCAAATATTTTAATTTAATATAACTTTTATGGTTAATTGTAGGAACATACTACCTTTGTGATGCCGGTTACACAAATGGTGAAAGTTTCTTAACTCCTTATCGAGGACAACGTTACCATCTTAATGATTGGTCTCGCCCTCCTATGAATGCCAAGGAGTTATTTACTATGAGACATTCATCGGCAAGGAATGTTATAGAAAGATGTTTTGGCTTGATTAAAGCTAGATGGACTATTTTGCGCGACAACTCATATCATCCCATAGAATCCATGCCACACATTATCATTGCTTCTTGTTTGCTACACAATTTCATACGGACAACAGTGACTGAAGACCCTGCTGAGGATAGAGTTCAACTAAATTATACACAACCAGGAGACGATCATGACAATATCATTTCTACTGTTGAAACTTCACAAGAATGGACTAATAACAGAGATGCTCTTGCTGATGAAATGTTTAATGATTGGAACGCTAGGCATACCAATAATTAGCTTGCTTTACATACATTTTTATATGTATTTTTCCTTATTACATATGTTCTTTTTATTATAGAACCAACAATTTTATTTATATGAAGTTTTTTTTTAAAAAAAAATTGATCAACAGATTTTAATTAATGGATTTGTGTTTATTATTGTGTAATTTTTTATGTTTAACTTACCCATTGTTATTTAAATAAAGTATAGTTGAGAAAAATAAGTTTGAAATAAAATTATTTCAATTCCCTATCTATCAAACCAAACAAGAGAATTGATTCTCTGCTCTATTTCTCTGTTCAATTATATGTGTTACCAAACAGGAGAATGAATTCTCTTTCTCTAACTCAATTCTCTTTCTCTGCAATTCCATTCTTTGATATGAATTCTCTGCAATTCCATTCTTTTTACCAAACGCACCCTAATAGCAATAGAGCCTAGAGGTTCAAATTACTACATGCGTCATTGCTGACATTATTATTCCTGTTCAACTTACATAATAGCCTCCATCTCATTCGAACCCCTCTTTCACGAATTTTGAGTTTCACTTACTTGGGTTGTGTAAAATATTCGAACCGATTCGTTGAACCGAAATCGAACTGAATTTCCAGTTAACCGAGGTCCCCGAAGCAAATATAAATATCATATTTCAGTATTCGTCCGGTTCAAATACAAATACAAATACTTTATTTTTTCCCCAATTAACTAAACCGAACCGAATATATTTTATTTTAAAAGTTATATATATTGTATATATTATAGACATTTGATGGAATAAAATTATATATAGATTATATATATCATTATTTATTTAAAATATATTGATTTTTTGTATATAAGAATACGGAAAAAAGGCTTAAACTTTCCATTATCTTTTCAAAAAAGCCAAATTCATCCTTTTTTAATTTTATTACCAAATTAGTCCTCTACAAATTCTAATTATGTCCGGATCAGTCCATTATTCACTAATTATGCCTTAATTGCTGACGTGCCAAGGGTTTAAATTTAAATTAGACACGTGAGTATAATATTAGTCATTTTTCTTTTACCAATTCAGTCTTAAACTTTTGTTTTGTTCCGTTTAGTCATCTACCCAAATCAGTCATTTTTATATTATTAATCGGACTCCAACCTTTCAAATTATTTTATTTCAGCCCCAAATCCTTAAATTTTTATTATTATTAGTCTATTTTTCAAATAAATGCCCAACATGCTTCCGTAAATAAAATCAAACACCAAACCTCATACATCGATTTGACAGCCTTGTGACCGGGTCTTCCGAGCTCTAGGATTTTACGGACTCCCTCCAATCACCCGACCGCAACCGATGGTTCATCGGTTCTGGTTTTCTTTAGCAACAATCAGCACAATCCTATTTTGTTTCATACCTTAAGAGGTAGCAAAGTTTGGGTAAATGATTTTATTTTAATATTTTTTCAATAAAGTCAAGGCTTCCGGTATCCATATCCTTCCAAAAAAGTCAAGGCTTCCGGTATCCATATTCTTCCAAAAATTAAAATTAAATCATTTACCAAAACCTTGCTACGTCTTATGGTAAGAAACAAAATAGTATTGTGATGGTTGTTGCTAAAGAAAACCAGAATCGATGAACAATCGGTTGCAGTCGGATGGTTGGAGGGAGTCCGTATAATCCTGGAGCTCCCAGTAACAAGGCATTCAAACAGATGTATGAGGTTTGGTATTTGATTTTATTTACGGAAGCATGTTGGGCCTTTATTTGGAAAATGGACTAATAATAATAAAAATTTAAGGATTTGGGGGCTGAAAGGAAATAATTTAAAAGGTTAGAGTACGATTAATATAGAAATGACCGATTTGGGTAGAGAACTAAATGGAACAAAACAAAATGGTAAAAGAAAAATGACTAATATTATGACCACGTGTCTGATTTAAATTTAAACCCTTGCCACTTCAGCAATTAGGGCATAATTAGTGAACAATGGACTGATTCGAACATAATTAGCATTTGTAGAGGACTAATTTGGTAATAAAATAAAAAAAGGATGGATTTGGCTTTTTTGAAAAGATAATGGACATTTTAAGCCATTTTTCCATAAGAATACCACATTATTGAAATATACCACTATATTAAGATATGTTTTATATATATATATATATATATATATATATATTGATGAGCCATTGAAGGCTTGGGAAAGTGGTGGTAGGAGCCCATGCCACACAATTACAAAGGGGAATAAAAGGGAGTGATAGGGGGTCGGTGGAGAATCGAACCTCCAACCTTCCGTTGCAAGTCAATGGATTTAACCACTCGAGCTAAGTTCTCAAAAATAAAATCTACAAAACTTAAGAATTAAGAAATCAAAACTTCATTATACACTTTTAGAGGACTGGACAGAATATTCGAACCGAATCGCTTAACCGCTGAATCGAATCGAAATCGAAACCCCGGTTAACCGAGGACTCCGGTTACAAATACAAATACTGAAATGAAGTATTTGCCCGGTTCAAATACAAATACAAATACCTGAAAAATTCAGGTTAACCGAACCGTGCCCACCCCTACTACTTACATAACAGTCCAACATTGCAATTAGTACGATCAGGCAAATCAAATGATCAATGTGGTGAGGTTTGTTATCCTTGACCAACTTCGCGATAAACAAGTCAATTACCTCTACCAGAATACGAGGAGACGGTCATATAATTGTATGCAAAAACACAAACAAATTTTGTGCAACCTGACAATGCCACTGGTTTGCTTGTCTGCAACTTGCAGAGGTTCCACCAGCATAGGCATTGGAAGAAATGAAGCTGAATACTGATAAAAATACCCAACATAAAATATGAAAAGTCACAGAGTTAAAGCAAATACCAGATGTACTGATGAGTGATGAGACAAGAATGCTGCTGTAATTGAAAAGGGCAAGGAAATAGAGTTAAACCCACATAAGATGAAGTATGTATACAAGAAGATTTAAAAATGATGGAGGAAGCAATCCTCATTAAATGAAACAATTGAGCATTTAACAAACAAAATTCTTTGGGCTATGGATTTCATATGCCTGTGAATGTAAGACAGCTACAGACTGCCAAATCAAAAGACGAAGCAGTCCCTCCCATGACACAACTCTTTACTAGGTTGTAAATAGTAATGACTTCCCGGATGCAGTATAATAAGGTAATTATAATGCAGTTACTGAAAACAGAATTTCCCAAATATATCACAAGGTCAATTATTACAGGGAAAAGGTGTTCACGTGACAGAAAAATACATTTCCAGGCCACCCGAGATTCACTTTATATTGAGTTAAAACAGTAACACTTTTATCACAGATGCTAGATAGCAGTTTCATACAAGATTTAGAGCCCAAGATAACCATCCGGTTGACCAGGCAAAGCCGTAAGCAGATTCGCGTCTGGAGGTTGTGAGTGGGATATGGAAATCAGCTTAGATCTACAGGTCTCGTATTCATCATGATTCAGAGGTTCAACAACTTCCTCAATAGCTTTAGTTTTGGGTGGGTTCTCAACAGTTAGATCATTGTCAGGTACTTGGTAAGAGATTTCAATAAGCGACTCACGTGTCGCTTCCTCGGGAGACTCCTTGCTGGGTTCTTTCTTATCCATAAACTAATTAATAAACTCAGTCATGTTAATAGAAAATCTACAAGATTGAAAGCATGAAGATAAATACTACAAGGCTCGGGGATTAGATTCAGTCACCCAATAACAAATTTATCAGATCTATGTTTGTTTGTCCACTTGGGGTGTTTCATAACCCTCAAAACCACACTTTGGATAATAGTTGTTCAAAACAATTCTTAGCATCATTCGCATATTTTCATATTTACAAAAAAATTTCAAAATTCAATCATTTTATTATCCCTGTTAGAATTTCATTAGTTATGCAATATTCCACGCATAGAAAATAATCTGAAATAATAAGAACACCAATTATTTCCCATCTACAATAGCACTAGCCTTGATTTGGTGCTACAACAAAGAATACATTATTTTGACACCAAAAAGATTTTAACAATCAAGATGATACACATTGCATTAGCTTTCACTTGGGAAAAATACCAGCTCAGCATTATTTTTTTTGGATGAGCATTATTAGATCAGCATTATTGATACTCCATAATTTGAACTAGGGAAACTTGGAACTTATTAGATCAACATTATTGAACTAGGGAAACTTGGAACTTATTAGATCAACATATGAAAAGCCGAAAAATGTGATACTCCATGGCACTTGAGGTAGTAAGGCTGTATATTATGAGATTCCTAGTAACAAGGGTGACAAACAGAGTTAACACTTATATATTTACAGTGCCCTCTATTGCCTCAAGAACAATTATTTTTCAATTATGGGTTTAGGAATCATAATTAAATTTTTAAAAACAATAAACCAAAAGCAATCCAATGAATCCAAAATGAAGTGATCCGATCCAAAATTATACTTCCTCTGTCTCGTAATATTTTTTACGCCCACTTCTCGCGCAGTTCAATGCACATTTTAAATCATTAATAACACAAGTTCGATATAAGTAAAAATTCTCAAAGTTCGATATTTAAAAACTACACAACGAGATGAATGTAACAAGATCTCACTTGACTATATTTTAACTTGTATAAGTATGATAAAACTTTAAGTGAAAGTCTGTGTGTGAATAGTAGCATATTCCAAACGTCAAATTCATTATGAGACGGAGGTAGTATGAAAAAACCTGAAATAGAAAATGACTAACAGTAAATAAAACCATGTTATACAGCAAATTCGAGTATTCTACCACCTTCTATTCCAGTAAATAAATATGGGCTTTTCAAGCCGTAACATTACATGGATTCCAGACCAATCTTAAGCCCCAAAAACAGATCATTATACTGAAACGCCATTACTTGATGCTTCGAAATTAAATTTTGTTCTAGAAGAAAGATAAAAATCTTCATATCAATCCCACAAGAACACAACAAACACAAAAATAAAAGTAAATTCAATTGGTCAAGGATAAACTAGAAGTAAAATTAAAGCCATATCGCAATTTGAAAGGAAAATTTAAAACCATAGAAAGCAAATCAGAAAGTCCTAAAACGAATTAAGTTCCTCTACGGAAACCAAATCAGATGATGAAGCGACCAATAAAAGGATAAGGGTGCGAAAAAGCTAAACCCTAATCCCCAACTATCCACATCCAAAGACACAACCAAGCTAAGTCCACTAAAATTTACCACAAAATTTCAAGGTTAAGAAACAATTACTCAATATAAACATCCAAAATCAATCATGGCGATGCCACTGAGCACATAACGAGAGAGATCCGAAGTTTACCCGATGGGAATTTGGCAATTCACAGGTTCCTTTTTCGTCAGGTGGTCCTGTTTTGTCGGATAAATTCATACAGATTGGGTTGTCATAGAAAACCCGAATTTTGGAGGAAATGAACCAAATATGACCGCACGCACGGTATGGGGCACCAACTGAATTCGCTCTTTTAGACATATAATAATTCGGCCCATTATAGGCCCATTGAGTTTATTTTGGCCCAAATATTTCACCTACTTGTCAATTTTAGCGAAGTCTCTTGGTTCTTTTCCGTCTAGTTTATCTTCGTGCTGGTTTCCACCGGACGTTTTTTTGGTCCAAATCGCCGGCCGGCGTACATGGCGATCTGGGGGCGAAATTCACTCGGGTTATCGTCGAAGATTGCAAGACTTACTGGAAACAGTTCTTTGATTTTTCATCTTCGAAGTTCGTCGAAATCTCGAAATCCTGGGGTCCTAGCGCGATCCAATTCCACGAGTCCGGAACCTGCAAATCCAGTTAATTGGGGCCAATCCGGGCCAGAAGTTTCCATTTTGGGGCCGCGTGGGACGACAGGGAGCATCATCGATTTGCAGTCGTTTGCGGCCGTCAAGGTTAGGGAGTCAGCGGCTTTGGCTAAGCACTATGGGCGATGTTACTGGGAGCTCTCAAAAGCTCGGCTCAGGTTTTCAATGCAATTTTACAATTTTTTCTAAAGCGCTCTGATTTTCAACGGTATTTGTTAACTATGATGATGAGTTGATTCGTGTGAATGTTACAGTGGCGATTAGATATCTTTGTGATTGCAGTCATTCGTTTTTATCGTTCATGTGATTTATATGAATCATGAAGCAACCTGCTACATCATCCGGGTGATGATGCTACGCAATTGATTTCTTTACTGAATCTAATTAGGCTTATACTATTCTAGAAATAAGAGGGAAGTGGATAGAATGAAGATTTGTAAATTGTAGTATTTGGATTGGCTTTATCTCATTCTTGTGTCCTTTTGTTTTACAGCATGCTAGTTGTTGCTACTTCTGGTACTGGATACATCCTGGGGAGCGGAAGCTCAATCGATTATCTTGGCCTTTGCTGCACATGTGCAGGTACCATGATGGTGGCAGCTTCAGCTAACTCCTTAAACCAGGTTTGTACTTTGTACTGTCCTTGTTGAGGAATTGTAAATTACTGTACATTTTATTGGTGAGTTTTAGAATTTGATCTTTGCTGTGAGACTTTATCTTTGATCACCAAAATATTGATCAACGTTTAGGCTTAATAGCTTGCAATCAGTAATATGCAGAATTTGGCTTGTGTTCTCTGTTTTTCCTGCATTAATACCGAACCGTATGAAGTTTGGGTAGTAAAACCAGGAGATACTTGTTAAGAATTTAATAGCATTGGATATGTGGTTGAGAACATAGTCTTCCATTTGTATTATTTTTCTATTGATTGACTGTTCTATGAATTATGATTAAAGATAACTATCCAGCCTCAACATTGCTTTTAATATTTGGTTTATGTGAAGTTATTTAATTATTTACTACATATCTTTAGATCTGGTATTTCTTGATTGTTTAGTATCTTTCCTAATCTTCTTTATCAGAACACTTCCCTATATATGGATGTTGCAAAGCATACTGAGCTGTATAATCATGGAAAATATTGGTGTATGAAATATATTTTCTTATAAACATGGTTAAGTGACCCCTCTCCTTCCTATATATTTTACAATTCTGAAGCTTAGCAATATATTACAGTTCACCAAGGCATTAAAAAACTGCCTTTGTGGCCATATTTTAACTTTTAACTTTTAAAGTTTTAAGGCTACAGCTGAAATGCTTAGTTTCTTATTCAATAGGTTTTTGAGGTAAAAAATGATGCTAAGATGAATAGAACCAAAAGAAGACCTCTGCCCTCTGGCCGTATAAGTGCACCTCATGCTGTTGGATGGGCTGCTTCAATGGGTGTAGCAGGGACTGCTCTACTGGCTTGCAAGGTGGTCATGGTTTCCAAACCTGTTTTTAGATTTTGGATTAAGATGATTTTTCATTCATGCTAATTGCAATATTTCATATGCTATCGGTGAGGTGATTGACTTTGCAATTTCATTGACAAGTGGTTTGCAGGCCAATATGCTGGCAGCTGAGCTTGCAGCTTCCAATCTTATTCTTTATGCATTTGTATACACTCCGTTAAAGCAGATACATCCAATAAATACTTGGGTGGGGGCTATTGTTGGTGCTATACCACCTCTTCTTGGGTAATTTTCTATTTATTCAGTTTTCCTGATAGACATCGATTTCTTCCTAAAGTGAAAAGTCAACATAGCTGTTACCTTGTTTGTATGGTTTTATTTTTTGATCCGCATGCAACAAATTGGTGTTCAGTTCCCCGATTCTTTTTGTCTTATTTATCTTTCCTTTTTTCCTTTCAGTTTCCAGAACCATCTAAATGTTTTATGAGCGAACATCTTCATTTCTTGTGTGCTGGTTTGATAAAAATAACATTTACCATTGCTGTGAAATCTGAAGTTAATTTTTTACATTTGAACTTAAGGGATAAATCTCACCTTGAGCAGATATGTGGGTAAGTGAGTTTAGTGATCTCATTTTCAATTGCCACATTGCTATTGTTCTTTGTCTAGTTCAATTTTGCATTGTTTTACTTTTTAAAATGTTGGCATTCCTTCTTGTGCCACATTGGTGTTTATATATGATATGCCATAACAGCTAGATCATCATTGAGTTTAAGTATGCCAAAAAAAGCTTGATAATAATTGGGTTTCAAATATCCCACATTGCCACAAACCATTCTTATTAGCCTCAACCTATACACCTCCAATTTGGTAATTTGGTGGTACTTCACTACAGTAATTTTTCCATTTGTCAGTTGCAGTTTTTATGTTATGCCAAATCTCAGTTGCTAACCCATGCTATAAAATGGACTGGAGGTATATGTGCATGCCAGTACCACATTGCTTGCATGTAATTGCAACAAAATTTGTACTGAACTTCACAAAATGTTTTTTAAACTTTAAATATTCCATAAACCATTCTTATTAGCCACAACATATACGTCTCCAAATGGGTGGTACTTAAATCATTTTTGCA
Source organism: Hygrophila difformis (assembly GCA_030278955.1). NCBI lineage: Eukaryota > Viridiplantae > Streptophyta > Magnoliopsida > Lamiales > Acanthaceae > Hygrophila > Hygrophila difformis. Next base: position 1,252,618 of record JAOANR010000301.1, read on the forward strand.
TGTTTTGTGAATTTTTTATGTTGTGCCAAATCTCAGTTGCTAACCAATGTTGCTATGAAATGGACTGGATGTACGTGTGCAGGCGGTGCCACATTATTTATGTGTAATTGCAAGTGTTGTGAACTTGTGATGAACACTGATTGTTTGTTTTCACTCAGAATCTTCTTCGGCAATAGTTTTCTAACTTGGCTGCTTTCAAATTGTGTTTAAAAACTTGGTCACCAAACATGTTTTTCATGGTATTTTTATTTTTATCACTACTGTAGTCAATACAGTTATCTGACAGTTGCGTTCTTCTCATTTCCAAGTTGGGCTGCAGCTGCTGGCGAGGTCTCAGTTAATGCAATGATATTACCCGCAGCTTTATATTTTTGGCAAATACCTCATTTTATGGCCCTTGCATACTTATGCCGCAAAGATTATGCAGATGGGGGGTATGTGATCTTATTTATCATTGATTTATAGTGTTGACTTAACTATTGCATCTGGGGACTGGGGATGAGGACTTGGCTTAGTAGTCAAGTCCCTTGACTGTAGGGCAATAATTGTGATTTGTATTTCTCAGTTTAATTGGGGATAAGAAAAGGCACATTGCCTAGATTTACACACCTACAGCTGATATGGCAATGCACGGTCCTGCCGGAATTGGTTTTAGGTGTTTTACTTTTCATATATTTTTGTCTGAGCTACAGACCTCTGAGTTCTTTGTCCTTGCCTGTATCAGGTTCAAAATGTTCTCTCTTACGGATGCTACAGGTGGCAGAACTGCACTGGTCGCTTTGAGGAACTGTCTTTATCTGCTTCCATTGGGCTACTTAGCATATGATTGTGAGTTCTTGTTGATTTAGTTATTCTACCATTTGCTTATGGTTGGGTGTTGCAATCAGCTTGCTCACTCTATCGCTCAAAAAGTAACCAAGTTCTTGTATAAGAAAGGCCTTTTTTCCCGAACAACTAATACATGGGAAAAAGATTTTATACAATTAATTAAAATTACTTTAACACATATCTAGTTTAATTATTAAAATAAATAAAATGCAAGTTAAAAATTAAAATGTGTAAAAATTACCCACGTACATAGAGGAATTTGGGGACCCAATGTCCCCTTGCGTCTATCCCTACACACACACACTAAATGTTCATTTGGTAGCCATGAAATCTCTATGTTAATTATCACTTGGCATTTTAGCGTCCAATACTGGCATCTTATAGTCACTGATTGTTGTCTGCAGGTGGCATCACTTCAGGGTGGTTCTGTGCTGAATCAACCCTCCTTGCACTCGCAATCACCGGCAGCGCAGCGTCATTCTACCTGAACCGTACAACCAAGCATGCCCGGAGAATGTTCCATGCCAGCCTGCTTTACCTTCCTGTATTTATGGGTGGACTTCTACTTCACCGTACTTGTGACAACGAGCAGCCTCTGACCATGGATAACACCGATCAGCTCATTGATCATTCATCCTCACTGGAGTCTGCTGCAGAGCAGATCGAAACTCAAGAAAGAAGACGATATGGGCAAGATCATCGACGCCCCCCTGTGGCATATGCCTCCGCTGCACCCTTCCCCTTCTTGCCAGCTCCTTCATACATCAACAGCTATTGAAAGTTTTGATAGTAGTATATGCTTATTATCATCATAAAACTAGTGAACGAGTGTTTATATCCCATATTTATGGCGTTCTGATGCGTAGTTTTGTTGATGTCGTGTAAGAGTCAGAGCGGCAACAGTACAATATGCGGAACTGAAAAATCTCGTCCGAAAGAGCGTGGAGATTTTGTGCTCTATTCTAACTGCGGGCAACAAGTGTGGTAGTCGAACTGGAACATGCAATTGGTTACTTGTCTTGGGTGAGGAAGATTTGAATAATACATACAGTTTCAGGCGTTGTGGAGATTGTCATTTGGGGTTTCTCCATGAAATTTTATATCATCAATATAGCAGTAGTATGTGTTTGTCAGTTTCAGCTTTTTGATTTGGTTTTCCAATATCTGAAACAAAGCTAAACAAGGATGCAAAATTTGCACGTGTGGCTAGAGACTGAGGAATGAATGACATACTTTTTTCGAATTTAAAGTTGCTTGGTTACCAACAAGCCCCTGTACATCATCTAAAAATCTCAATTCTTACTATGTTGAGAGCGTTTGTCTTTCTTACATGAGTTATTTTCACATCCCAATTCCATGGTTAACATAGCATTAATTCTCTAAGTATTCTCGAAATGTCTCCTGTCTTGGCTCACTTCCCTGAATCAGCGTATAAGCTTTAGAGTTATTTACCATGGCTGAGTGGTACTATAAGACTATGCAGCTTAAAGCAAAGTCATGGATTGCTAGAATACCAGTAATTAAAAAAGGGAAAAATATATTTAAAATTGATGGAATTATATTTAAATGATTGAAAATTAAAACCATGGATTAGTGGGGCCCAGCATAATTCACGTGTACGCACGTGCATTATTGTGGAATGGGAAAGAAGAATAAATTGTTGAAATCGCTAACTGGGTTGCTTAGACTCGACTTGCATCCCTGCAGTAAGCACTGTGCACTCGGCAGACATATGCGGCGGAGTATTTCTTGAAAAAAACAAAAATAAAACCCTAAACCCTAAAATTTCCACCTACGCCAAACTGAGAAGCTGATCGAATCCCACTGAGGAGCGCCGACGAAAATGGCGTCGCTGGCTTTGTCCGGAAGCGGCCTATTGTATCATCCCCTCAAAGGCCCTCACTTCACTCCCAAAACTCGCGCATTTATTGTGAGATTTCTGTTTTTCTGTTTTTGTTCTTTTAAATAACAAAAATGTTCCTTTCTTATTAATTTCGGGCAATTCGTTTTGGTTTGATCATGGGTTTATTAATGAATTTCTGCAGAGTTGTAGTAGCTTGTCGGAGTCGTTGAAGTGCAGGGACAATGGGAAATCGATAGCCGTTGGCCGGGACTACAACGGCCAAGCGGGGGCCAACGTCTTGACCGGCACGAAACAATTCTTTGACAGAATTCCTGTTTCGAAAAGTGACACACGACTGCGTATTTTCTCCGGCACTGCAAATACTGCTCTTTCCCAGGTCTCAACGCAGTTTCTATAATGTCCAATTTCTAATTTTTATTCACGTATGAGTATTATTAATTAATATTAATATTATTTTTTTAATTTGAATTTGTTTTCTGTTTAGGTTTGAATCTTTTCTTTCAGTGTATTATGCCGTATATGAATTCTATTGCGTAACATTGGCGTAAATCGCAGTAATCACACTGGGCAATTTCTTGAGAATAGCAAAACTGCAATTGTGTTGGAAGAGTTTGAAGTGTCTGGGTATTATTGCTGGAAATTAGCTAATTCTACTTTTTTACTTGAAGATGAAAGATGAGCCGAACTCAATACTGAGATGTGTTGTCCTACCTGCTAGATATCTTTTGCTGAAGCACAATTTGTGATGCAGGAAATTGCTTGTTATATGGGTCTGGAGCTTGGCAATATAAAGATCAAACGATTTGCTGATGGTGAGATTTATGTTCAGTTACAAGAGAGTGTTCGTGGGTGCGATGTATATCTTGTACAACCTACATGCCCTCCAGCCAATGAAAATCTTATGGAGCTGTTGATAATGATTGATGCTTGCCGTCGTGCTTCAGCGAAAAATATCACAGCTGTTATTCCATATTTTGGATATGCACGTGCTGATCGGAAGGTAACATTTATTTGTTGTTTTGCAAAATGCAAATCAGTTGTTTTTGCTCATTTCAGTTTCTTTTATTCAGAAATCTTTATTCACATTATCAATGTATCTCCTAGACTCAAGGGAGGGAATCAATTGCAGCCAAGCTTGTGGCAAACTTGATTACTGAAGCAGGTGCAGACCGTGTCCTTGCTTGTGACCTCCATTCAGGACAGTCAATGGGTTATTTCGATATTCCAGTGGATCATGTTCATGGCCAGGTATCTGTCCCTAATGGTTGCTTTGATGAAGTAATTCTGCTTTATATGATTGGAGTATTGACGATTGTTTAGCCTGGGAATATTTATGAAGTTTGTAATTGAAGTTCCACTTAATATGAGGGAATGCAACAACTCTCATAATATTACAGAACAATTACAGAAATGCCTGTTGTCCTGAATTGTGCAACTTTTTATTGCTTAGCTGCAAGTTAAATTAAATTATTTTCCCTTGGATAACTTCTAGTTATGATATACTTTTATCCTTACCATTTTGCAGCCAGTCATACTTGATTATCTTGCCAGCAAGACAATATCTTCAGATGATTTGGTTGTGGTCTCACCAGATGTTGGTGGGGTTGCTAGAGCAAGAGCTTTCGCCAAAAAGTTGTCTGATGCTCCTTTGGCCATTGTTGATAAAAGGCGGCATGGGCATAACGTTGCTGAGGTAGCATCCTTTGCATTTCTTATTGAAACTCATCCTGTCTGTGTTAAGTACCTTTTTTTTTAGGTTTTGGATGAAAATGTTCAAAGTGTCACAAAATTTGAATCTGGTTTCAATTCTTGAAAGGTTTTCCTTATATGCCAATCGAACTTGTACAGAACTCTTGTCCCGGTGGTCAATCTCATTTCCAGTTCGTTGGTGAATTTACCACTCTAATCCGCTAGCATGATTACGGATTACCCTACTCATTTGAATACTGCAGGTGATGAATTTGATTGGTGATGTTCGAGGGAAAGTTGCAGTGATGGTGGATGACATGATTGATACTGCTGGTAAGTTTTTCTATGAATTATTCACACTTCAGGTAAAAGCATCATTGATACTTTGATAGGCATCAATCAATTCGTATAATTTGCTGGCATGAACTGAATACTGATCAATCACCGTCCAGAAAGTTCTCCCAACGATTATTTATGTAGTAGCATGCCACATAAAAAAAATTCACTGTTTTCTTGGTTTAAAGGGGTGTTTGGATGTACTATTTCTATGTGCTTTTGGCTTTAACATCAAATGAAAAAAATGCATATTTCTTATAAAGTTACTTTTAACAGAAATAAAGCGATAAACATGAGTCAAAAGCTGGTTTCCTTGTACGCTAAAATGTTTTTGTTCGTTCAAATAAACTTACAATTCTTCTTAGAAAAATGGTTTATTATTTTAAGCAAAAGCAAAAAGCTGTAAAAAAAAAGGTTTATGACCACAATTATTTGAGTTGCAAACTCCTGCTTGCTGCGTGGACCTAGTATCTCAGCGTTGGAAGTTAGGGGTCCAGTTTACATGATGGTATAGTTGATATGCTTATGACCAAAGTCTGTCTGGTGCTATGTTAGCTCCTTAAAGCCTCCATCTAATCAAATTTTTACCAGCTGCAGTTGGTTCAACACTTATATTTGTCTGTAGGACATTAAAAGTCTCTTAAGTCCTTGTTTTCGGTTGGTGCTTGGTTTTTACAGTCCTGCTTATATCTATATATGTATGTATGTAAATTAGATTAAGATGCTTTTTGTGTTCCTGTTTAATTATCTGTGTCTGGTCGTCTTCATATTATACATGGCTTTACAGGAACTATTTCCAAAGGGGCTGCTCTGTTACATCAAGAAGGGGCAAGGGAGGTTTATGCTTGCAGCACACATGCTGTTTTCAGGTACTAATGTTGCTAATTAGAACTCTAGAAACTGAATATTGGTTGTAACTGTGTTGTGCACTTTTTTAGCCGCTAAAAGTTGATCCATGAGTGAGATTGATATGCAGTTTTGGAGGATTGATTTTGTTAAAATATCAAATGGTTCTATGATTTGATCCTCATATCATACCTTATCGCAGCAGCCAAGTCAATATTGTTACTGGCATTTTTCCGCTGTGCATGACCAATTTCATTCCTTGTCTTAAATCATGATGTCAATCTAAGTTATTCGTGAAAATCATTCACTTAATTCACTTGAAGTTTTGATGATGGTTTTGCAGTCCTCCTGCAATAGAGAGGTTGTCCAGTGGCCTGTTTCAAGAGGTTATCATAACGAACACCATTCCAGTGGCAGAAAAGAACTATTTCCCACAGCTCACTATCCTATCAGTGGCTAACCTTCTAGGTGAAACCATATGGCGCGTGCATGATGATTGTGCTGTAAGTAGCCTTTCGACTCTGTTTTTACGAAAGAAATTTTATAATCTTTTTTGTCATGATCTTCACTTCTATGTTAGCATGTTCTTCAATATTGTTTTTTTTAGTGTCCCAAGAATAGAGAAATTTCCTTTCTAGCATAAAATACTGAAGATAATATTTCACTAGGTCCGATTTTGGATACTTCCAATCACACCAGTCTTCAGCTAAGGCATTTTCATTCCGTTCGATCCAAAATTATTTGTTCATACTTCATCCGTTTGACAAATGACTATTGTTCACTCATATACTTTGACTTAAAGTTTTATCATGGTTATATAAGTTAAAATATAGCCAAGTGAGCTCTTGTTAGATTTGTCTCGTCTTGTAGTTTTTAAATATCGAACTTTAAGAATTTTTACTTGTACCGAATTTGAGTTATTAATAATTTAAAATGTGGATTGGACTGCGTCCTGGATGGGTCCGTAGCAATCTTTAAAAAAATAGGGTTAGTACAAACTAATCCATGTTGCCGCCACTAATTAAACTTTCCTCACTTTTGTTGCTTGTCATAGTAAATTCTAAATGGATCATGCATCATTGTTGTGTGTGTGATGCTTTTAACATCCTCTTTCCCACAATTGGCAAAATTTCAGGGTGGATTCGAACCTTATTCAAGCTTGGGAATAGACTGAGACCTCCCAGCACTCTGACACCCTTATTTATTTTGTGATTTTGGATTATGTACAAATATGTTTTACGGGAGTTCTGATTCCTTAGATATCACAAAAATGGAATTATATTATATTATACCTAAATAATTTTGGCTGCACATTTTTTTTTTTTTTCTTTTGGCTTTGTTGGGAAAACAGATGTTCAAGTCAATGCCTATTTGATATTTTTTGCTGGACAAATTGCTCTTGTAATTTTAGTAAACCAGGGAGGTTGTTCGTCTGTTATTTTTCCAATCCCAGGAAAGTTTTACTTGACACATTGCGATGGTTATAAAATTATAATGGGGAGAACTTCCTCTTATTCAACAGTTATCTTAACTGCGGCAAAAGATATGTAACAATATTATTGAATTTACAATTCATGCATTTTTACTGTCTAATATTGCCTTCCGAAATTTAACAACAAACATGAAGAGGGGCCAAGTGAAACAAATAAATAGATTCAAGTGAGTGAGTGGGAGCATCTCTTGAGCTCAAATTTACAGCCAACATCTATGTCATCCTTGGAGAGCACAACCATACCTGAAAGCTCTTGAACCTTTTCTATCATGAGCTTCAGCAATGGCACTTTTGACAATGTTCCACAGCAACCCACCATTATTAACTTCCTCTGTTTCAACAATTTCACAAAGAAAACAATCAAAGATAAGAGGCACAAAAAAGGGGAAAAGAAAGTCGGGAGTCAGGTTTCAACAAACACCCTCCTACAATTGTTTGGAGAATGGAAAGAAGCAAATTAGGAGAAGTAAGTGAAATAAACCAACCTTCGCACGAGTAAGGGCAACGTTGATTCTATGCCAGTCTCCGAGCAGCGAAGATGTGCTGTTGCTCCTTGGGTTTTCACGAGATCGCACAAAAGATAGTAATATGCAATCTTTGTCTCTTCCCTGTTGTCAATCAATGCAAAATGAGAATTTATGTAAACATACATTTGTGTCAACTGACGTTAACAAAGCAACCTATTCTTACCTGAATTTCATAGTAAGAGGATCATGTATAGAGTGTATACAGTTTACTAGATGGTTAACCAAAATGTCTTTTCAGCTTGTAGAGTCAAATGGATGAATTGAGTTGGCAAAGTTATGCCCGTCTTTAAGTGTTATGCCGTAGTACTATACTACGAGACTACCAAATACTCCACTTGCCTTTTTCTAAATGCGTAAGATGCTAGTAGTAAGTAGTAGAACTTCGTTTTGGAGTGGGCACATTAACTCTATTGGGAACTATCACAGAAATGAGTTTTATTGATAGAAATCAATAAAACATTAATGTTCCTAAAAAATTCTTGTTAAGATGTTCACTTTGCAGTTTGCACAGAAGAAAAACATTTACAATCTAATTCATAGTCGTGAGCAAAATAATGTAGAGCACAACCTGGTATTTGTCAATGGTATGTGTCTCCACGGGTTCAGAGACAGATTGTCGAATAAGATTTGTCTGAGAGTTGTATGGAGTAATGATGCCAATGTCATTCCCTTTAATGCCCCCATGTAGAAGTGCTTTAGTTACCTATCCACCGAAAACAAACATAAGATGGTGGATAGTAGTCTACAGAATGATGCTGAGATGGATATACGAAGCATCTTATCTAGTTGAACATAAAAAGGATGTCTTCACCTCTGCAATAATGTAGGCCTCAGTACGGTTATTTAAAGCTTTGCCATCATTAGTCTCGTATGCTGCCAACAAATCTAAGTTTCGAAGAAAAAAATAATTACAGCATTCAGGCATGCACAAAATTTTAATTGCAAAGACGGAAAGAGAAACTGTATTAAGAACCTGTGTTGGCAAATATCACAGGCCGGTCTGGATCCAAAACCTGCAGAAAAACCAAGTCAGCTTACTTGATATCACCTCTAGGGAAAACATAAGTCAACACTTTCAAATGTGCTGCTTAAACAGCTCATAAGCAGGGCCGGTTCTGAGGGCGGGCGACCGAGTGCGCTTGCCTAGGGCCCAGAGTTGAGTTGGAGCCCAAATTTTTTTTAATTTTTATTATAATTGTTAATTAATTAATGTATATTCCATTAATTTTCCTAGTCAATTTTTTCATTTCCCAAATTTATAATTTTTTAAGCTGTCAGTGCCATATATTATCACTCAGGTCAACTGTGGTTTGTAAATTAATTTATAGATAATTTATATGGAGATTTTTTTTCCCAATCTTTTTTGTTGTTTTTGTCCTAATTTGAAATCAATTTAATCAGTGGGTTTTCTAGCTTCGACTAATCAAAAAAGAATTTAATTAGTTGGGAGAAAAAAAACAGCTAGCTAGTTCTTTTGAAAACATATTTCCGAAAAACTTCACAATATTTGGTTTAGTTAATAATTATGAAACTAATACTCATGTTGTCCCTGCTCCTCGTCGGAGCCTATTATTTTACGACCTTTTTTTCCTAACCTAAATAGATTGTTAAGTAAACTAATAGGGGCCTATGATTTGTATTATTACCTAGGGCCCCTCAATCGTCAGGACCGGCCCTGCTCATAAGTCATAATGACAGTGATTGATATCACCTTTAGGGAAAATTATTTAGGTTGTGGGATTTATCAACATTCACTAAATTGAGAGTAAATAAATACACCATGTGCACAGTGATTGAACTTTTATTTGAACCTGCATCATCCATGTAGGTGCAGATGATGGACATCGGTAATCCAGTTTTGCATTCTCTATCTGGGGAGATCCACAGCTTAATCGATTATCATATATCAAAGCATTTGACAGTTCCATTATTGCTTTACACATGCGGTACTGCATATTATAGAAAACAAACTAGTATATAAGCAAACAAACAAGTAAATAAGCATAAAACGGGATTCTGAACGTTACACTGAACAAATATAACAAAGAACCTGGGAATGCAAAGCAGCAACTGACTCAGGATGCGCTTCTGATAGTCGGCAAAAGAGGCTCACGCCCATTCCACTTTCCTTGGCCTCTGGACTCTGTTTTCAGGTTGCAATTAAAAGAACTTTTAGTTCGCCATATCATAGCCAATCAAAAGACAGGATCAATATATATATATATATATATATATATATAATAAATATATAGAGATATTAATATATGTAGAGAGAGAGATGTACCTGGACAAGTGGTGGTAATTGATAGTTATCCCCGACAAGAACAAATTTAGATGCAAACATCAATGGCCCCAGAGATACCTGATTGAGAGTGGGAAAAGTATGCTCATTAATATATTTTCCTAGAAGAAAAAATGTATAGAAAAAACTCATCCGCAGCAAAATATACTAGCAAGAAACTCCAAATACGGCAAAGATTATGCATTTTCCAGATGATCATCAAATGACAATGTAACAATATGCTTTATCTGATTCATTTTAAATATTAAATTTGGGTTGAGAACAAAATTTAAGAAAAATGTGTATTTGATTAATGGGTAGAGAGAGAAAATGAGATTCTTTCAATGAAGAGCGAGGAGAAAAAAACTTATCAATTATGGTAATGAAACACCTATTTTAAGACAACCCAAGAACAGAAAATATAACGCTATAAAATGAAGAGAGGTAGTAGAAAATATTTCATTTGCGGTATAAGATTTATCTGGGCCAGCTACACTCCACAATTTGAACAACCTACACTTTCATGTTTTCTATTGGATAATTGCTGAGGGAAAAATTCATTTCTGACATCCAGACAAATTGAAAATGTACATGGTAATATATAAGCCAATTTTCTAGCCTAGTGCTTAATTACAGATCAGATAATTGGTACATCCTTTTAAAGCTCACACTCAGTCAGAACAAATGAATACTTTGTTTATTTGAGAGATTAGAAAAATTCAACACAGAATTTCATGCAAACTTCTAACATTCATTAATTACTGAAACTATACCGGTAATGTGATCTGTCCTGCTTCATCCATGATGCATATATCAAATCTCTTGTTATTTAGCAAAGGACTATTTACTCCCAAACAAGTAACAGCAATGACTTTGACTTTGTCCAGCATGTCTTTGATATCTTGAGTGCTTTTTACATCCATTACTGTGATGACAAAAGTTGAAGATATTAGATAACCTCGCCTTGTTAATAGGCCATTGCTAAGCAGTCTAACCTGATGAGCAATTTTCTCGAACTTCTTCATGCACAGCCTCATCTCTACCAATTCTGATAAAATCTATGCCCTGCAGAAATAATGAAAAAGCAATAGAAAAGTAATTAATGGTCAAAGTAGCTGGATCCCCAATTTCAGAGAGTTCTAACTATAGCACCAACATCAATTTACATATGATTTCAGGTATTTAGCAGCTTGGGTCAACCATTATATATATAAAATCAATTAAGGAATACTATTATATCATTGTGATTCTAGGTTGAGCTATATTGCTAGTTTCAACTTCAGAAGCAGTGTTCCATGACTAATTAACAGCTCATAGCAAGTCTTGAATTCAAAAGCGTACTGAGGCAAGAATTGACAATTAGAATTATTGAACTTCTGACGCTTAGAACAATGGATGGGAAGTAAAAGGAAAGGTAAGATAAAACCTAACCTGAGCCTTCAGTTTGATCAATAAATTGTCAACAGCTGAGTTTGTGTATGATGTCAGCAAAATAGATGCCCCTCTCAACAATAATGCCTTCACAGCATGTACCATCGTGTGAGTTTTGCCTGTTCCAGGCATTCCAAGAATGAGGGCATAATCCTTGGCTGTGAGTATCTGAAAAAAAAAAATAAAAAATCAGGCAATGCAGCAAATCTTCCTAGAAAATGAATTTCCAATGGTTTTTCCAAGCTCAGCAAGTTCAGGACCAAAAGAAAGAAGAGGTAATAGGAAAAACATCAATTTCTATTGTTCCACCTCTATTCACACACACACACACACACACACACACACACACACACACACACACATAATCAAAATAAAAGAATGATGAGCGAGTAAGTGACCTTGAGTATTGCTTTTCTTTGATCGTCATTCAAACTCCTTTCAGACGAGACATATGTAATAGCAGGGTCTTGGCTAAATATACACCCACGATCAAATATAGGCACCTGCAGACAATCCAGCAGTAAATGGGGAAAAAGGTGATTGCTTGACTTATAGGGATGATATATTAAACAGGTGCATATTAAAAGTCAGAAACTACCTCAAGATCAACAACCATCTTCCTCAGGTGAGAACTGTTTTCATTTGGTAAAAACATTTGAATAAGATTGTACCTAATAGAGGTGCAAATGTCAGTTGACCATTTCCAGAAACTCATAGACTAGGAAAGATTGAAACCATTTGTTGACCTCATGATTCCAAATGATGAAGTAATTTCATCTTTGTCAATTCTCCAAGACTGTTGATGAAGATCCATCTTTGCATTACAACTCAGCCCTGGAAGCCTCAAGCGTTTTGAAAAAGATACCTAGAATATCCGAAGGAGGACACAGATAAGCAACTACGTTTTGTATTTGATGACAAGAATTTATAATGATATGGTAACCAAATTTTTATGAATGGATTTGAATGCTATTGAAACTATTTTTTTTTTTTTATTCATCTCTCTTAGGCAACAGGGGATGCAATTCATAAACTATGATGCACACATAAGGTAACATGTTAACCACCACGTTCAAGTACTTACAGAGACATGAGAGTTACCAATGTCGGCAATGACCCCATTAGCAACTCGTAAATAACCGGGTTCAGTGCTCAATATCTGCAACAACATAGTTGAAGTTTGGGAAAACTATGTTAGTAAAAGATATCAAACACAAAGAAATATTACTGATAGGCTGACAGCTAGTGCAACCCTGAGATGGCATGTCAACCAAAAATATAAATTCTGGTACCCAGCAAAAGAGTGAAAAATGATGTATATGACCAAAGGCAATCCTGCTCGGACCAAAAAGAAGAAATGGATGTGTTCAGATATCCAGAAAATTTTTCTGAACTAAATTTCTGAAGCATCAGCTTCTTTAAGATTAACGAATATATCCTATAAGCATATTTATTTTTGTCTACTTAGTAGAGTCCTCTAATTTTCAGATTTTGAATAAAATGAACAGTTATTTTCTAAAAACAATTATACTATCCTTTTTTGGCAAGTCATCTTCTAAGATCCACATTGGATACATTTCAAAATCCTACATCATTTTTCTCTCAAATCTCAATCCTCGCCTAATAATTTTTACTTTCACAAAATCCACCCGTTCAAACTTTTATTATCTATATCTAATAAAATTTGTTAGCATTTCATCTCACAAAAAGACACTTGGAACAAAACTACAACAAAACACAGCCCGAGATTTTGACTACAAACATTACAACTATCAGGGTAGTTGAGACCCCTCAGTTGTGCTTGTTATCAGTTCATAAATTTAGAAGCAGCTTCCAACAATATATCAGTTAAATATAACTATCCACAAGTAAAAATTCAAAGAAAATTACTCAGAAAATAAGAAAGAGAATCTTACCACATAGTCCCCATTTTTGAAAAAATGCTCTAAGGAGGACGGAGAGCTTAAGGAATCTCTGTTTGTTTCTTCTTTGTCAAGCAAAGGAAATTCTAAACGCACAAAACGGTAAATAAATCGGTTGGCCCTGCTAAATTTCGTTGGAGGCGACTTGTATGAAGGATCGAGAAGAAGGGATGGCGCGCAAAGAAGATTGTTGTCATTCCTTGTGTTTTCTGACTTGGTATCTTTGCTTACAACCTAAATGATGAACTTACAAATTATTTGTCATTTATAAGGACTTAACTACAGTCATAAGCTTGTTGGTTTTACAATACCTCCGAGTGTATAGCCTCCAGATCAACTAATCTTTCCCATGTTTGAAGAAATTCAGTGTGCGCTGCTGTTAAATGAGAGACAAGGGAATCATAAAAATTGCCCAGTCCACTTTCTTCCGCACTGCCGCCACATGCCTTTAGTAGTCAAACATAACTGATCAGAAACTAGTAAGGTAGAAATGCAGATTTTAAGTAATTATTATTAACAAGTTAGTCAGCATTCACCAATATCAAACATCTAGATCAGACAAAAGCTCAAGTAGGGTAAAGATATAACATGAATCCTCCATGTCAAGTAAAAAATGATAGAAGCAAGGAAAGGGAAGAGTCATCCATGGATATCTCTATTTGACCTCATAGAAAACTACCCAAATTGCAGAATGACCTAACCCTATATGGTTAATGTCCCAATTAGTATACACCAATAAGGTTAATGGCAAATTCAGCTAATGGAATAAAATGGAGCTGTTAGATGACTTGGAAACTATATATCAAAGCGCAATAACTAACCTCATGGTAAATAGTGCAGACATTGAGGTGGCGACAACTTTTGCACATGCTTAGACTCTGAATAGAATAAATTTAGTAAGAATAGGATTCTGATACAAAATTTAGACAACGAAAAAATACTTTCAGAGGTACAATACTTGTGACATTGGTGGCAATTGCTGAGTTGTTGATGCTCTACGAAGATCAGTTGCAAGTTCGTTTCGTCGCATGAGAAGCCCAATTAAATCAGATCTTCTTGCAGAAATTCCCTTCACAGATTGTTGATGTTGAAATTAAACAAAAAAATGGAGCCATAAAAGAGTTAAGAAAAAGACCATATACAGTGACCATACTTGTGTCTGGTCTGTAAGAAGATAATATAGAAGGCCATATTCAATATCCATTGCATATCTGAAATAGGTCAAAACGTATAGGGTTTAAACAAAGCAACCAAATTAGAAGTACTAATTTGAACAAACAATAACATTTTGCTGAATTACACACCGCTCTGACATCAGGAGAGTATATAACATCACCTGTGCACTATGCTCCATAGCTGCCTGCATAATGAAAAATGACCAAGTACGAAAACACATCAGACAATAAAACACGAAAAAACCAGTCTGGGCATGGAATTAAATGTGATAATAATTAAAGCTACTCATTCTGTTGCTGTGGTTTGATAAAAAACTTGCCTGACCAGTCCCTCTCCCAGTCTTGAACTCCAAAGGCATAATTGTTTCTCTAACTTCACCAGATTTCATACTAGCTCTGACTTGCATGGAAGCATCTATCATTCCTTTCAATCCATACTTTGGGGCCCAAGCCATTTCTTCTATGTCAATAATCTATGTTATCAAGATCACAATCAATCAAGCATGTCACAGAGTAGACAAAGTCAGGGTAGCAGATATCAAAGTTATCACATGCATATTTTCATTGCCCATTAAAAAATTTAGTGCATGTTTACTTAAAAATAAGAAGTCAGCGCACAGAATAAACAGGTAGTAATTATTGTTAAATACAAGTTAATGCAAACAAAAAACTAAGCACAAGTTATGCTTGGGACCAATATTTAAATGTGGCACTAAACAATTCTAACAGTAATATAGAAAGGTGAGCTAATTAATCAATTTTTAAATAGATTTTACCTGTATGGATCTTTGTAATAAATTTTAAAAACATTGAAGAAGCATTTATTGGAAAACTTTAAATGTAGATATGAATAAAAGATGGCCAATCAACAGCACTTAGCCACATGAGGTGCAATTTGGAGAAAGATAAAAACTTACCTCAGAAATCTGGATCCTTTTCAATCCCTCATCGCATTTAAAATCAATGCTTGGACTTTTGGAGCCCTAACAAAAAGTGAACCATTGCACATATTAAATGAGGTTAGAAAATCACTTATCCATGATAGAAAAAGTATAACACAAGCAGCTTGAGCATGTTTAAAGACATCACCAATTAGGAAATGATAGAAAGTGTCCATTCCATAAACAGAAGGCCACTATTAGTTGAATAATTAACAGAGATAACGTACTTAGTTCAGAACAAACTTAGATGAATACTAAATGCACACAACTTAATTCAAAACACTTTTTAAGGCCAGTGATCGGTTCAGATAAAGGTTTAAATATATAAGCTGACAGGTTCCCATATGTAATCTTGTTATAAAAATACAAGTCTTTTTCAATTTTCTTTTTGTGTCACACTCTTCCTGAATCTGTTGCATATAACTAGAAATACATGCTGCTTACCACCATTAATTTTACCTACCTGTGAACCAAGAAAGGAGGATATCCAATTGAGTATCTTTGGGATGGCCTCAATCAAAGTCTTCCATGCATCGTTGTCACTGACTGCAAAAGTGCCAGAAGATGGGTTATTAATCTGCAACATTCAAATTCCAAGTGCAGGAAATTGCAAAACAAATTTGCAACATCTCTTTTCAAGGCCAATATAAAGATGAATATTATTAGACAGCAAATGTCAAATGCCTAATATCAAACACCTCCACACGCAAAAAGGCTCTCTATATTTTTCTGAAGCACTGTTCTGGCATAATCCTCCAATAATTTTTTGTTGGGAAATTCACTGATGAGGCCAGCCTGGAGATGAAAGAAGTATATCACTAAGCAATATTTGTGCACACATCTCCAGCTAATGTAATATATATAACAGAGAATTTCTAAGGACCTGAAATATCTGATGCAATAAAGTACCCATCAATGCTGCAGCAGAATGTTCGCTATGCTTTAACCTCTCATCTAGGACAGTGCGCCTTGGGCAGCCAAAACTGGCAGAAACCTAGTGTGTCAAGATTCCAAAATCAGTGAGAAAGAACTGAGTCAACAGATGGCAGCATAGTTTCAAGGTATTTCATATCCGCAACACCCATAAATTAAAGCTTTAATGCAAATAACTAGAAGCAAATGACTTAGAGACAAGGAATGCAGAAAAGGTAATACCCGAGTACCGGACACCAAAATCTCTGGGTGGACAATGAAACAATTTTTCTCAGAATTCACCTCACAATTGCCCTGGTCATCAAATTCACCAATGACATGAACAGTATCTCCAGGTGCAACAACACTAAAATACCTGGCAAGATACAAAACAAAATGCAAAACCATCGGGTGAGAACATCTGCTTTTATTCATTTTTAAGTAGGAATGCTTACTATAAGATGCAATCCCTAATGCAATAAACAACTTTTGGCAGTTTTTAACATATTAGACATCAACAATGGAATATTATAAGATGCAAACATCGCTCATTTCAAGTTAAAACTTGAAAATTTACATAATTGTAAGGCAATTGGTATTTTGGTATTGCATGACTCTGTATATTTTTCATGCATAGGCATGAATGTTAATATCAGGGATACAGTGGCTGGCCTAGTTACTTGTCATATAATGCTTATATCCAGTGCCCAATGTGAAATACCTGGCAAGATACAAAACAAAATGCAAAACCATCGGGTGAGAACATCTGCTTTTATTCATTTTTAAGGAGTGCTTACTATAAGATGCAATCCCTAATGCAATAAACAACTTTTGGCAGTTTTTAACATATTAGACATCAACAATGGAATATTATAAGATGCAAACATCGCTCATTTCAAGTTAAAACTTGAAAATTTACATAATTGTAAGGCAATTGGTATTTTGGTATTGCATGACTCTGTATATTTTTCATGCATAGGCATGAATGTTAATATCAGGGATACAGTGGCTGGCCTAGTTACTTGTCATATAATGCTTATATCCAGTGCCCAATGTGAAAACACCTTAATGGCAGAGCACAAGATGCATGGAGTAGAAATAGTGTCTGCTCATTGATATATATAATATGATTATCCTCATCCATAGTCATCCATGGCGGTGTGTAGCATCTCAGCATCTGCATCATAACTTATGGCATGATGAGGAGCTTCATTGTGGTGCGTGATATACATGCCACAACATAGCAGGTTATTTCCAACTGTTTCCTTTGTTTATTAATTTTATAATCAAAATGTAAAATTGTGATTTGGACTTTTGATATTTGAAATTTCACATAATGACACTAAAAAAAGAATCCATTGTCGGATTAGCCGCTATTATATTGTATGCGGGCTTTGGTCTCAGGGGGGGTCTGCTTTGGTGTGGCAGCTTCGTCGCTCTTTATATGGTTTGAAACGATTGTCCCGAGCATGGTTTGGAAGGTTCAATTAGGTGATACAAGAATTTGGAATGATACTGAGTACATCCGAGAGTTCATGTGTGCATTTGGTGGTGTACGTGGATGAAATTGTAAATTGTAATCACTGGTGATGATAACGAGGGTATTAAACGCTTGAAGGAACCTGTACACCATCACTTCCAAAACAAATATCTTGGGTCACTCAAGTATTTCCTAGGTATCAAGTTGGCTCAATCTAGTAGAGGGGTTATAGTTACATAGCAAAAGTATGTTCTGGACATATTGGCCGAGACTGGCATGACTGACTATAAGGGATTCACCAATGGATTCTAATACCAAACTTCTACCTGGACAGGGTGAGCCATTGTCTGATCCAGGACAGTATATAAGATTGGTTGGGAAGCTTAATTACCTGACTACTCAACCTGAAATTGCCTTTGCAATACGTGTAGTGAGTCAATTTCTTCGCCACCATACGATTCTCATTGGGATGCATTTGTTCACATTTTATGTTCTCTCAAGTAGGAATGCGTATGATTTAGTTAACCTGAATTTTCTAGGTATTCGTATTTATATTTGAATCAGACAAATACAAAATAAAATATTTATATTAGAATCGGAGTCCTCGGTTAACCAGAGATTTAGTTTCGATTCGACTCAGCGGTTAAGCGAATTAGTTAAAATATTTTCCCACCCCTAAAAAAATGTAGTCACATTTTCATTTATTTAATTCTTAACTTTTGTAGGTTTTACTTTTAAGGTTATTACACTACAATAGAAAAGCCATACGACTACTGAATTCGGTGGTTTATCTCTTGGATTTGGCTACCGAATTTTCTAGTAGTATTATCAAAACATGACACTATATTGATACCAGATAATCAATTTAGGTCACAAATATTATTGGGCTAAAAGACCAATAACATATCCTTCTGTAGTTGTGATCTAGTTCAATAATGGGTGTTGTTAGGGGCAGAAAATTAATATAGATACTAGATCATGTAATAGCCTAGTTTGATAATTACTCCTTCCGTCCCATTACAAATGTCTTGTTACTTTAGGCACCAGAATTAAGGTAGAGTTGATTTGTGAGTATATGATGGGTCCACATAGTTGTTAAAGGGGAAAATTATTTCTATTTATTGAAAGAAGACATTTGTAATGGGACATTCAATAATAGTAAGTAGGACATTTGTAATGTGACGGAGAGAGTATATTTTTACCTGTGTTTATTTTAGTATATAGTTAAATAATTAAAAAATAATTATATATTATTGGTGTATATATATATATATATATATTCTTTTGCTTAACAACCTATATAGGCTAGGAAATGGGTGGTTGGGGCCATGCCACACAATTACAAAGGGACATAGGAGAGGGATAGGGGGCTGGATGGGATTCGAACCCTCAATTTGAAGGTAAAGAGTCAGGGGAGCTTGACCACTTGGGTCAAGTCCAATCCCATTGATGTATAATTATATACCATTATATATGTAAAATATAAATAACTTTTAGAAAATAATAATAATATTCGGTTCGACTCGCTTAATTGGGGAAAAAATTAAAGTATTTGAATACGCATTTAAACCGGACAAATACTAAAATAAAGTATTCATATTTGAACCGGAGTCCTAGTTTAACCGGACATTTGGTTCAATTTATATAAGGTTCAACGAATCAGTTCAAATATTTTACACACCCCTAATATCAAACGCTCACATAGGAGGAGTTTATTGTATGCTAATTACGGTCACTCATAAATAAATTGTTGTACTCAGATGTTGATTGGGCAAGATCCCCTATAGATGGACTAGTTACATCTGGCTATTGTATTCTTGTAAGCAGTGATGAGGCTAGGATTGCCTATAAGGAAGGGCATGTTTCCATTAAAAAAATTGTCAAGACAAAGGACTAACTGATTTCCATGGAAAAAATTTATCACAAACAATGAATAATTTCCGCGAAAAAATTTGTCACGAAAATATCAATATCAAAGATTTTAGTACTAATACTAACTTCTGCACCCAGTATAAAAGGGCCCGAGCCCATTTAATGGCATATGTAGTTTTGCCATTGTTTGTAAAAGAAAATCTAGTTCATAGAAAAGTAAGAAGCACAAAGTTGTTGCCCATACAATTGTTGAGGCAGAGTATCGTGATGGACTTAGTTGCTTGTGAATGTGGATAAATCAACTACTTAATGAACTTAAATTCTATGGGGTGCCAAAGATATATCTCCTATGTGATAATCAAGTTGCACTTCATATTACATCGGATCCGGTTTTCCATGAGAGGACGAAGCAAATTGATGTGGATTGTCATTTACTCATTTTGTACGAGAGATGTTGGCTTGGTATATGTTGTTAAAGCATCACACATCGGGCATCGAGTGGGTTCTCTTCTAGTTCATATGAACAGGGGTTATACCAATTGATTTTAGGCGTGAGTCTCCTAGGTACCCAGGTTGAGTATCATATCATTTTCATGATTAATCATCTCAATGAGAGGTGTTAAGTGTCACACTCTAGTCTTCGATGGATTTTCCAATTGGTTTTGGATTGAAATCTTATATCCATCATCTAACGTAGTATTAGAACCATAGGTACCCAATTAGGTATCTCGTCATTTCCAATATGAATATCATCTTAATGTGTAGACCTTTTACTTATATAAACATGAGCTACTCCACCCATTGCTAGTTGGTTTTTGGTAGGAACCCGATATCTATCGTTTTACATGGTATTAGAGCCATGGTGCCGATGATGGGTTTACCATTTGATTTTTGATTGGAACCTCATACCTATTGTTTAATATATGTCACCAAACATGTCTCCTCTTGTGATTAGCTTGCCGGTATTTTGACAAAACACTTTGAGGATAACATACCGATCTTATTTGTAACAAGTTGGGAATATATGATCTATATGCTCCAACTTGACGGGGAGTGTTGGTTTAACAATTATTATGTTATACTTGTATTTCGCCCGCCCGTGTGGGCTGGGATGTGATAACTATATGAAAAGCAATTATACAGTTACTCCCACGACAACTACAAAATAACATAACATGGTGAGAATGTCGTTCATTTTTTCAATCTAGATTATTAAATTCAAAATATATAAACATTAATGCATTATTTAAATATAGATGATTTAACACAATAAAATAAATAATATGTGGTTAATATAGATTGATTAACATAGATTATTAATTAAATAAAGACAACTGAAAAATTAGTAGATAAATAGGATATTTTTTTATTTATTATCGAATATAGATAATGTAGCTAAAAAATCAACATTTTGAATATTAACCATTCTACATAATTGTTCTTAATATAAAATTTTAAGGCAAATAATTCAAACTATATTAGACCCAATACTGCATTATGCTCAACATTATACAAATTAAACTGAAAATTAAATTCTAATACTAATATATTAGTTAATATATATATATATATATATGAAGAGAAATTGTTTAAATATAACTAATTGATCTACTAACCAATGTATACAATTTTTGCCTTAAGCCCAAAACTTAAAATAAATGCAATAAACAACGTCATTCTTACACATCAAATTTAGAAAAATCGGAATTATATAGACCTCAAATGTAAAAGTAATTATAACCATATAAACTCATTAAAAGAAATCAATGTTTTGATTGAATTAAAATAAACAATGAGATCAAATAGTATTTACAAAGGAGATTTTTTATTTTTTATTATGAAGATTGCATGTTTTTTTCATGAGCTTTTTTAAAGTTATTATTATGCTTAAGGACCAGTAGTATTCATACAAGGAAGATGGCACTATTCATAAGATCAATAGATTTTATATATTATAGATATGACCACATATATCAATAAAATATTATTTATCATCATTCAATTTAAGATACTACCTCCGTTCTTTTATATTTGATACTTTTGCATAGTTGACACTGTTCGTTTTGAGTGACTTTGACCTAAATTTTTAGCGAAGCTATATAAGTCATATTAGATCGTGTTGGATTCATCTAATCATGTAATTTTAAGATATTAAATTTTTATAATTTTTACTTGTATACAATTTAAGTTATTATTTGGTTAAAAATGTACTCCCTCCGTCCCATTCCAAATGTCTTACTTACTATTTTTGGATGTCCCATTACAAATGTCTTCTTTCTATAAATAGAAATAATTTTCCCCTCCTACAACTATGTGGACCCCACCATATACTCACAAACCAACTCTACCTTAATTCACGTGCCCAACAGTAACAGGACAATTGGGGTGGGACGGAGGGAGTATTTTGGATTGCGTAAAATGTTGGAAAGTATCAAATATTTGAGAATGGATGGAGTATTTTAATTTATAGCAATGTTTCTTTATATATTTTACATGTATGTATGTCTTATAGTATTACTACCTCCGTTCCTTTTTAAATGTAACGTTTTGACTTTTGTCACTGTTCATTGATTAAATTTGACTCGACTTTTTAATACAATTACATAGATAAAATATAGTCAAGTGAGATCTTGTTGAATTCGTCTAATCGCATAGATTTAGAATATAGAATTTTCATAATTTTTACTTGTATGAAATTTGAGTTATTACGGATTAACAATGTGTATTGGATTGCGTGAAATGTGGGTCCGTGGCATTTATTTAGGAACGGAGGAAGTATTTGTTATTTTTTAACACAGTGAACCTTATTTTCTTATGGCACAGCACACACCACGCAACATTGAACACTATGCCCTCATCTCTCACCAACCTATTCTAAGGTAACCATAAAGAAAATATAATAACTTACCATTCATCTGACAAATGCAAGGCACGCTCCGCACCACTCTCTTCATTTAATAAGTGTAAAACCTGTCAAGCAACAATCCAGTGAAAACATTCTTACCAGGTGTCATTTGGCTTGTGTGGAAGTCGTTAAAAGAGTTTTGCCTACCTTGGTTGATGATTGACGGCCTGAGGATTTGATAGGTTCATGTCTTTCTGAAACCTACAGAACAGATGTAAATATATATCAAGAAGTATCCTTTTCCATGGAGATGCTTATGAGTAAACAAAGAAGGGTGCTCACCTCCAGCACAAGAAAATCGAATTTAGAGTCTCTACCACTACTATTTCTGTCTAACCCGCTGGTAAACTGGTTTAGAACTTGCTCAACTTTTGGAGGTCTAGGTCTTTCAACATATGACATTGCTACATTGTCTTTATATGATGGTTCTACAGAAATTGCATCTTCCACTTGGTCTAAGAGTTCGATTAAAGCCTGCATAATGAACCCACACACTTTTGTTATTCCTTGGTATTCATGCCTGAGATGAACCCCTTAGAAATTTTCATTGTATGTAACGGATAATTGATAATACCGTACAGAAAAACCAACAACGTAATTACCTTCTTGTGTTGCTTTGACCCTAGAAGGTCAAGAACCCCATTAGAATCCACATCAGCCTGCAGTTCAATTCTTAAAATCATCAAAAGAAATCAAAACATATAAAAAGATTCTTGAAGAAACCAATCCATATGCTTGAAATTCTAACTTGATGTGACCTTATCATGGCCAAAGGATAGAGACGGTGGAGTACTAAATGGGCTCTGAGTGCTCAGTATTTCAGATTTATCATTGTTATTTTTTGTCCCGCCTTTATCATAACAATGCCCTTCATGCCCAGAGTTAAACTTTAGTGATGCAACTCTATTGGAGCATGCCAACAATCTTTTATCTGCCTTCAGTGGAGGTGAAGAAAGCCATTCTTCAAGCTTTCTTGACATGATGGGAGATGTTTGTACCTACCAACAGAACTATAATATCAATTTCTAAAACAGAACACTTAGGGGACACGGAGCACCATCAAACTAAAATCCAGAACACATACCTCCTGTGAACATTTATGATGATTCATTGAGTTAAACCTTGTAGAATCAGCCAACACCCTGATTTTCCCAGGCAACTGTTTGGACATTGCTTGGAGCCTCTCGTTTACTGGAGAAACTTTCCATGTCACCTCATCAGTTGCATCATGCTGGGTCTGCTGGATTAACTGCAACAAGATAAAGTAAAGATTCACAAATTATGTAACAAAATGAAACTTCTTGGTAACTAGGGTTGCCTAAAAGCTCATGCTATTAGAGAGCAAAATCATTTTAACACATATAATTCTCATTTCTTGCACAAGTTTTCCCATTTTCATATAAAATATTAAAAGAAATTAAAATAACAACCGCTTGTAACAAAAAGTATGCAATGAAGTTCTGATATTTCCATCTATTCAAGATACATCCCTATTTCTAGTTGACTTTAGGTTTTACACCACCTATCATCAAACAATTAACCACAAATGAAACACTGAGCAGACCGTAATGTAGTAGTATTAATTACCATGCCAGGTGAAAATTTGAAGCGCTTAGCAGAGTTGGACTTGGTTGCCTCCGGAGATACTTCCACTTGATTCTGCTCATCGCCCATAGGCGATAAATTCTCCTTTACTCGCACCTTAAATTGATTAAAATCCCCAATTCGCAAAAGATCCCCCCCGGTGACCACTTGTTCGGAATCCACAGCCCCAGCAACGAAAGCACGCCCAGAATTTCCATCTTTCCCAGCAACACGAGAGAATGACGCATCGTTTCCAAGCTCAGTATTTTGACAAACGCCATCATCCGCACTTGCTGTGCTCGAATGTACTGCATTGTTTGCTGGGTTTTTACCCTTCAAATATTTACCCATCGACGCAATCTTCTGCGAGTTATTCATGGGCCCTGGATTCTCAGCCCTAACTCCACTGTTATCCAGCTCATTTCCCGGCTCCTGATTTCTAATCAGTTTGGGGTTTTGATTGGCGGCAGTGCCGGAATCAGAAACGGGGTTTCGTGGGCGATCAACCTCTCTCTTCGAGTTGTTCTGGGAATGGGTCTTCTGGCTCAGGGAATGGCGCTCGAAGAAGTGTTGAATGCCAAATTTGGAGGCCTGGGATGGCTGCTGCGCTTCCCGGTTTTGACAGCTCGATTTCTTTCCTCCCGTGCTGGCTCTCTTCTTCGGCGCCATTGAATCAAAAAAACCCAGATCGAAGTAATAAACTTCCAATGACGAAATTATTGAAAAGGTTTAGCAATCTTTGACGATACAATTTTTCAATTCAGGGTTTGAGGGGTGCCTATGCCTTTCTAATTTTCCCGCCAGAGGAAATGCTTTGATAAGTAATATGGAGGGAGAGATCTTCTGATACCGTCGGATTCAACTAGGCGGCTGGGATGGAGTAGTACTACTAGATTAGGATATTCCCTTGGGCTTCTTTTTGGGCCTTTAATTAATCCAAAAATCAATCCATTATCCAATGGCCCAATATGGCGTTAAGCAACTGAAATCATACGGTTCAGTCCAAAATTCTCGCGATGAAACCAACCTTCTCCCTCAACCAACCTGGCTAGCTATCCAATCGACGAATTATATCACTCCATGTGTCATATATTACAACACTCACAAATATATCTAAGAAGATGCTGAAGAGAGGGCTCGAACTCGGGTAAAATGGCCTTCCCCGCGCGCGCGTACCATTGGAACAGAATACATTTCATGTTATTGTCAGTAACTCTTTATATATAATATATATAATATATATATATACATATAGAAATATTAATTTGTAAATTAAATAAATTGAAACAAAATCAAAAATTAAAATTATATTAATTAAAATTTAAAAAGAATTCATAAATTAAATCAAACAAATTTTTATAAATAATAAAAATCCCCAATAAAATAAAAATGAAATAGATATTTATTAAATTAAAATTAATTAATTACATTAAAATACAATTCAATAATTAAATTAAAAAATAAAATAAAAATAAAACAAATTAATTAAAAGAAAATTTTAAATTAAAATTAAAATAAATAATTATAAAAAGCTACTTAATTATCTTGATAAAAATTTAAAAATTAATTATATTCAAAAAATTCAATAAAACAAACAATAGAAAATTCAAAAATAAAATAATGGGGAAAAATTTAGCGACCCCAAATTTCGGTCGGTAAATCGGTCGGTAACTGTGGCGATAGAATTTTCGGTCGGTAAGTCGGTCGCTAATCATAAAAAAATTAATAAAAATTAAAAAAATTGGGAAAAAACTGCCGACCGCATTTGCGGTCGGTAATTCGGTCGGTAATACCGACCAACTTTTTTGCGGTCGGTAATACGGTCGGCAAAGAACCGCCTAATGCAAAACGCGGCAAAATTGCCGACCGCGGATTGCGGTCGGTGATGCGGTCGGCAATGCCGACCGCATCATGTCGGTCGGGAATCCCGGTCGGTAATCCCGCAATTTCTTGTAGTGGTGGTAGTTCAAACTACACAAATTACCAAGCTTGAACATCTCTTTGGAAAGGGTGACGACACGTATATTTTAATAATAAAAAATTAAAATAATTTTAAGTAAATTTAGATAATAATAATAATAATAATATGTCAACCAAAATTATACAGTCACTTGAAAACTTAGAATTAAGAATGAGGTCATTAACTTATTAGAAACAATGTCTTAATAGTAGCATACTAAATAAAAATAAAATAAAAAAAAAATAATTAAAACTATTACATGGAACTTTTAATTTTCACCAATGATGCCTGTCAGAAAGTTCATTGTCTTTGCTTTCATGTGCTTTGTAAATAATTAAATAATTATTTATTCTTATAATTATTTTCATGCATTTAGGTGTACTCAGAGAGACATAAATATAATTAAATATACTACAGCTAGCTAACCTAGGAAAATTAACTAACATACATAAATTTATCAATTACTTCTATTAATTTCCATTATTTACATATAATATAAATGCACAGTACATGTGGTGCCTCCAACGCTACTATTTAGGGCATGTTCATTATGCATTTATGCTACGGCATGATGTCTAGCGTGGTGATCTGATTATGGTCTAATCGGGAATGGATAGTTTGAACGTTGCCACGTTGTATATGATAGTATTATTCAAATGGATGAAAAATGATATTTTAAGTTTTATGGTTAGCTTTGTTTACTTTCATGATCGGAGATTTTTTTATTTTTTTTTTAGGAGCCATTGAAAGCCTGAGAAAGATGTGGTGGGAGCCTATGCCACACAAATTACAAAGAGAATAAAAGGGAAGGATGGAATCGAACCTCCAACCTTCTGTTGGAAGTCAAGGACTTAACCACTTGGGCTAAGTACTCGTCATCCCCGATCGGAGAATTTATTTGATTTTTTTTTTTTGGTGTTAATCATCACTACTATCGTCAATTTCAATATAGTTTTCTTTAGTTAAATGACACCACTAAAAGTATCCGCATCTGAAATGTCATTAAAATTAGTCTATCCGATCTAAATTTTTCAAATATCTGCATCGAAAATCCGGATATCCGAAAATTTTTAATTCCATCAATCTCTTTTTTGCTTTTTTTTTTTAAATAAAGAAAATGTTCACAAATCACAATCCAAACAAAAGAAAAGAGAGGATTTAAAATGAATTTAGGATAAACTTTCACTAGAATGTTTTTCTGGTGAAGTCATTATATGGCCAATAAGGAAAGATATTTGGAATATCACACTCCCATACTAGTTTCACACAGGGTATTTCGATTTCTCATTCATATAAATTTGGTTATGAGAAAATAAATATACTACTAATATATTCGAAATGTAGATTACAAATACACTATTTAATTCAAAAAAATAAAAAAAAACAAATATTTACTACCATGTTAATTGCGTTGCGTCTGAATACACGAATCCCTCACATCATTTGGCATCTTGTCGGTATCCCACCTTGGTTGTGATGTGTCCCCTTTACTACCTTATATGGTTGGAGCAACTCCACCTATCATCAATTGATTTTAGCGCATGAGCCTCTCATCCATAGTTGTTAAGATCCCGATCCTGATCTTAGGATCTTACGATTTTAGGATCATACATCTCTAAAACGATCTCGATCCTTGTGTGATCTACGATCTTACCCTCTTAAACGCACAAAATTTTCGTAGTATTTTATGATTTGGAATCAAGGTAACTTTATGCAAGGTAACTTCTACGATCTTAACAATCTTGCTCTCATCCATGAATTTCTAGACATCTCAAGGCTGCATTTGAAAAATTAAAATAAAATCTCAGCGCTTTGAAAATATATACTTAAAAAATAGTTTAATAAGTATTTAGTATACATTAATCTATTGTTAAATTTTAACTTCAAAACTCAAAACTCTAATTTTAAACTCTACCACCAATTAAATATCATTATTCAAAATTATCTCAATTTAAAACTATTTTTCACTACTAATTCTAAACTCCTAACTCTAAACTCAAGATTAACTTTATAATTATTTCCCAAACATGAGGTAAATTTCATACTCCCTTATTTATTTATTGTTTCGTAGGCTCACTTTTGGCTTTTGATTTTTTTTTTCAACAGTCTTTGTCCTTTATACATAAAAAGAAAATTAAATAAGGATACTTTAATATACTAGTATAAATTACAATAAAGCTAGGGCAGTTTTAATTATTCTTAAATGCATCTATAATTGATCAAATTAATTAACCTATAGAAGTCTAAATTTCTATAGAGATATCCTTCAAATGGACGCAAATCATGAGCAGCAAACGTGAATTGTTGATGTTCTTGATTTGATAGAGCTCAACTCGATCGGGTTAGCCTCATTTATTATTATAAGCTCATAATATATAATTCATTTGTTACATATCTAAATCATTCAAGCTCAAATATACTATTTTCTATCTCGTGAACAAGCTCAAACTCTCTGATTGTTAAAAGTTGTTAATACTACATATACTAAAATAAAGTTATTTTAATTAATTTTATACACGTTTAGTTTTTCTAATCAATTTAATTAATTAGAAAAAAAAATACACCTACTAGGTTTAAATAACATGAAACTCAATGCCCACTAAATTTTTGGGGATTAATATTGCGCTCAATGTGGCTTGCGATACCCGGTATACGCCAAAAAAATAACATGAAACTCAGAAAGTTTTTCTTTTTTTGGTGGAAGAGAGCTTAAGAAATTTATTTAAGTTATACCCACTTAACACTTATTAAACAATATATATTTTGTGAATACCAAAATTGAATTAAAAATAGCTGAACAATGAGATTGCAAGCAAAAATGATATAGAGTGTTCGATTTGATTAGACTAAGGAACAAGCTCATTATTAAACTAAGTGAGATTAACTTAATAACTAAAACGATACAAAATTTGGCTCATTTATTACTTTAAAGTTACATACATTACATACAATGCAAGCAAAAGACTAGCTACATGTAGTATGTAGGAATTTTCAATACATAGCTTTACTCGATCAGGTTCCTAGTTTGAATTTGATTATGAGATCTTTAGCTACTACATACTCTACTACATGTTTAGATACTGCGTAATATAATTTGATAATCAGCATATATCGATCTCCACAAATTAAACAAATGGATGAAAATGAAACTGGTCACTAAACTCAAACTGTTAATACTGTGTTATGACAACTTAACCTTGTACTTTTCATTGAGATGTTTCTCAGGTGTTGACACATCAGGCTGACGACGACAGTTAACTCTGCTGGTAGTTATGACTTTTGTATTCTTTATATAAGTGCAGAGTCTGTAATCTAAATGTAGATTTTCATTGAGCGATTTTACTTGTATTCATTCTTAGAGATTACAGAGAGAAAGTTTTGAGAGAGTCTTATACATGTTCTTCAAGATTTCATAGAGTGAGATATTTTAGAAGAACAAGATTAGATTGAGTTTACATAGGAATATCTGAAGGTATTGTGATCTTCAATATTCAAGAAAGTTCTGGAGGAATTCAAGCGATCAAAGAAGAAAGCCATGGAGAACGACAAACAGCGTTTCTGCCTTTGAAGTTTCCATTTAGGGTGAGATCCCTACTGGCGTGTTGAGGGGGAGTTTCAACAACGCTAGCTCGACTGGATTGTATCATCTAGTGGTAGAGTTTGGATTCTGGTGTTAGGCTTTGGTTAGCGTGTTTGTGTTTTGGTTTTTCTGTCTAGTGAAGGTCGCCTGGATTGGTATCCCCCAGACGTAGGTCGGAAGGACCGAACTGGGTTATCAAATTACTGTGTTCTTTATCGCTTTCGTATATCGTAGTTAGAACATCGTAATAACATCCATAACAGAATCTTGAATCACAAAGGGACCTACAAATTGGTATCAGAGCAAGTTCTCTAACGTAACTGAGAAAATCCATTCATTCAAGATTCAAGAAACATGAGTCGAGAAGGAGCGTCTAACACTCGTCCGCCATTGTTCGACGGAAATGACTATGCCTATTGGAAAGCCGGGATGCGCAATTATCTGTTGGCACAAGGAGATGGTGTTTGGGATTCAGTCTTGGAGCCATGGACTCATCCAACAAGAACTGTTCGAACTGGAGAAGGAGAAGCGGCCACTACAACAATTCGACCCGCGACAAACGCCGAGCTCACACAGGCCGAGAGGACTGCAAGATCAGCGAATTACACAGCTCTCAACGCGATTAGTGGTGCCATGGACGAAGCGCAATTCAGGATGATCGCCAATTGCACATCTGCTTACGAGGCTTGGAACTTTTTGGAGACTCAACACGAAGGTTCTGAAGATGTCAAGACAACACGTCTACAACGGATTGAATCGATCTTTGACAGTTTGAGGATGACGAACGATGAGGACATCACATCATACTTTGGGAGATTTCAAGACATTGTTAACCAAGCAACAGCTCTTGGAATGACCTTTGAATCATCTAAGCTCGTGAGGAAGTTTCTTAGAACTGTGTCTAAGAAGTATTCTGCGAAGGTGGCAGCCCTTGAAGAAGTGGAGAAAATCAAGACCATGTCATTGAGAGAATTAGTCGGCATTCTTCAAACATACGAGATCAATCACTTAGCTACTGAAAAATCAAGCAAGAACATTGCATTCAAAGCTGAGGAAGAGCCTGCTGAAAGTTTTGAAGAAGAGGTTTCTTTGCTCTCCAAGAGAATTGGAAAAATGCTTCAAAATAAGCATTTCAAGAAATTTCAAAAGAAGAACAGATGTTCTGACAACCCGGTGACAACCGAGAAGCAGAACAACAAATTTGAGAAGAAAACTGATGGGAAATTCAGGAGGCCAAAGAAGGATAGAGATGATGATAGATCTGAGAAATCCTCTGAGATTATATGTTTTGAATGTAATGGGAGAGGCCATGTCAGAAAGGAGTGCCCTACTGCCAAGAAAAGGAGAGGAAAGGCACTTCAAGCTACACTAAGTGATAATGATTCAGAAGATGAACCTGAGGAAGAACAATCCAGTGATGAAGAAGATGTAGTTGCCTTTGTTACGAGAGAAGCTAGTCCAGATCCATTGGAAAGTAATCCTGAGTCAATAAAGTTAATTGCTGATATTTCATCTATTGTTTCAAGTGAATCAGGTAGTCTTTATGCCGAGCTTGTTGAAATTTATGAAGAACTTAAAGAGGAATATGAAGAAGCTGTACAGGAGAATGAGCAGTTGTCGAAACAACTCACTGACATCCGTCTGACTCTGGATAAAGCAGAAGCTGAAAAGATTAAGGCAATTGATGATCTAAAAGTTCTTAAGGGAAAGTATGATGAAGTGAAGCTTCAAATTACTACTGTGACTAAAGAGAAGGAATCATTCAGAGAGGAATCTATAAAATTGAAAATTAGAGTTGCTGACCTAGAGAAGATGACCAAAGGGAAAGGTAAACTTGATGAAGTTCTGTCTATTGGAAAAAGCTACAGAGACATGACTGGTATTGGGTACAAGAATCAAGCATCTACTGGAAAAAGACTATTTGTTAGTGGTGGAAATCTGAATGCTGAAGAAAGTTCACTGACACATCAGAATGTTCCCACATCACCCAAACGACGAAGAGACTGTCTCTATTGCAACTTACCTGGTCATACAGCTGAAACGTGCATGAGGATAGTTCGTGACCTTATGAACGGACGTCCAGTAGTTTGGCCTCATGAAGACCTAAAGAAGAAGATTCGAATTCAGATGGAATGGGTGCCAAAAAGGAAGGAAAGTAATTGCTTTGTTGTTCTATCATCGCAGCAACAACCACGTTCCAGAAAGTGGTACTTTGATTCAGGCTGTTCTAGACACATGACAGGTAGTAAGGAGATCCTCAATAACTTTACAGACAAAGACTGTGGAGATGTAGTCTTTGGTGATGGTGCTAGAAGCAAAATCACTGGTTACGGTAAAGTAAAGGATGGTGAACTTTCTAAACTTTCTAGAGCTTATCATGTTGAAGGGCTTACTACTAATCTCATTTCAATTAGTCAATTGTGTGATGAAGATTCTCTTGTTATTTTTAATAAATTTCTTTGTCAAGTATTTGATCACAGGAGAAACAAAATCATGACTGGTAAACGTTCTAAGAACAATTGCTATACCTTGGAAGCTAATCTAGATCAGGCACTTGTAAGCATAGATGACCTCACAAATTTATGGCACAAGAAGCTTGGACATCTCAACTATCAATCATTGTACAAGCTAAGTTGTTCAGCCGCTGTCAGAGGTCTGCCTAAACTACACAACAACAAAGATCTTACATGTGTGGACTGTTCAAAAGGAAAGCAAACCCGAGCTCAACATAAGAAGACTGATGGAGTCTCTACAGATCATTGCTTAGAACTGATTCATATGGATCTTATGGGTCCAACAGAAACTGAGAGCCTAAATGGCAAAAGGTATGTTTTAGTTTGTGTTGATGATTTTTCGAGATTCACTTGGGTATGTTTTCTCAGGAGCAAAGATGAAGCTTTCCAACACTTTGAAAAGCTAAGCCTGAAGTTGATGAATGAAAAGCAAACTAAAATTCAAAGGATTCGTTCTGATCATGGACGCGAGTTTGAGAATCAGGAGTTTGAACTTTTCTGCAACAACCATGGAATATTTCATGAGTACTCTGCCCCAAAGACACCTCAACAGAATGGGATTGCTGAAAGGAAGAATAGGACACTTCAAGAGATGGCACGTTCAATGCTACATGCTACTACACTTGGAAAATCATTTTGGGCCGAAGCAATTCATACAGCTTGCCACATCATCAATCGTGTGTTGTTGAGACCTCATACTAACAACACTCCATATCAAATCTGGAATGGTAAAACTCTTACTGTTAAATACTTTCATATTTTTGGATGTAAATGTTTTGTCTACAGGGATAGAGAGCAAATTAAGAAGTTTGATGCTAGAGCTGAAGAAGGATGGTTTTTGGGTTACTCCAATAACTCAAGAGCTTATCGAGTTTATCTGATTCAATCCCGAAAGGTTATTGAAACAGTAAATGTCCTTTTTGAGGATAAATATTGTTTACCTAGAGGATATGATGATGATACAGCTCCAAGCGTTGATACTCCATTAGATATTCCTGATGTTGGTACATCCAGTCAACAACAGTCAGAAGGAATAGTCATTAATGATGATGGAGAAGATGATCATGAAGATAATCCAGAGGATGATGATTCAAGTTCTTAAGCTGATGTTTCTGATAAGAGAAGAGGTCCAAGGACTCTAAAGCATCACTCACAACAAGACATTATAGGTGATCCAAGTGCTCAACGCCTAACTCGAAGCAAGAAGGTCAATTACAGAGAATTGGCAGGACTAAATTGCTTCATATCTAGAGTGGAACCTAAGAATGTATCCGAAGCTCTACAAGATGAATATTGGATAGCCGCCATGCAGGATGAGTTGATCCAGTTTGAAAGAAACGATGTTTGGGAGTTGGTCGAACAACCGAAGAACATCAATGTTATTGGCACAAAATGGGTCTTTAGGAATAAAACTGATGAGCAAGGCAACATTATAAGGAATAAAGCTCGCCTAGTTGCTCAAGGTTTTACACAGATAGAAGGTCTGGATTATGGTGAAACGTTTGCACCTGTTGCAAGGATGGAAGCTGTTCGAATTTTGTTAGCATTTGCATGCTCTATGGATTTCAAGTTGTATCAACTGGATATCAAGACAGCTTTCTTAAATGGGAAGATCAAAGAGGAGATATTTGTGGCACAACCTGCTGGTTTCGAAGATCCTACTAGACCGAATCATGTCTATCGAGTGAAAGGTGCACTTTATGGACTTAAGCAAGCTCCAAGAGCTTGGTATGATCGATTGTCTTCCTTTCTTATTTGCAATGGTTACAAAAGAGGAGAAGCTGATAAGACGATGTTTGTGAAGCATGAAGACAACCACTTCATAATTGCACAGGTATATGTTGATGATATAATTTTTGGATCGACGTCAGAATATCTCAGAAACAACTTTGTTCAAGCTATGCAATCAGAGTTCGAGATGAGCATGATGGGAGAGTTGACTTACTTTTTAGGACTTCAAGTGAAATAAATGAAAGATGGAATGTTTCTTAGTCAAGAAAAATATGCTCGGAATATGCTAAAGAGATTCAGGTTAGAAGACAGCAAGATTGCTAGAACTCCTCAAGGTCAACAACAGAAACTTTCAAAGGATGATCAAGGAGCAAGTGTAGATCAGAAGCTATATAGAAGTATGATTGGAAGTTTACTCTACTTAACAGCTACTAGACCCGACATATCCTTTAGCACTGGAGTTTGTGCTAGATTTCAAGCAAACCCTAAGGAAGTACATTTGAAAGCTGTTAAACGCATCATGAGATATGTGAAAGGAACTATTGGATTAGGGATTTGGTTCTCTAAAAGATCAAGTTTGGATTTGATAGGGTTCACTGATTCGGATTGGGCTGGCTGTTGTGATGACAGAAGGTCAACAACGGGAGGATGTTTCTATTTAGGAAATAATCTTGTATGTTGGTTTTCTAGAAAGCAGAACATAGTTGCACTTTCTACAGCGGAAGCCGAGTATATTGCTGCAACATGCTGCTGCTCACAATTGATGTGGATGAAACAAGTTTTATGTGATTATGGGATAAAAAAGGATGATTTCAAGGTGTATTGCGACAATACAAGTGCAATTAACATTTCAAAGAACCCTGTTCTACATAGTCGCAGCAAACATATTGATATAAGGTATCATTTTATAAGAGATTTGGTTGAAGAGGGTGTGTGCAACATTGAACATATTGGGACGTTGGAACAACGGGCTGACATCCTTACTAAAGCACTCGACGGTGAAAGGTTTGAAACACTTAGATCTATTATGGGCCTTTGTTACTCAAGTTAAATTCTGTTACATGTTTTTGTTTATTCTACATATTTACACTTGATCAAGCCCATAAGATTTTCAGGCCCAATATTATTTTGGATAAAGTTTTCGCAACCGTCGTCCTTGGGGTCATGATGACTGCAAACTGACGCCTCAGTCACGTCGCACGTCAAGGAGAAACAGTCTTTCGCCTCTTCATCTTCATTTTCTCTCTTTAAATCGATAGCTTGTGTTTTCTGTTTTACTACATTTCACTTTTCAGTTTGAGTGTTCAAAGTATACAAAGCTATGGCGTCTTCTTCCTCCACAAATAACCCTGAAAAGGTTTCCGATCAAGTCCCAACTAGTTCGGAACCTCCAATTACTTCTGAAACCCAAAATCCCTCAGAAAATTTTGTTGAGGATCAAAATGCCATGCCTGAAAACCCTACTCAAACCTCCACAGAAGCTACCGAAGCCCAACTTGCAGAGTTTGCTGAAAATGCCGAGCCTATTATCACTATGTATCCTACCCCTCCTCCTAGTCCAGTGCAAAATCCTCCTCAGGATCCTACTTCAAACCCTACTGGCAAATCCACTGAAAACCCCACTGAAGCTACTCCAAATCCTGCCGATGCTGAAGCCGAACATGTTCAGGAAGAAGAAGACCATATTCTGCCCCATGATGAACCAGAGGTTCCAGAACAAGCTGATGTTGGAACAGAGGTTCGACGACCTTCTACTAGGTCTTCTCAGAGAAAGAAGCGGAGCACCTCTACCAGTGATGTTGGTACACCTGCAAAACGACCAAGGACCCAGAGGACTCCAGAGAAAACAAAGCGAGATTTACAGTCACAACGAGCTTTCAACATGACATATTTCACCAAGGAAATGATGCTGTTCGGAACCAAAGACCTTGTTAACTGGAAGTTCATCCCAGAGGAGACTTTTGTCCATTCTTCGTACACGGACTTAGGGTTCGTTGAGTTTCTTGAAGAAAGACATTTACTGAAATGGTCAAGGGTGTTTAAAGCTTACTCTCCAACACTGGTCAGAGAGTTCTACGCCAATTTACATCCTGAAGTTCTCAACAAAAAGTCTGAGTGGTTTGGTAAGATATACATTAGAGGCAAGTTTATTGATTTAACTCCTGGTGTTATCAATGCGTTGTTAGAACTTGCACCAAACGACGATCTTGGTGATCCATTGGAGTATTTGCCTCATTCGCCTGCCGACATAGCCTACACCTTTTCAAATCAGAGGGCTTTTGACTTTGGCCGGAAGAAGTGCAGTGTTTCTGATATGACCATGAAATTTCACTGCTTGTTCTATTTGTGTCGTGCAAACATCCTGCCAACATCCAACGCCTCACAGCCTTCACTGGAAATGGGTAAACTTTTGTTTTGTATTGATTCTGGAATAGAACTTATGAATTTTGGTCTTCTGGTTTTGAAGCATATGCTAGGTTTTACTCGTGATCTAATCACAAAGACTGCTAGTCTACCATACCCTGGCCTTATCACATTGTTGCTGCATCAAAATGGCATTAAGACAAAGAAGGATGACCTGATCAAGATAAATGCACATTCCCCTTCCAATGAGCTTTGTGACAAGCATAATGACTTCAAGGAAGGACCACCACCGTCTGGCACTGATCTCATTTTGCAGATCAAATCTGAGTTGCTTGCCCTTAGTGACAAGCAGACTAAGATCAGTCAGGAAGCCATTGCCACCAAGCGC
The DNA here is from genome assembly GCA_030278955.1 of Hygrophila difformis. Taxonomy (NCBI): domain Eukaryota; kingdom Viridiplantae; phylum Streptophyta; class Magnoliopsida; order Lamiales; family Acanthaceae; genus Hygrophila; species Hygrophila difformis. Next base: position 1,289,239 of record JAOANR010000301.1, read on the forward strand.
AAGATTGCACAGATTATAAGTATGCTTCCAGGTTCTCTGTCCCCAACCCGCAAGGCCTCTTCAAGTGGAGCTCGTTCTGATGAGCAGAATCCATTTGCTGATGAGGAAGAGGATTCTTCAGATGTAGTTTGATCCATCAAGGGGGAGAAACAGGTGTGGTGGTGTCTATTTTGGTGGAGGGTCATCTCGATGTGGTATGGTTGTTGGTACATTTGGGTAACACTTTTCTGACTCTGACTAAACTTTTTAATGTTTTTTGGTGATTGTCTGATGACTGATGGATGTTTAAACTTTGTGCTGATGACACTGTTTTGATGATTGTGTTTGTTTGTTTTTGGATGAACTGTGATGGACTATTGACTCTCTATTACTGTCGTATTGTTTGGAACTTTACTTTGTTGATATTTTGTTATATTGGTTGATGTGCTTATCTATCATAATCTGAATTGATTATCGTTTGCATTCTTGATAGACACCTTGTTTGATGGATCAACATCTCCATGAAATGTGGGGGAGATTGTTAATACTGTGTTATGACAACTTAACCTTGTATTTTTCATTGAGATGTTTCTCAGGTGTTGGCACATCAGACTGACGACGACAGTTAACTCTGCTGGTAGTTATGACTTTTGTATTCTTTATATAAGTGCAGAGTCTGTAATCTAAATGTAGATTTTCATTGAGCGATTTTACTTATATTCATTCTTAGAGATTACAGAGAGAAAGTTTTGAGAGAGTCTTGTACATGTTCTTCAAGATTTCATAGAGTGAGATATTTTAGAAGAACAAGATTAGATTGAGTTTACATAGGAATATCTGAAGGTATTGTGATCTTCAATATTCAAGAAAGTTCTGGAGGAATTCAAGCGATCAAAGAAGAAAGCCATGGAGAACGACAAACAGCGTTTCTGCCTTTGAAGTTTCCATTTAGGGTGAGATCCCTACTGGCGTGTTGAGGGGGAGTTTCAACAACGCTAGCTCGACTGGATTGTATCATCTAGTGGTAGAGTTTGGATTCTGGTGTTAGGCTTTGGTTAGCGTGTTTGTGTTTTGGTTTTTCTGTCTAGTGAAGGTCGCCTGGATTGGTATCCCCCAGACGTAGGTCGGAAGGACCGAACTGGGTTATCAAAGTACTGTGTTCTTTATCGCTTTCGTATATCGTAGTTTGAACATCGTAATAACATCCATAACAGAATCTTGAATCACAAAGGGACCTACACAAACGAACCACCACTTGTAAGTTGTAGTAATTGCTAGCTATACCGTACCTAGCTAGAATAATACCCTTTAATTAATTTAACCTAATAAACCAAATTTGAGACACCACATGAATATAATGGTACTTCATGGACCATTTTATTTAATTTATACGTATATCATCATCTGATATATAGTGTGCATTCGTTTTCACAGCAAGCTGTTGGCCTGTTCTTACATGCATTAATTACGTACAATGTAATAGTACCGACCTACTTTTGTCTTCTAAACATATACCTTAAGCTTTGCAAATTAAGAATTGCTTAGGAATTACAGTACTTACACACGCCCATATATATTTCAATTTTAAAAAGTGAGATTATTTTGTCAGTTATTATTATATGTATGTATTATATAAATCATTTGACATTTTATAACTTTATTTCTTAATAAGTAGATGATCGAGATTCGAGGGGAGTGATATGTATAAATTTTATCTAGAGGGCCCTGTTTTTTCGATACATATAACAATAAATTCAACTGTATTGAATCTGACGTATCATCTATGGGCAATAATTTCTATATTCAATTACTTCATTTTATTTATTTATCGTGTATATATTTTAGGGTTTCCATACCTCTCTATCATCATCCTTAAAACCATTATTGATTTTTGATAAAGATCGAGCTACCTTTCCTCCGGTATAAAACAATATAGATGCAATAAAAGCTTTTAAATTATATATATAAAGCCCTTCGTATAATTATAGTTACAATAGTGTTCGGCACAGTGTTCAACATTTATATTTGACATAGAAGTATATACTTTAAGGCGATGGACATATACATCCATAAAAAGTTAGGGGCACCCAATCGACAATTAAAATGTTTTCCATACTCTTATTAAATAATAAAATGATGTTAGGGGCACCATTATTTGAAGTAGCATGTTAGGGGCACCCAACATCTCTTATCTTCTTTCTCCATAATCTTAACCAAAAACCCTAAATCCATAAAGCTCCCAATTGTTCTTCTCCTTTTCTTCTTCTTTCTTGATTGATTGTTTGTAATATTTTGGACCGAATGTGCATTATATGATGGATGAAGATCAATACCAAACTATTGTTGTTAAAGTAGTATAAGTTTTTAACGTTTTAATCCCGTACCCGATTGAAATTTCATGTTGCAATTCGTGATTGACAGTGAAAGGCGGATCATGGCCGTCTCACATAAGACTCAATCGGCCACCCATGGCTGTCCCACATAAGATCCGATTGGCCATTGGCGGTTGGCCGCCCTTCAACAGAAACGGCCGTGGGCGGCCGACCGCTGTATATATTTGCACACCATTTTCATTTTCTTTTTTCTACTAAAATTATATGCACACTATACCTCGCCGCCGCATTGCCGTCCGAACATTATGTGTTGGTAGTTTCTCCGATCTCCGACCCGGTCTCTCTCTCTCTCTCTGTAAAGATTTGTGGTGTGTGCTGTGTGGTTGGGTGGAAGTTAGGGTTTTATTTTGGGTGCCTCTAGTTTTTTCTCTTCCAATACTTCTAAGAGTAATTAAAGTGGATAAACATATATATATATATTGGCTGCCCCTAACATTATATATTTTTCCTTATTTTTAGCCTAGGTGCCTATAGCCTTGGGTTTTTAAAGTAAATCTATGGGTGTATATAACCGTCGCATACTTTAATTCATACAAATATAATTGCTTATAAATTATTATAGTTGTATGCCGCGAATGGATACTATGCAGATGGTTTTCGTGATGGCTATTCTTTGGTGATGTCCCATATGTATTTTATGATGTTAATTTATGACGGTGATTGCCGGACGTAGTTTTGTGATGAAATTTTTAACTCATCACATAATATTACTTTCACAAAATATAATATTTGCATATGCACAATATTACCATTCTGCATACATCCTAACCGGACTGCCTTAAGCGTGTGTGGTAACATAAACATATCAACGCAATTATTGGTGTGGCTTTATTAAAAAGACAATATAATATATGTTCGTGGGATTTAATTAATGTTTATTTCCGTGGGCTGTCCCTTCTAACTATTAAGGTGCGTTTGGTACAGAGAATAGAATTGCAGAGAATTGATGACAGAGAATAGAATTGCAGAGAAAGGGAATTGGGTCAGAGAAAGAGAATTGATTATCTCGTTTGGTAAAACAGAGAATTCAAATGAGAAATAGAATACATAATCAATCCGTTTGTTTCGTTGATTAGAAAATGCAACATAGAGATGGGACATGTAATAAAATTTCTATTTTTTCCTTTGATTAAAAAATAATTATATTTTTTGTTATAAATAAAAAATTATAAATATAAATAAAATATTTTTCTCATTTATAATTTTTTAATAATAATAATAATAATAATAATAATAATAATAATAATAATAATAATAATAATAATAAGTGAGGAAGAGAGAATGAATTTCTCCATTATAAACATATTCTCCCCAATTCTCCCCAATTCTCTCTATTTGAAAGAGAATTAAAATGAGAGAAAGAGAAGAATTTGTATAATTCTCAATTATGGATTCTCTTATGTTACCAAACAAGAGAATTGAGCACAATTCCCTTTTCCTAAGGTCAATTACCTGTACCAAACACCCTCTTAGAGTTAATTAATTACATAATATTACAAGATACTGCTTATGCATGCGTGTCTTGCTAAAGATAATAATGAAAAACAAGGGCCGGTCCTAACATTTTAGGGGCCTAGACAAAATAAAATAATAGGTCCCAATTTTTGTTCTCTCTTTTTGGTGCACATCCGGGTGTCCCAGGTCTCATCAAGCCCAACGCTAATCACTTGAGGATTTGGTGGGCACTGAAGGATTATCTCTCCCAAAAAATACTCATATTTTGCATAGATAAAATTTCGAACGCGAGACTTTTGCTTAAGATATTATGTCCCGATTGAATCTAAATAAATATAAAAATGAAATATTCTTAAAAAAAAAGTTTGTCAATATAAATGATTTTTCTTTATGTTCATAAAACATTGTAATTTTTGCTGAAGAAACTAAATGAGAAATTAATGGTTAGTTTTGCTCTATTAAAAGAGGAAAACATATAGAATTAAGTAAAAAATTAATATCAAAGCAACAAAAAGTTATTATTAAAATTTAAATATAAACTTTAGGCCCCTTTAAATGGGGCCCCTAGTCAATTGCACTTCAGGCCACCTCTCTGGATCGACCCTAATGAAAAAGAAAAAAAGAAAAACAAACAAACAAACAAACTATAGTTAGTTTTCAAAGGCATACAATACAAATGTACAACATGAACAAGCTATATATGTATACAACATTACACACAATTTAATAATAAATAGTATAGTACGAACACTTCAATATCCATATATAGAACCATTCAGCTAGTATAATACTATATATATACAATATATAATTTTAAAATGATAGTAAATGAGTAATCTTTTGATGCTATTATTCGTGTTACGTTATTGCCGTACGTAATACTTCCTCCGTTTTTTAAAGATAGCTACAGACCCACTCAGCACGCAGTTCAATGCACATTTTAAACCATTAATAATTCAAATTCGGTACATGTAAAAATTCTAAAAGTTAGATATTTAAAATCTACAAGACGAGACGAATCTAACAAGATCACACTTGGCTATATTTTAACTTATATAACCATGAGAAAACTTTATGTCAAAGTATATAAGTGAACAGTACTCATTAGTCAACAGTAGCTAACAAAAAAAACGGAGGGAGTATTATTGATTGCATTTATATGTCCTATGATGTATCCAACTAATTATATTATATAGTATATAGCTTAAAAATGCATTTATTGGTACCAGCCAAGTTCAATGTATTGTACATTGTCATTGTTGCAGAAAATTAACACGGGCATTAATACCACATATACAGCAGTTGCTGCAGGTATCATCACATAAAACGTGTTGCCCTGAGGGAATGCCAATGTTCGTCAAATACTATCTTCTAACTGCTGCATTTCATTGCAAAAATTTGGCATTTTCTGGGCTAAGGTACAGAGGTGTGATGTGTGCCCAGTGGTCCTTACACACATGATGCATACTCATATCTCTATCTCTATGGAAACATCAATTTTTCATAATTAATTATTGTAGAAAAATAAATGTTTGCTTCGGGCCGGGTCATGCTACAAGGGCAGGGTGGTTAATTTTTAATTTATGGAATAAGCTTACTAGCTAGTATATTCAAAATTAAAATCTAATCTAACATATTATTAAAAATGGGACATATTCATATATATACGCTGCAAATTTGGTAAAGGGTGGCTCTAATAATCGATCGAGTTTACTATGAGAAAGATCATATATGTATATAGTCGTTGCACGCTTTAATCACCATAAAGAAGCAATAAATTTTGCTATTTAATTACCTAGCTAGGGACTGGGGTATGTTTTGGGAACATTCTGGAATTTAGAAGCTGAACTTTAAAAGCCTTTATTTTTTTTAAATTTTTTTAATTTTTGTTATACGAGGGTCAAGAGTATGGGTGGGAATAGGTCTCACTAGTTTGAACATATAAAGTAGGCATATTAAAGATAACAAATCGGGTTCTAAGTCTTATAAAATTAAAGTAGGCCTAAACTATTAAGACCTTTACTTAAAGAGTTTGTGGAAGTATATGCCATACAAAGTAAAAATGAAAAATAAAAGGAAGAAATAAGGATCAAATAGATATTCAAACTTTTAACTAGAAGATTGTAAATCAGAGAGGGCTCGATTACTGTAAAACCCTGGTGGGTGAAACAAGCCACTGATCATACCAACAATGTATATTTCTTTCCTTGGAGTAAGAACTCTAAAATTATGCGTGTGCTTGCCTTGGAGTAATTATAGGATGTGTGACCTCATGGGAAGTTTTCTAAAGTATGCGCGAGTGAAGCTAAAACACGTTGAAAAGAACTTATGTGGGTTTGTGAGATCAGCCTTCACTATCAAGTTGGCAATATGTTAAGTTTATCATATTTTTCTGTTACACCGAAAATCAGGGTGTTATAACCACTAGGTCAAGCCAGATCTCTTTAAAGTAGTAGAGTTAGGTTTTAACTGAATAAATATTTGTAACAACTTGAAATTGTAATTTGGTACTTTCTCCATTTTTAGTAACTTCTCAATTTCTGCACTGTACGCAAATCAATGCACATTTTCAATCATTAATATCTCACATTATATATAAGTAAAAATTATAAAAATTTGATATTCTAAAACTACGCAATTAGACGAATCCAACAACATCTCATTTGACTATATTTTATCTTATATATCTATGCTAAAATGTTGAATTAAAGTTATTTAATGAATATCTACTATATAAAGGGTGAGGAAAAAAATCCTAATGGTCCCATAATTTGGTTTGTTTTCCCAAATCATCCCATAAAAAATGAATTAAGCCAATTCATTCGGTAACTATGCTAAATTTCGCCCAATCCATCCCACCCACCCCTAATGATGATTAATGCTGATGTGGCAGTGGATTAGTATGCTTAATGATGATTAATGCTGACGTGACAGCGGATTAGTGCCCTAATGTGGTTGACATGACAGCACTATCTTCTGTCACGTCAGCATTAATCGTCATTAAGGGTGGGTGGGATGGATTTGACAAAAATTAATATAATTACTGGATGGATTTGGTTAATTCATTTTTTTATGAGATGGTTTGGGAAAACGAACAAAATTATGAGATCGTTAGAGTTTTTTTCCCAAAGGGCGATGTTAAAAAAGAAAAACGGAGGGATAATTTAGAGTGGGATAATTTAGAGGTTAACTTTTAAAAAGCTAAAAGTCGTTTCTTTAACTTTTAATTTAAAAAAGTTCCACTTTTTACCCAACAGTCAAACAACTGATTTTATTTTATTTCTTTTACTGAGCTTTTAACATTTTAAAAACTAATCATAAACTTTAAATGTTAAATGCTAAACTATAATGTGGCATTTGGATTGTTATAAAGTTTCTGTAGGAACTAGTAATCAAGATGAGCAAAGAGTTTTTTTCACCAAGAAGTGGATTGAAGAAGAATCCCTCATCTTCTTCCACAGGGAATTCATAGGTTCTCAGTCTCCTCTTTCTCCCAATTTCTACTCATCAAATGCCCGATTCGGAGGTTCCCTAGCTAGGGGCACCTTTGTCCTTTCCCCTTCTATAAACAATCACCAAGGGCTTGTTTAAACTACTACAGGAGATTGGAAATATCACCCATTTGATTCTTTATCTTTTAATTTTTTCATAAACTTTTATTTCGGTCATCTAATTTTATTATTATTTTTTTGAAATTGATCATAATCTACTACTATAATTTTTATAAATTACCACAGTTAACAAAATTATGGGACAAATCCGACCCGTAAACTCCTCAAATAACCCATGAGTACAAAACTCCGCTGCCCCATATTAATTAACTCTTCCCGAGATTATTTTCCCACACTATCCAACCCTGGATTCTATTCTTGTGGAAAAATAATCTCGGAGAAGAGTTAATACAAAGGCGGGGAAAAGGTTTGGACAGGTTGAATTATTTGAACAAGGTATGGGTTGGGTTAGTCCCACAATTTTATTAATTGTGCTAGTTTATAGGATTAAGGTGGATTAGGATTGATTTGACAAAAATAAAAAAGTTAGAGGAACCAATTGACAAAAAATAAAAATTTAACGAAATTAGAGGACCAAATGGAGAAAATAAAATTTTAGAACGAAATTGGAAAAAAATTTAAAAAATAAACGACCAAAGGAGTTATATTTCCACTGGGGATTGGGCCTAGGGCTGGGGAAAAATACCGAATATACCGCATACCGCACATACCGTAATGAAGAAATACCGAGAATACCGAAAGTTTCGGTTCAGTACGGTATCCGGTACGGTAAGATTTTGGTACTGTAACGGTATAAATTTTTTGATACCGCGGTATACCGTTACCGTACCAAACTTCGGTATATGCCGCGGTATAGATATGTCGGTATGTACCGATTCTTCGGTAATTCGGTATATACCGCGATACCGGTATATACCGTAATATTGATATGCTGGTATATAGAGAATGTTCGGTATGTCGGTATATACCGCAATACTGGTTTATCGATATGTAGCGAATGTTCGGTATGTCCGGTACGGCAACGGTATGGAAATATTTCATACCGAAAATTTCGGTATACCGAAAGATTCGGTACGGCAACGATATGAAAATTTTCATTGTATAAAGTTCGATACGGTATACCATACGGCAAAATTTTTTCAATATATCGTACCGACCCATCCTTAATTGGGCCTCCTCCAATTCCTAATTCTTACCAACAATCATCCCGCCAGAATTAAGATGGACCTTTTTTAGGTGCTTTTGACCTTCGTCTTTTTTTTTTCTTTTTTTTTTATACTTTTAGAAATAAAAGTCTTTTTATCACTAATTTGAATTCTATTTAAATAAGTGATAACATTTCCAATACAAGAAAATAAACTTTTCGATTATCTACGGACATGACTACCATTTTTAGAAACAATTCTGTAAAGAACGAGGTTTTTGTATTTTACATAGAAGACAAAAAAAAATCCATCCAAACAGTAGATTAATAAATGGTCTCTTTTTTTTTGAGGAGCCATTGAAAGCCTGGTAAAGGGATAGTGAAAGCCCATGTCACCACAAATTACAAATGGAACAAAGAGGAGGGATAGGCCGGGCGGATATTCGAACCCAACCTGTAGGTTGGAGCACTATTAGGGTAAGTCAATTAATAAAGTAATTGATTGGAAATTGGAATGTTACACTCAACCTATTATCAATCACAAGCTATTATTGGTAAATTTTAAAAAGGCTTTAAATTTGATTTTTTTTTTAAAAAAATGATAGAAAATAGAGTATAGAGAAAAAGTAATACTAATGCACTATTAATGTAAAAATGAAATATAATATAAAAGATTATTTTCCAAAAAGTATAAAGCATCATTTATTTAATTTTTTTTGTAGCGAGTGATACGGCAATAATTATTCAAGGAAGCAAACGTTGGTTGTTGAGATCAATAAATGCATAAATTAAACAAAATATTGTGTTAGGTATATGTTTAATTTTTTACATACAAAAGTGTATACATAGTAAGTTAGCTAGCCAAGGCTAATTAATTTCGTGTATATATATAGACATGCAAGCAAGCCCTTCTTTCATGTGGACACATAAGTACTACTGATCTGAGGAGGTTAGGTTTAGACATCTGGAAAGCAAGAAAGGAAGAGAGGGAGAAAAGCCATGGCCTCTAAACCAGGAATTCTCACTGATTGGCCATGGACATGGCTTGGCAACTACAAGGTTTTTTTTCTTTTTTTTCTTCATTTTGTATTTTGAGCATCTTTTTTTGTAAGAAAATCTTCTTGCAACCTTTTATTATTACATTTGAGAAATTTATAAGTTTTTCTTTTTGGGTTTTGATATGTGTAAAAAAGTATGTGGTGTTGGCTCCATTTGCAATACATGCAACCTATTCATACATGGTGAAGGATGCAGACGAGAGGGATCTTTCCCAGTTTCTGATATTCCCCTTTTTGCTGTCGAGAATGATCCACAACCAGATATGGATCTCCCTCTCCCGCTATCGAACCGCCAAAGGGACAAACCGGATTGTCGACAAGAATATCGAATTCGACCAAGTTGATCGGGAAAGAAACTGGTTCGTACATTTAATTTCATTTTTAAATGTCTTCTTAAATTGACAAGACTGATGATGATATAAGTATAATTGATCTTTTATAGTACTACTATCTAGTATCTCGTTCGTTCCAAGGTCGGAAAGGACACTGCAACTAATTTAATCACAACTAAATTTCTTTAAAACTGAACTTAAAAAAAGAAACAAACTAAATAGTTTTAAATCTATTCCTTTTTTATGACAGAACAGTACGTACTCACTCATGTACTTATATTCCAAAGGTTTCAAGTGGTTAAAAAGTTTGGTCGGAAAAACATGCGCATCTTAGTTGTGTAAAAAGAGAAGTGAATAAAGTGTGTGTTTTTTTTGTTTTTTTTTGTTTTTGACTCGATGATTTTACAGGGATGATCAGATAATATTCAACGGAATATTATTCTACGTGGGGCAAAAGTACATCGCGGAGGCGCACGGACTGCCGTGGTGGCGGACGAACGGGATAGTGATGACGGCTTTGCTCCATGCCGGTCCGGTGGAGTTCCTGTACTATTGGTTGCACCGGGCCTTGCACCACCACTTCCTCTACTCCCGCTACCACTCCCACCACCATTCCTCCATCGTCACCGAGCCCATCACATGTAAGAATTTACCAATACACTCTTGGATTGAAATATTTTTCGCCCTTTAATCTTATATAAAGATCTTTTAATAGAAAATTTTTTTGTTCTAGTGATTAAAATTTTTAATAATAAAATTTGATCATAAAGAGGTTAGCAATCGAATTTGCGACTGAAATTTTATTAGTTAACACAGCTGCCGAATCCTCAATTTTGGAGGAGTGTTTATGTGGTCCAATTTGTGGATAATAAATTAATTTCAAAGCAATAATGAACTGAAGGTGTAACATTGCATTTTTGTGGTTATCAAATTCAGCCCTACTCCAACGTTAGATCTTAATAATTTGTTTCAATCAATTGAAAAAAGGACCACATTTAAAAAAACAAAAAAAAAATTAAGATAAGGATTACTTTATACTAGTACTAGTACACTACTACTACTTTTTCAACACCGCAGTTATATATTGAACACTGTAAGGTAGGAAAATATGAAAAATACACGTGTCGTTAATTTAGAGGGGAAAATTTACTGTGATGCTACAAGCTAAAGGTAGCAAAAAGTAAGTTAGGTTGCTTGTAAACGGTTTAACCTTAACTTCATTTAATTCTTGATCTGGGGGTAGTACATCAGACTATCCGATGGGATCAGACTTTTTTTAAAAAAAAAAGTAGTCTAGCCTCAGACTTTTGAAAGTTTGTTTAGCTTAATAAGCTTAGGTCAGAGTTTATACGAAAAATTATAAATTTGATCGCTATTTGTGGTAGCTAATAAATTTTGGTTGCTAACCTCTTTAGTGACCGAATTTTACTAAAAAAATCGGTCGTTAGAACAGAATTTTTTTGTAGGGATAAAGGACTTATTAAGCCTACCAGACTGGCCTATTAATTATTATTAGTATGCTTATTGCATAAAAATATGTGGTATTATTATTAATTTATGTACAAGTAACTATATATTAATTTGATCTTAAAAAAGTTTTTAAAATATTTAAAAGCTTTTTTTCAAATATGTAATTATGTTATATTCGGACATATATATAACAAAATTTCAACTTAATTTTGAAATATGCTTATTTAGGGCTTGTAAGAAGGCTTAAAGTGTGACATATTAAAATAAATATATAGACTGATCTTAGGGCTATAACATTGGTCTATCAAAGGTAATAGGCTAGGGTTCTACCTTAGAAAATTGAAATAGCCCTAGGTGGCAAAACCGAATCTATAGACTAGTCTATTTCCACCCCTACTTGTAAGTATAGAATCCTCTTCTTTAAATTATTATTAAAAAAAATCATTATCTTAATTGAAAACGTATAACTTTGACGTTTCAGATCTAAAATTATATACAGCAATGTTGGTTACAGATCATTTCTGTTAATATATGTATGCATCATTTGTAGAAACTGTTCTCATGGATCCTAACAAACCCTAATTCTTTTAGTCTACTTTGTTCAAACCCTTGAGCATTTTACAGTCATTATATACTTAATTATTGAAATAACCTCCAATTCTGATTTTTATTTAATTTAATTTAATTTCATGTGTGGCATGCAGCTGTGATCCATCCATTTGGAGAGCATATAGCATACTTTGTCCTATTCGCAATCCCTCTTCTTACAACATTGTGGACAGGGACAGCTTCCCTCATCTCCTTTGCTGGTTACATTACTTACATTGATTTCATGAACAACATGGGTCATTGCAACTTCGAACACATTCCCAAATGGCTCTTCTCTGCCTTTCCTCCTCTCAAGTACATCATGTATACGCCCTCGTAAGTATTACATCATCATCAGTCATGTCATAAACTCTTCATAAAAATTAGGGTTTCTTTGAAATGACTTATAATAAACCATGTCTTATTTAATTTTGTGAGCTGAATAATTAAGATGGGTTTTTAAACGACCACTTAATAAGTGATTTTTTAAATTATTAATTGCTGCGTGAATGGATGGGGCAGCTGAAATTAATCAAAACTTTATAAATCATTAATTGCTGCGTGAATAGTAATTAATAAGTGACAGTTGTTGAACAGTACTGCAATTGGTTACTACTGGTTGCCTGGTTGGTAATAATATTGCAGAAAGGTACGATGTAGTAGCAGTATATTGGTAATAGTAGTAGTTCCACCTAGTTGCTGGTCCAATAAATATTTAAGTATTTTACCTATGTCGTCATTCCAAACTTTCTTGAGGAAACATGTGATGGATGTCTCATGTCTGCATCTCATCATGGGTCACGTTATTCTTCTACTTATAAAGGTGATTGGCCACTGGGAATTAATTACTGAACCCTATTCATATGTATGGATCGACCGTATGTACCTATCATATCAATCATTTTCTTAATTTTTTTTTTTAATATCTTTTAATTAAATATTGATAAAGATAGTAGTCCTTCCCATAGTTGTTAAGATCTCAATCCTGATCTTAGGATCTTACGATTTTACGATCACACATCTCTAAAACGATTACAATCCTTGTAGGATCTTAAAATGAGTAAGATCCCGATCCTGATAGTAGAATGTTACGATCTTATGATCATACTCGCTCAAACGCTTCTACGATCTTACGATCTTACCCTCTTAAACGCATGAAATTTTTGTAGTATTTTATGATTTGAGATCAAAATAACTTTTTTCTTTTAATTTTAAACTTAAGAGCTTTTATTCCTTATGTATGATGTATAAAAAAACATAATATGTATGTATGTGGAAATATTATATGTTTGATTGTGACGTTTTTGTACTGTATTGTATTAATTAACTTGCAAGATTCATAAACACATAAAATAATAATTTTACTTGTTATTATGCATAATTGAGTTTATCCATTATTACTATTTCATTAGATCTTAGGATCCCGATTCGATCCCATGATCCCGATCTTGGAAAGAGAAAAACGATCCCATATAGTAGGATCCCGATCTTAACAACCTTGGTCCTTCCCTTACAGCTTACTTGGCTCTACTTGAATTTTAATACTTTATTGATTAATTTTTACTATAATTTTATTGCAATTATATAAGGAAAAGAAAAGTTAAGTTATAGTAGTAGTACAGTATGTTTTGTTGATGCTAGCTACTCCCTCCGTTCCTTTTTAGTTGTCTCTTTCTGCTCAATTTCAATAGCCAAGGTTCACATTAATTAATCCATAAATTTATATTTACTCTTCAACTAAATTCATTCTTAATAAATGTCAACAAATAACATTTATGTAAAGTGAAAGGCAATATAGTAAAAACATAGCATAACTACCTAAAAATGACAACTATTTTAAAATACTTTTTACTCTCTAAAAAAATAACTAAAAAGGAACGGTGGGAGTACCATTCGTTTTAAATTTTGTATCCTGCAACGTGGCACAGTGGATAAACATTCTTAATGAATGTAGTATCAAATTTGAATAATTGCTATATTGGGACACAGGCACACCACCGCACACGGCTTTGCCCATCAGTTCATCAATTGAATTGTGCCCATTGCCATCAAGAACACATGACTGAGTACACCTCATCTATATTAATTAATTCTAATTCCCCAACCACTTGTGGTTCTAGTATTTGTCAGCAGTGTATGTTGCCCTACATTAAGAATACTAGTAGTAATAAATGAAACCTGCAAGTGGGCTTCCACTTTTAACATATCTTTCTATTTTACTAATTAGATATAACTAATTTGATATACTACCTTATACTACCTCCGTTTTTGTGACAGTGCAATAAAGCACTATTTGCTACTATTTATTGTTTGGCTTTGACTCTAATTTTTATTATAGTTATACAAGGAAGTACATAGTCAAGTGAGATTTTGTTGGATTCGTCTCGTCATGTAGTTTTTTAAATATCAAACTTTTAATTTTTTTACTTATACCAAACTTAAGTTATTAATGGTTTAAAATATGCATTGGAATGCGTGTATTTGGTGAATGTTCCACTTTCACGGAAACGGAGGAAGTATCTAATTTTGTACTAGTTCCATTCTTTTCTTTTGAACACTAAAACTGAAACCTGTACTGTCTGCGGTTAATTATGCTTGATCTTCAGTCTTCACATGTACCATAAATTTCTAAATTCTGAAATTTTCTTCAGTGATGTTATTACACGTACCAGCTGCTCCAATGATCTGTGGGAGTACTACTCCTGAGCTCAACTCCTTGGAGGATCCACACCATTGATGTTCTTGACACCATGTCATGGACGGTGTGGATTTACTCCAAGAATCATTGATGACCCTGCAGCATGAATAAAATAAAAATCAGCGAATAGACAAATGACAAATTAAACCATAAACCCCTTCTTTTTCTAACGGTTTAAGCAAGATCTCGATTATTGAGTTCGAATCATGTAAATGTAGCTTCTTCATTTGTTTCTTATTTTTTTTTTGAACTTTTAATTGAAATGTGATGTTGCAGGTACCATTCATTACATCACACTCAATTTCGAACCAATTATTCACTGTTCATGCCATTCTACGACTGTGTCTACGGCACGATGGACCAATCTTCCGATACATTGTACGAAAAGTCCCTCGTGAGAGAAGGGGATTCGCCGGATGTGGTGCACCTGACTCATCTAACCACACCCGATTCAATATATCAGCTTCGGCTAGGGTTTGCTTACTTGGCCGCCGAGCCTCTCAGGTCCACGTGGTACTTGTGGCTGATGTGGCCTGTAACACTTTGGTTGATGCTCATCACATGGATGTACGGCCGTACCTTCACTGTTGAGAGGAACATCTTCAAACACCTCAAATCGCAGACATGGGCCATCCCCAAATATACCCTTCAAGTAATACCAATCAATATATAATTAATGCCTTGAAATGGATGGAAAAAATATATAGCTAGCCATAGATGTAGTAACATTACATTGTATTTGTTGTATGTGTTCTCGCAGTATTATATGCAATGGCAAAGGGAGCAGATTAATAGCATGATTGAGGCTGCCATACGCGAGGCTGAGGAGAAAGGCGTAAAGGTTCTAAGCTTGGAGCTATTGAATCAGGTCAGTCACGTGTCATGAGAAAATAGATATATTTAGACAGAAAAAAAAGCTAATGGTTCCATAATTTTGTTCGTTTTCCCATACCATCCAATAAAAAATGAATTAATTCAATCCATTAACTATGTTAATTTTCATCCAATCCATCCCACCCACCCCTAATGATGATTAATGCTGACGTGGCAGCGTATTAGTGCCCTAATGTGGTTGGCGTGGCAGCATGTACCATCCGTTGCCACGTCAGCATTAATCGTCATTAGGGGTGGGTGGGATGGATTGGACGAAAATTAACATAGTTAGTGGAAGGATTGGGGAAAACGAATAAAATTATGGGACTGTTAGAGTGTTTTTTCCATTTAGACAGACATATATAGTGCAAGTCTGTTCATCAGTTCTAACAAGGATTAAGTATTAAACGAATTTAGGAGGAGGGACTGAATAGGAATGGGGAGCTGTTTGTAGCAAGGATGCCGGCGCTGAAGGTGAAGGTGGTGGATGGAAGCAGTTTAACTGTGGCTATTGTGCTCAACACCATCCCTAAAGGAACGGCTCAAGTGCTGCTCCGTGGCAATCTGAATAAGGTTGCTTTTGCAATTGCCTTGGCACTTTGCCAAGGGGGGATTCAGGTAATAATACTTACTATTAATTAATTACTTCAATAAATGTACCATCAGCTGAATGAATAATTTGTGCGCTCGTTTAATTTGCTCTTCATCCATGGATCGGATGTTTTCTATTTTTTTTTTTTTTTGTAACCGCTGATAAAATAGGTATTCACTGTACACGACCACGAGTATAAGATGGTCAAAGCAAAACTCAACGTGGAAGCTGCAAAGAATTTGCTTCTCTCCAAATGCAATAATCTGCTTCCCAAGGTAATATTATTACATGCATGTCTCGATCCTTGTTTAAGTACATGCACCATATAAAGTTTTATACTCCTACATGTCTCAGAATGAATTTCACGTTTCGTAATGTGCTATTATTCACACATAGATTTTCACTTAATGTTTTATCATATTTATATATACAAGTTAAAATATGCCAAGTGGGATTTTGTTAGATTCGTCTCGTCGCGTAGTTTTTAAATATCGAGCTTCTAGAATTTTTATTGTACCCAACATGAGTTATTAATAGTTTGAAATGTATATTAGACTGCATGAAAAATGGGTCCAGAAGAAATATTTTGAGACCGAGGTAGTATATTAGAACCATTATTATTAATTGTTGCATTTTATAGGTATGGCTTGTGGGAGATGGGGTGAGAGAGGAAGAGCAAGAAAGGGCGTCGAAAGGGACAATCTTCATTCCCTTGTCGCAATTGCCTCCCAAGAAACTGCGCAAAGATTGTGTGTACAACAACACGCCTGCAATGTTGGCTCCCAAGCATCTTGAAAATGTCGACTCTTGCGAGGTTAATTAGTTTGGGCCGTGATTGAATCAGATAATTACCTTTTAAACCGTTTATTACAACGGTTTTTCACCGTCCGTTTATTTATTTATTTATTTATTTATGGGCGGGCAGAATTGGCTGCCAAGAAGAGTGATGAGTGCACCGCGGATTGCTGGGATAATTCATGCTATGGAGGAATGGAAGGAGCACGAGTGTGGCAGCCTAATGTTTAGCGTCGAAAAAATATGGGAAGCCAGTCTCCGACACGGGTTTCGGCCTCTCACTGTCACAGCCGCCGAACCAAAGCAGAATTGATTAATTGAACCACCCAAAGAGCTACGTACTACATATATATATACAGAGATCAGAAGATCGATCAGAAGATCATATAATGCATGCTGCTGGATCCAAGGACGCTTCTCAAGAATCTTTAATTACGTACAAATAAATCTTATATTCAGTATTATTTAATTTGCGTGGGGAGTTTCAACAATCTATTTCATGAATGAATGTGTTTAAACTTGATATTTTTTTATATATTACGTATCCTTTGTGTTCGGGATCTTTCCATTATTTAATTGGCCCTAGCTACCTCCAATTTACATGATAACAAATTTTTTATTTATTTATTTTTTACTATTATAATAATAATAATAATAATAATAATAATAATAATAATAATAATAATAATAATAATAATAATATGTATATAAATTATATTTTGTGTATGTATTATAGTACTCCCTCCGTCCCGCGAAATGTGTCTACTTTCTTTTGGGCACAGTAATTTAGCTAGTGGGGTTTAGTAGTTAAAGTGGTGCATGCATTTTGTGTTTAAGATTCTAATGAATTTTGATACTGTTTATTGTTTAACTTTGATTTAATAGTATTATGTAATGATACAATTAAAGAAAAATATTCAAGTTTGGTCTTGTTAGAATCGTCTAATCGTGTAGTTTCATAATATATATTTTATAAAATTTTTATTTGTACCAATTTTAGAATATTAAGAATTAAAGAAATGTTAGGGACTTTGGGTAGAAAATTAAAAGTGAATTGGAATTTGTACATAATAGTAAAAGTGAACATTTTTAATGTAATTTGACAACAATTAAAATTCTAATCAAACTTATATTATTTTAATTTATCTAAAAATGGAAAGTGACCAAATTTCGTGGACACCCTAAAAAGGAATAATGGCCAAATTTCGTGGGACGGAGGGAGTACTTGAAATTAAAGTGGTTCTGGCTTCGACTACTTCAAAAAATTAAAGTGGCAAAAATTTAGCCACTTGTGTAAATCCTCCACCTTCTTCTTCCCTTTAAGTTGATATATATATATAAATTTCAAAATATAAAATATAATTAATTTTTAATAGTATAATTGAAGTTTTATAAATAGTAACCTTAACAAAAATTGAAAGCCGGATTTGATAATAAAAAAAAATTAAAGTAATGATATTATGTGTATACATATCATCTAGTGGAAGTTTAAATAAAACTATGCATTTATCCTTAATTAATTTTATTATATTAAGTATTTAGATGGTACGGTGTTTGGATGTGCGTTTCAAAATTGCTGCAATATTTAGCAATAGAATAATCAGATAATTGTTGTAATAAAACTTGCTATAGGAAATTAAATGTTTGGATGAGCTCATGTCGTTCCAAATCGCAATAATCAGATAATCAATTTATAAGTATTTGGCTTTATATTTTCAAATTGTAAAATTACCATAACGGGTATGGGCAAGAATAATCGAATGGAGTAATTTTTATTTTCAATTTCTTATATATTACAATATTTTTATTTATACCCTTTCCTACCAAGACATATATTGTTTTTAAATTTTTTTTTGGATATAATTGTATCAATTTTGTTTTTCAAAATATATTATTTGTATGTTACCATATAATATTTTGAGATAATAATTTTTTTAAGCCATCAGAAAGAGTCATTTCCAGATTTTGGCCATTATTTTTTCATTTAGAGTTTTGGGGAACTACAACAATGTCGGACCCAGAAAAAGGGCCAAACGGACCACGTGTTGTTTAAATCGTCTCCTTATGATCCAAAAGTGGAAATCGCTTTCTTCTGATGGCCTAAAAGAATTATTATCTCTAATATTTTTTAGGTGAACTGTATAATATTTTAATATAATACATTATAATTTTTTAATATAATATTATCATTATTTTTTCAAAATTGTATATTATATATCACAATTCTAACAATTCATATTAAAAGAAAAATTAAAATAAAAAAATTAAAATAGTTTAATGGAGAAAGGGGAGAGCAATTTGACCTAATTTGCAAGGTTGTTAAGATCGGGATCCTATATGAGATCGTTTTTCTCTTTGCAAGATCGGGATCGTAGGATCGAATCGGGATCCTAAGATCTTATGAAATTGTAATAATGGATAAATTCAATTATGCATACTAACAAGAAAAAATATTATTTCGTGTGTTTATGAATCTTGTAAGTTAATTAATACAATACTGTACAAAAATATCACAATTACACATAAAATATTTCCACATTCATACATATTATATTTTTTTATAAGTTCTTAAGTTTAAACTTAAATAAAAAAATTACTTTGATCCCAAATCATAAAATACTACAAAAACTTTATGCGTTTCAGAGGGTATAATCGTAAGATCGTAGAAGCGTTTGAGGGAGTATGACCATAAGATCGTAACATTCTACTACCAGGATCGGGATCTTACTAATTTTAAGATCCTACAAGGATCGGGATCGTTTTAGAGAAATGTGATCGTAAAATCGTAAGATCCTAAGATCAGGATTGGGATCTTAACAACTATGCTAATTTGTGATTTAATAGAGGAATCTATATATATACTAGAACTCGCTAGTGGCGCGCTACGCTGCGCCTGCCATTCAGAGGAAAAAAACAGAGGAAAAAAACCTTGAAGTTTGTTACTAATGAGAGGCAGCAGAGGAAATTATTGCATAATATATTTTAACTCATTTGATTTTCTTTGGTGGTCAAATTATTGAATGAAGAGGTGTTTAATAATTTCTTTGTTTTGATCTATACATTTCATCGATTTAATTTTCTCATTATTGATGTTTCGTAGACATGGAAATGCAATTTGAATAGATAGAAGTGTATTTCTTGGAACAATTTTCTGTAGTCATTACGTTGCATAGTATATTCTTTCTTTGATTAAACAATGATTTCAGGACTTGTTTGCCCACTGGATTGATGAGGATGTTAAAATGAAAAAGCATAATATAGACAAGAAAAATAGGTTAGAATCATAGTATTAGTTAAATTGACCATAGAAGATAGGCTCTTGGAATTTATAGAGTAAAGGTTTATTTTCCTAAATGGTTGAAGTACAACAAAATACACAAGGGATGATTTTAAGATGAGGTGATCCCCAAATGAGACATCCCAAGCTACAGGACTGGAAAAGCATTTTTCCCATAGAAATTCTATACAGTTTCCATACCTGATTAGACAATCTTCTATCATCTGAATTTCTTCTCACCGTGATTCTCAGCACCCGCACCATCTTCAGCGTAGGGCTGATAATCTGAGATCTGCTCCTCAGGGCAATTGGTGATATCCAAAGCTGCAAATGAGTGGTACATGTCTGATTAAGATGAGCACAACCGGTATGCACACAAGCAAGAGTTTTGCATTAAATATATTTGCAAAAGAAAACAATGATTATTGAGATAGATTCATGACAACTGAAATACTGAATATTGAAAAGAAAACAATGAATGTCAGAAGCATTCAAAGCAACAAAATAAAGCACACCAAAAGCAAATTCTCAGAAATTGGAACATGATTACAAATATTATATTAAAAAACAAGAAACATGAAAATATATACCCAAGAAATTCTCAAACAAGACAGTATCTTTATCCTTGTTTCTTATTCTTCAAACTTTGTAGCAAAAAGGGGATATAATTGGGACCTTTAAAGGCACCCTAAAAAGGACATGAAGCGAAAACACAGTTGAGAAAAGGAGTGATGATCGTGGGGATAGTAATAAAACACGTATTAGCACGACAAATACCCACACATTCTTGAAGAGATGATTATCTTATAATGCATAAAAGTACCACATTTAGCGGATCGGCATAGCTAAGGATCTCATCATGAATCTCATCTTCCAACTCAATTAATATATATATAAACAAGGAAATAATGCAAAGCAAAATGTACCAATAAAAAAAAAAATTTAAAAAGGAATATTCGAAAAAGGAAATTGACAAGCAAAGACCTTGGTGAAAGCCTTTGCCATGGCCGCTGAGATATTCATATGTAGGTCCATTGTGTAGTTTTGGATCGGCAGAGTAGAAAATCATCAATTTCTCTGGAATGTCCATGGTGAACTTCTCCTGCCCTGCCCAATGCATCGCCATAAAGATCAGATTCCAAATTGAAGTCAATGGCTTCTTGATAGATTCATGAAAACAAAGTGACAACACATCATTATTCGCATCTACTTGTTCTTGGCTGAGGAAACTGCATTACGATTGAGCTTTTAGTTGGGTACACTGATGAGCATTGCAAACAAGGAATTGTAGTTGGATATATTAGTTGACACTGAAACCAAAAACAAATGAAAATATGAAAATATAAACTGAAATCCTAATCCGATAGAATCAAGCAGTGCAGAATAACGCGGAAAGAACTATAGAGGTTGGAGACTCACGGGAGATGCTTTCAAGTCAGGAAAAGAAGAAAAGCATTAATCGCGAATTCAGCACAGGAGCACGACGTCTCTCAAGCTTCAGGCGCTCGGCGGCTGTAGCCAGAGGACAATAGTGGTTGTGTCGGGCACTAATGCAGTGAGACAAATTGGAATGAACCCTTAAGCGAGTGTGGCGGCCAAATTCAAAGATAGATCTGCATGAATGAAAGAAGCAACAACTGATAAGCAACACTGGAAATTGAAGGCATAGGAAACTCCCGTTACAATCCACGAATGAAAACCAAATGATAGCAAATGGCGGGACGGAATCCCCAAAACTATAATGGGAGCGCAATGAGGAAATCAGATTATGATTTAGAGATAACTGAGATTATGATTTAAATAATCATTCTATTTAGGCACCGACAGAAGATGTTTGTGAGTGTGTAGAGCACAGTAGTAACTTGGATTGCTCCACAGGCATGTTTAATATTCTACAAGATAATTAAGTAAAGAATCTTATGCTGAACAACCTAAGTTCAGTTAGTGACCTAACCAGGAGTAGCACATAATTATATAAGCACTGACAGAGCACATAACCGTAGCTAGCACAAAATGGAAAACAATTAACTTTATATCTAGCATAATAGGAATGTGAATCCTTTGGGAAGCTCAACTTAAGCCAAAACAACAGGATGAGATCCAGGAAATAGCATAAATAGAAAGCTCAGAAATACCAAAACCTTCTTAACAGCTAATCACTGAAGTTTAGGGACTTCTTCGAGCAATTTTTTTTTTATAGTTGATAACATAACCAATTTAGCCTCATTGCTGCAACATTTCAGGATCGGGAAAATCCACCACAGTAATGATACAACTTGGCCTTTATTCCTGCTATCAACTTCAGAATGGTTATGCCTACCATTCTACAAGGGATGCTCTCAGACATGATCTCAGATCTTGGCCTTCCCTTGGGCTTAACCTTATGGTAGGCATGATCTCAGACAGAGAGGAGAGAAGGAGAAGTAAGGTTAAGGCCAAGGGAAGGCCATGGGCCTGCGATGGTGGTAACATAAGCAAACCCTAGAAATTGCATACCACAAATAACTCATTCACTCACAAGGAAATCCGGAAGAATCAATTTTCCAACTAAATTAAACTAAAAAATCCATTCATAATTCGTAATGGAGGAATGTAAGAAATATTTCAGCCTAGCTACTTACCTTTAATCTAATGGTCTTATAGATGAGCTCGTCGGTATGGATCACTAATTTAAGGAAAAACTTAAGACAACACACGTGTGCAAGGAGTCATAATTTCATATATGGAGTTAAAAAAAACCAAAAGTAAACAAATTCAAACAATCAATAAGAAAAATAAAGCAATCTGAACGAAGTGTTCCAAGATAACTGTACAAATAGTCACTTGTTAGGCTAAATTTTAAAAAATCACATATACAAGTACAAAAGCAGAAGCTCAAATCATGATGTCCCATCTCTAAATGCCTAGGAAAAGGGAAAAGGAATAAAAAGGAAGGAAAAAAATTAACACAAAAAACAACCCCCAAGCCATGAAACAAAGGGGCATTTGATCAAACACTTCATTTACAACAACTCAACTCAACACTACAAAGTTACCCAACTATGGCAACACAGAATAGACAGAATCAAAACATGGCAAAAACACATGTCGGAAATGGCATATGGCAATCCTAATTTAAACAATTGCTAAAACCAACAAAAGAAAACAATAAGATCATCAATTCGTAGTAAGTGATGCAGCAAATACATAATAGAATAAATTTGCTAAGCAATAAGTAAGCAAGAACCAAACAATGCAAAATCAAGCCAAAAATTATGAACCATAGATAGGCTTCAAATTCCAGTGAAAATGCAAAGTGAATTAACAATTAGAACAATCCCTCACACAAACACAAGCACAACTTCCACCATTAAGAAATTCAACCCAACCTTGAAGCTTCACACTAAAGCTCATTGTCAGTGTTCGTTGAAGTTAAATGAAGGCTGAAGCAGAAAAGGAAAAATGATGCAACCCTGAAGCCAGAGACAATATGAATAACGCAATGGAAACACAAGGATGAAACCAAAGTATTACTACAATACATACAGCCCTAAACTCAGATGCATCAAAGCGTTAAAAGGGGCATTTTATTGAAGAGTTCATCCAAAGGATAGAGTGGAATGCAAAACTCAATCGACAACCCCCCTTTCTCTACATACACCAGAAAAGTACACAACAATATAATTTCATCAAAATAATGCTACAAGATAGAAAATGTTTGGAGAAATATTCACCTGAGTCATTGTGATTATATAATAACAAGAATGAAGTTTAGCAGTGGCATGCTGCCTCTATTTCTTCTGCAAGATAGATATGAAAGACACGAAATTCAATTCGCGATGAACCCATATAATGTATATACAGCTAATCAATACAAATAAGGAGTTTAGCAGAATGGGATATGTAGTTATCAACACAGAGGAATATAGAAAGCATAACTCACAATTGTTTCCTTTTCCTCTTCCTTCTTTGCAGCTGCAATGATTTATTGTGTTCTACCATACCCTGCGTCAATTTGTTGTTCATTGCCTTAGCTAATTCATCAGTTGTGCTGAATCCATTCATCAAATAAAATTAAATCAACATTCTGGTGTTTCTAAACAAAATTCTAACGAAGGCAAAACATGACAAAAGGTAAGGGAAAAGCATCATGGTTCTAAATTCAAAAATAGTAATATGTCATTGCCAGCAAGCATGAAGCAAAGAAAAGAGAAATCAATTTCTTGTTAACTTTTACCAGTTACTGGTCACAAAGCTTCTCATTAAATAATAAACGTCATTGTGGACTGACGGTCATGCAGGCGGAAACCCAAAATCAACTACGATTGGAACAAAGTTACATCAAACAGAATGAAAAACATAAATAAACAAATAAACCAAAACCAAGGATTGAAAGAAAACCAGGGTGTCGGAGGAGAGTGGATATCTTCAAGGACACAAAAAGCTGAGGGCATAAGCACAAGTAATACGGTAGGGAAATTGAAACCATAAGACAACACAAACAAATCTAACCTGCAGAAGAAGGATCGGCGCAGGTAAGGGCACCCAAATTCGTCTTTCTGAATGAAGTGAGGCTTGCGCGGAGGGGGGTGTGACGAAGGACGGCGGCGGCGAGGCGACAGCAGAGGCAACGGCGGATGCAAAGGACTTGGCGACAGCGCGGCGGAAGATGTGTGGCGCTACGCAGCGTATGAAAAGGCATTCGCCAATCGGAGCACACGACCCTCCGGTGACTGCGGCGCTAGGGTTTCGCGAGGCATCGATTTTTAACGTGAAAGGGTGCGCGTGGCGGTGAGGGGAAGAGAAGAGTTGCAATCACTTGCAGGCGAGGGTGCGGGGCAGGGTAGGCCGCCGGCGGAGGATATGCGGCGGCCGATAGGTGCGAAAGGCAGCGCAGCAACGGCAATGGAAACGCGACGAAGGTGAAATAATTGATGAGGAACGGAAACACGACGAAGGCAAGGCCAGGGCGACCAGAGCTGGGGGACGGCAAGGATCGGAGGGAAAAAAGCCGATGAAGAACGAAATGGAGGAAAATCGATGGAGTGTCTAAGGGCACCCGCATCCATTAACCAATTCATAACTCACTTTTTCATTCTCTCCGCCACATCAGCTTTTCACTTATTCCAACACTCTTTTAACTCATCTTAATTAATCCATACATCCATTCACCAATTCATATCTTCTTTTAATGGAACCCACAATCTAATCATTTCATATCAATATTAAATTATACAATAATTTATTTTTTATACTATTTTAATTATATACATACTTATATTTAAAAAATACAAAAATTATATATTCTTTTGTAAATATTTACACAATTTATTTTATTATGCATAAATTAATATTCCAAATATACGTTGAATATTAATAATATTTGAAAGTAGAAATATTAAAAATCTAATCAACACATTAAATAAATCATACATAAACTTAAATTTGAAATACAATACATTAACTAAAATATACTCACTCCGTCCCAATATAAGTGGCCCCTTTCTTTTGGGCACGGGAATTTAGGTAGTTGGATTTAGTAGTTAAAGTGGTGTGAGTAAATTTGATTAATTCATCCATCTAATTTATAATGGTTACATTTGACTTTTAACCATATTTATTATTTAACTTTGACTAATGTTATCGTAATGATGTAGAAAGACAAAAATAGTCAAGTGTGATCTTGTTGGAATCGTCTAATCGTATAGTTTTAGAATATATATTTTATATAATTTTTATTTATACCCATTTTGAGATATTAATGGTTAAACATATATAGGGACTTTGTGCAGAAAGTACAATTGTCATTATTGTGTAGTTTTTAATTATATTTATGTTAATCTAATTTACTTAAAAGGGAAAGTGGCCACTTTTAATGGGACACCCCAAATAGGAATAGTGGCCGCTTTTAATGGGACGGGGAGTATTAAACACTAACAAACTTATCTTACAACATAAATAGTAAATAAAACATTAAACTGCGAGGAATATAAAAAATTACTCAACGTGGTTGCCAAAGTGCATCCAAATATGCTCAACTAAATCATGCCGAAGTTGGTGATGAACTTGGTTGTCACGGAGGGCAGAATTCCTTCGGAGATATTCTTGAAAATTACGGGTGGCGCCTTGAGCCGGTACTGCAAGCTCGTCTTCTTCCTCATTTGCCCAATTTGTAACTATATCTCCTTCATCTTCAACAATCATGTTGTGTAGAATAATGCATGTCAACATTATTGCTTTCAACTTTTTCTTATACCAAAGACGAGCTGGCCCCCTGACAATAGCCCATCTAGCTTGAAGCACTTCGAAAGCTCGTTCAACATCCTTCCTTGCAGATTCTTGTTTTTGTTTAAATAACCTTCTCTTTGGATCTTGTGGGCATGGGAAAGCTTTGACGAATGTGGACCATTCTGGATATATTCCGTCGGTTAAATAATAACCTTTCGTATATTGAGTCCCATTCACCATGAAATTGACGTCCGGTGCATCCCCCATCAAAACATTGTTGAACAAAGGAGATTCGTTCAAAACGTTAATATCATTACGTGAACCAGCCACTCCAAAAAAAGCATGCCATATCCATAGATCCTGAGATGCAACCGCTTCAAGCACTATTGTTGGTGACCCGTGTCCTCTTGTGAATTGCCCTTTCCAAGCCACTGGACAATTTTTCCACTCCCAGTGCATGCAATCGAGGCTACCCAACATACCGGGAAACCCATGTCTCGTCTCGTGCAAATGTAGAAGACGTTGAATGTCATTGTGATCCGACCTTCTCAAGTAGCGCTGGCTAAATAATTCAACGACAACTTCACAAAATTTATACAAGCATTTGATAGCAGTTGACTCACCCATCCGTAGATACTCATCAAGAGAGTCGGCAGGAACTCCATATGCCAGTTGACGTAGGGCTGATGTGCATTTTTGTAGCGGTGATAGACTTTGTCGCCCTGTTGCGTCGCTCCGTTGTTGGAAATACCCAGATCGACCTGTAACCGCATTAACTATACGAAGGAATAAATCCTTGCGCATGCGAAATCGTCGACGGAATATACGATCGTGATACACCGGATTTTCTGAGAAATAATCATTCATAAGCCTAGCATGTCCATCTTCCCGACTTCTTTCGATAAACCTCCGTCGTGGTATTTGCAGCTCATCTTCCACAAACTGGAACAGTATGGACACCATTGCTTCAGCCGTGGAATCTGCTTCATCATCTGTGGATT
The DNA here is from genome assembly GCA_030278955.1 of Hygrophila difformis. Lineage (NCBI taxonomy): Eukaryota > Viridiplantae > Streptophyta > Magnoliopsida > Lamiales > Acanthaceae > Hygrophila > Hygrophila difformis. The sequence goes on from JAOANR010000301.1 coordinate 1,316,613, forward strand.
CCTCGTGTGCAGATATATCTTGTGTGGGTTCTTCGGACATGGAAGATGTTGAGCTTTCAGAACTTTGAGACATTGTAATATGTGAAGAGGTGAGTGGAAAAATGAAAGGAAATAATTGAGGAAGTAGTGTTGTTGTCAAAAATATAATGAAGTTGTATGGTATTAATAGGCAAAATAAACTAACGGTCATATTTTTAAGACTTTGAATTTTGAATATTATTATTTTCTATATTATCTTTTATTATTAAAAAAGTAACCGTTTGAAATTTAAATTTTATTATATGTTTATATTATTATTTATTTTAGAAAAGTGACCGTTTGAAATTTAAATTTTATTATATGTTTATATTATTATTTATTTTAGAAAAGTGACCGTTTGAAATTTAAATTTTATTATATGTTGATATTATTATTTATTTTAGAAAAGTGACCGTTTGAAATTTAAATTTTATTATATGTTTATATTATTATTTATTTTAGAAAAGTGACCGTTTGAAATTTAAATTTTATTATATGTTTATATTATTATTTATTTTAGAAAAGTGACCGTTTGAAATTTAAATTTTATTATATGTTTATATTATTATTTATTTTAGAAAAGTAACCGTTAATAATTTTAAATGCTTGGAAAAAACTGCATTATAAAAATATTCAATTGATATATGAAAAAACGGTAAACAACATTAGATAAACGAAAATGCAAGACCTAATGAAACAACATTAGATAAATAAAAATACAAGACCTAATGAAACAACATTAGATAAATGAAAATGCAAGACCTAATGAACAGAAACATCGAAAGTGAATCAGTTGCTAGCTCAATTATTGTTGGATTCCCACTTCGCAATAATTTGGGCACATGCACGCTCGTGAAATTCGCGTTGTTTATCCGTCATTGTTGATGTGTCACGCGCAACGAACTCGTATTCTTGCATAAGAGTTGCTGCTTTTTTGCCTCTACTTTACCTTTTTTTGCCTCTGCCGCGATCTTTTTTGCCTCTGCCTCGATCCTTTTTGCATCTGCGAGCTTCTCTCTAACATGTGCGTCAAGCTTTTTCGCCTCATTGTATTCATTAATATGACGAAGTGCATCACCCAACTTCGGATGGTCTGATGTGGATCGTGCCTTACCATTACACTTCGCTTTCCTTTTTGCCATTTTCTGCCCAATCGGTCTAGCATCGTCAATGTTAAGATCGAAATCTAAGGCTCGGGATTTGGTTGAGGAGCTGTTACTTGTGTTGGAGTCCGAAGTTCGTGCCTTCTTCGAAGAACCGAATTCATCATTGCATTGCTCTCTAAATAGAGGCCGATCCTTCAGAATCTCCCAAACATGCCCAAAATTGAACGCAACTCCATTATTTTCCGACTTATATTTTTCGTGAGCCATGTGTAGTATGTCTGCATCACTACTCCCGCTCCTGTGAACACTTGATACAACATTATAACTTGAATTGAAATTTGATACCTTCTTTGCGACAGTGTTGTACCAATGCGACCTCATTGTGCTTACACTTCGATAAGCCATGTCTGGAGCGCGGTTGTTATTCCAGTACTCGCCGATTCTATCCCAAAAAGCATCTAATTTTTGGCCATTGCCGATGATGGGATCATCACTCATCGTCACGAATGATGTTGCGAGGAGTTCATCCTCTACTACTGTCCATCTATGTTTGCCTATTCCGATAGTCTTCTCTTTTTCCGATGTGAGATCAATCGGTGTAGTTGAGTTTGAAAATTGTGTCTCCGGAACGAAGGATGGAGTATTTGGTTCATTGAATGCACTCATTCTTGATGGGGTGCCAAATGGTTGTGAAGCCGAAATTATTGGCGGAGAAAAGTGCATAAAAAACGGAGATTGATGAAAATTTTGAGGTAAATTTTGAAAATATTGTGGATTATGGAAAAAATGAGGATTTTGTGTGGGATAAAAATTTTGAGGAATATTGGGGGGAAATGAAAAATTTTGGGAGGGTTGAATATTTTGTGGATTTTCATCATTGGTATCTTGGTTGAACCAATTATTGAAAAAACCACTATTATTGTTGGCCATTAGATGGAAAAAATGGGAAATTGTGTTAGATGTAAATAAATATGGAATTGAAAGTAGTAAGTTGAAGTGGATTTGGATGAAAAGTAAGAAGGAAATATGGAAATTTTTTGTATTGTGTATGAGGAAATTGAGTGAATTTATAGGATAGATTGATATTTGACCGTTAAAGGTATAAAAAAAAATAAAGAATTAAAATTTTCTGAAAAAACTAACGTTCACTTCACTGGTGGGGCCCACAAATTTTTAAATGTTAAAAGGTCATTTCTCACTCCAATCTGTTACTTTTCATGCAGATTAACTCAATTTGTGGGGTCCATACACTATTAACTTCCACATCCATATTTTCCAATTCATCCCTGACAACCTCTGACATTAATTGGAAATTTTTCTCACCGATGTGGTTGCTCTAAGGCACACATTTGGGCAAAACAGAGGAGGTGGGCAGAAATTGGGTCGGGCATTGCGGCAAGGATCCGGTACTGTTGATAAGAAACAACTGTAGTAGGATTCTTCAACTGTAGCAAGATTCCTTGCCACATATATATATATATATATATATATATATATATATATTAGATATTAGATATATATATTAAAGCATTAGTGAACAACACATTCTATATTTAATGTGATGTCTTCATTTTAAATTTCTAATTTTTATAAATTTTTGTATTTTTTAATTAATCAATTTTAGATTTTCACATTTATTTATTTATTATAGATTTTCAATTTTTGAAATATATGGAATTCCTACAATATTCACTTTTAAACAGATTTGAAAGATTTGAAATTTAAAATTTTGCATATCTTATTTTATCAATATTATTTTGTATTTTTTAATTTACTAATTATAGATTTTAGTCTATCGTGTATAAAATCTATCATTTACTTATAAATTCTCACTCTATCATCCAATCTTTTCACTATATATTCACTTTTAAAAAGATTTGAAAAGACGAGATTTTGCATTTTTATTTTATCTATGCCGGAGTTTATTTATTTGCATTTTTTATTTTATCTATTTTAGATTTTATTATTTGCCTTTTTTATTTTATTTAATTTAAATTTTATTTCTGCATTTTGTATTTATTTTTAGATTTTTAGTTTTACTCCATAGGATTATTATGACGAGGTTTTGCACTGCAACTAAGAATTATGTTGCATTTATGTTTCAATATGGTGAACATATTGTAATACCGGTAACTTTGTGTAGGTTTGGTCTCAATTTTATTATATTTTTTGTATGGTGAATGATGTAATCAAAATGTACATTGCACGTCAGATTTATTTATTCATGTTAAAGATATATTAATTTGTATATGGAAGTTCCAATTTTTAGTTTTAAAAAGATATTTAATTTCCAATTTATATGGCGTTCCCACAATTTTCAGTTTTTTAAAAAAATGGAAGTTCAAATTTTAAATGGAATTCGCAATGTATATATGAAATTTATATTATTTAAAGATACATTAATGAATATATAAAAAATATTTGTATATATTGATTAATATGTATATGCCATATTTTCACAAAAATATGTCACTTCTCTTAAAAGTAATATACAATTATATAGTCGCGAATAGATCCATCCGTAAAAGTAAATAAATAAGGAAATTTTAATGTTTTTTTTTTAATATACTCCCTCTCATTATTTTGGTCTCAAAACTTTTAGACACGTCGTCCAATACATTTGTTTAACATTTAATGAGGTAATAATTAAAATAGGCCACCAGAAGTAGTCATTTTCACTTTTTGGCAACGATATTTTGATTTAGGGAAAATAGCCATTATAAGGATTTCGGGCCTAAATTTAGGCCATTGGGCTGGAATTCGGGCTGTGATGGCCTAAAAGTGAAAATGACTCATTCTGGTGGCATATTTTAGTTTTTTTCGAATTATTTTTTATTTTATTTAATTAAAATAAATAATACTCATTCTGTGCCATTATTTATGTCCTACTTTTTTTCCTTGTTCCAACATTTTTTATTTCCATTTTAAAAATAATTACATATTAATTACCAAATATACCCATCATATCGCATTAATAAATAAATATATTAAACTTTTTTTTGGTAAACATTGACACTCATGTGTCGGCAAAGGTGTGTGGGAGCCCAAGCCACACAAATTACAAAGGGGGACAAAGGGGAGCGATAGGGGGCCGGGTAGGGATCGAACCCCCGACCTATTGGTTGGGAGCATGGGACTTGACCACTAGGGTAAGTCCCCAACCCTAAATATATTAAACTTTAAACCCACTACCATTAATAAATCTCATCCAACCTACAACCATATATCTGTAAATCACACAAAAATAAATAAATTTAAATTGTAAATTCATTACAACCACATTATATAAATTCTTAAGCTATACTTTTTAACCCTAATATATCCTTATATTTAATACTAATTATCCCTACATAAAGTACCATGTCCGAAAATTTTGGGATACTTATAATAAAATATGTTTATTTTTTAATTTATAATTTATTTGATATGTGTTCGTTTTACTTATTTTATAATATATGTGAATTAATATTTATTTTATTTCTTATATTACTCCATTTCTCACATTATTAGTGTTAAAAAAAGTAACTTAAAAATTTATATAATATGATTGTAATGAGTTTACAATTTTAATTTATTTATTTGTGTGTGATTTACTGATATGCGGTTGTGGGGTGGACTGAAATTATTAATGGTAGAGGGTAATTTAATAGTTTAATATATTTATTTATTAATGTAAGGTAATTGGTAGTTTGACGATTAATATTTAATTATTTTTAAAATAAAAATGAAACAAAAATATTGGAACAAGAAAAAAAAGTAGGACATAAATAATGACACCAAATGAGTTATTTATTTTAATTACATAAAATAAAAAAATAATTGAAAAAACTAAAATAAGCCACCAGAAGGAGTCATTTTCAATTTTAGGCCATCGCAGCCCGAATTCCAGCCCAATGGCCTACATTCAGGCCCGAAATCAAAATATCTTAAAATATCGTGGCCTAAAAGTGGAAATGACTCCTTCGGGTGGCCTATTTTAGTTATTACCTCACATTTAATATCTTAAAATATATTACATATTTAAAAATTATGTAAAAATATATATTCTAAAACTACATGATTAGACAAATCTAATTAAACTAAATTTGACTATATTTTATCATATATAATTACGATAACATTAGAGCAAAGTTGATTAATAAACTGTGTTAAAAAGTTGAAATGAGATACTTTGAGTGCGACCGAGGGAATATTTTTTAAGAAATACTACATTCGTTTTATAATAAGTATCATATATAATTACGATAACATTAGGTCAAAGTTGATTAATAAACTGTGTTAAAAAGTTGAAATGAGATACTTTGAGTGCGACGGAGGGAATATTTTTTAAGAAATACTACATTCGTTTTATAATAAGTATAAGACTAGGAAATGACACAAGATTTAAGCTAAGTTAATAAAATTTATTTAGTTGAAGTAATTAATAAATAAATAAAATAAATCACATTTGACTTTATTTATGTTGAGTTTTATTTTAATGAATATAAAAAATTAATAATTTAAGTATAATTAGTAAAAATTATTAACCTTCAACACATTTCAAAAATAGTAATGTAACACTTATTTCCAAACATACAAAAAGAGAAAATGTGACACTTAAAAACGGACGATGTAATTCACTAATCTATATTTGTTAGAAAATTGTGATTGCGAATTATCAAAGTAAGTTTATATTGAAAGATTAATTGCTGCAAATTCTATAAGTTTGAAAATTTTCTCTGGAATGTCGGTACTGAATGAAGTTTTAACGTCTGAAACAAATAATCTATTGATACTAGAAGAGACATATTATAATAAGGAAGAAATGAAAAGGATCATGCTAAGTTATTACCTTTTGTTAGGTCCGTTTGCGTGGATAACCAATTAAGTAGTCCTGAAAACTAGTTCAAGCACCTTTCGTGGACACGTTAAACAGTTTAAGAAATTAAGCAGCGGAAAGTAAATAAACTGTAAGAATAAAGAACTCAAGGTTTGTTGACCCAGTTCGGCACAAGCCTACATCTGGGGGATACCAATCCAGGAGATTCACTAATTGTTTTGGCTTGATCCTCGATCTAAACAATAGTGATTTGTTTCGCCCAACTCCAATCACCAAGCGGACTGAATTGTCAAACCAAGACACTCCCTCTGTCTTGGTGAAGATCTCCCCGACCTTGCGTCAATCCCTCGAAGGCTCCTCCTTCAAGTTTGCCCTTGGTCGAAACCTGTTGGCGACACTCCTTGATCTTTTCAGTTAAGCTCTTGAGTTTGACGACTCCTCGAAACCCTTGATTGAATCCGTCGACTTCAATCAAGCTCACAGTAACACTGTCGATCAATTCACCCGAGGAAGTGTTGATCAGATTTCTTCCTTCAAAATGATAAACTTATGAACTTGGAAGAAATGTGATTCTCTCTTCACAAATGCTCTCGATTGCTCAAGTGTGTAAGTCAATTCATTCAGCGTACAGATCCATTCCTTGGCCGCCCTATTTGAAGAGAATCACCTTGTCTCTATTCTAAGGTAGAAGATCTTCTTTCCATAAATGCGCGGATCCTTAGAATAGAGTTGCCCGAATTAAGAGATTTTAGTTTCCATACTCCGTGTGCAAGATCCGGGCAGAAGATCAGCTAGCCGTTGGAGGATCTTCATGAGTATATTAGCTAGCTCTTCTTCCTTTACTTAGTTTGTCTGCTGTTGTCGTGGTTGGTCCAACAAAGTAGTTCAGACATCGGTTGTGAACACATTTGCTCAAAACTGGTTCCCAACAATCTCCCCCTTTTTGGCAGAATGTGGGCCAGTACAAGAGTTGATTCAACCGATGTCTAAACAATTGACACAAGAACAATAACGTTGAAATACTTCCCATTGAAACCCAACCACCAATTACAATAGTTCCCAATTCAAGACAAACTATACTAATGCTCCGTACAAGAAAGCCTATCACATATTCTAGGAGCATTCACATCAAAAGTAAGCACATGGCAATAATCACAAAATAAAGCATGTAAGATCACAATTTAATTATTACAGGCCATTGTGCAATAGTCCAGCAAAAACAGTAGTTCACAAAAATAGCTCAAGCAAAAGCAAAAAATTACCCTTTATCAGCAGCAGCAGAAATGATAGCAGAGTCTAGCAGACTCCCTTCCTTCAAGTGTCCAGAGGAACCGATGTTTGATCAACTTTTACTCCCCCTCTGGCACACAATTTGCCCAAAAAGGGCATATCACTCTGAGGCATCAGAGGAATCAGCATCAGACTCGTTGGACTCCTCCTCTGGATTGGTATCCAATGGCTCATCTTCATCCGACCAGACATCAGGAAGCTGTCTAAGCATCTTTTCAGCGGATTGAACTTGCATGTGAACTTGAGCTTCCAACACTTTGAGATGATTGATATGGTCAGTGAGATCATCACGGAGCTGGGAAAAGGCATCCTTTGCAGGGATCCTTCCTCCTGGTCCAGCCAGGTCTGGCTTCTTCTTGGCAAAGTTGGCAGAGAGCTTGAAGTCAGCAATATCCTCAGGACGATCACGTTTGCTTCCCATGATGTAGAGGTGCTTCAGGTACTCCGAGATGAGACCAGGGAATGGAAGTGTGGTGTTATACTTTCTCTTGACTTTTCCAGCAAATCCCAGCATTTGTTCAAGTACAAGTGCTCCATAATTGATCTCATATTTCTGGTCTATAGCAAACAACAATTTACACATGCTTTTTGACACGACAGAATGGTTAGCAGTTGGCATGATATTGTGAGCACACAATTTATACAGCATAGCAAACCTTTGAGTCAAAACTCCTGCACTCAATCCTTTTCCCTGAAATCTTTTCCCTTCCATTCCAGAGAGTGTTTCAGCAATAGTGTTCATAGGGAATTTTGCACCTCGAGAGTAAACAGATTTCAGAGAAGTGCGGGGTACCTGGAGAAAGCGATTCAAGGCCCTGGCTTTGAGTTCAAACAGCTCTCCATGGGCATATCCAAGTTCGAGCCAGGGGCTCTTGGTGTTGAGGACTTCAGAGCTCAGGTTTGCATAAAAATGCCTAACTAGCTGTCCCTTGTACTGCTTGATCTCCGTTCCCCAGAACAGAAGGGACCTCTCCTCCAGGTACTTGTGCCACCCCATCTCCTCGTATCGTTCCGCAGCAAAGCGAATCTCAGGATGGACTTTCATTTTCTCCAGAACAGTAGAGAAGTAGTGCTTGGACACTTCATAATAGAAGTCAATGGAAATGGCGTTCCCAGCATCAATGATCTCATGTTCATGGTCCTCGGATGAGGATTCAGCAATCTTCCGTTTCTTGGATCCAGAGGCTTTGGCAGAGACTTCAGGTTCAAAACGAGTCCGCTTTTTGGGTTCAGACTCCTTGGGTGAACTCCTTGGTGGAGTAGGCTCTTGTGCTTCTGGTTGGGTTACTGCTTCGTGTACAGTGAATTGTTCAACGTTGACCTCGACTTCTTCTTCAGATTCTTCTTCTTCAGAACTCTCTTCATCGGACTCTTCCTCTCCACTTTGAGTGTCTTGAGATCCCAACTCTTCAAACTGGTTGTCAGTGGGATTCTCCCCCTCAAGTGGTTCCTGGGCATCGATTTGAGGGTGTACAGAGTCTCCTCCAGACTCATTATCCTGGTCGTCTTCAGAGTCAGATGAACTCACATCTTCTTCTTCTTCCTCCTGTTCATCCTCAGTGTGAACCACTTTAGTGTGAACTGGTTCTTTGGTCGTTGCACCTTGCTCTAGTTCCTTTCTCAGCACATGTTTCCGTTTCTGACTGGCAGTCCAAGCAATTTCTTCGGTGATTTCGTTCATAGCCCAGTCTCTTTCGTCATCGCTGATGTCAATCATTGATTCATCTTCAGAGCTTTCATCAGCCTCCTTTTGAACATAGTCTGAGTCCAGTTCTTCCTCGTCAAGTGGTTCATTGACAGGTTCGGACTCCTTTGGTGGACCTGTTTGGGTTGCTGTGGTAGTGATCTGCAGGGGTTCTTCAGGGGTTGCTTCAACAGTGGTGACTGGTGCTGGGTTGGTCGGAACACTTGGCCCTGGTACGGCCTTCTTTGCAGGAGTTTTCTTCTTTGAACTTTCAGTGGACACCTTGGGTGCATTCGTCGGAGCAGGATCAACAACTTTAGTGGTCATGATTCCTTCAGTATCTTTGCCGGAACCCATGGCAGGTAGGTCAGCGAGAATAGCTTCAATGGGCTTGAGCGCTTGGGCAAGGTCTGCCTCAACTCGTTCGCTGATAGAGGCGTTCTTCCTTGCAACTGCTTTCTCGCGAGTCTTTGAAGTTGAAACCGCCTTTCCTTTTGCTTTCTGTACCTATGCTTCTTTTTGTTTTAGGGCTTTGGCTCCGGCTACTTCGGCTCGAATGTCGAGCAGATCCTGAACAGCTACAGTGGTACCCTTTTCTCCTGCAGTAGATGGAGATGAGGAGTGGAAAGGAACAGCTACAAGAGATGGTGTCTCCGAGATGGTCTGTTCGATGATGGCTTTCTGAACAGCTTTAGCACGACCCTTAGCACCGGACTCTTCAGGGGATATAGCTTTCTTGCTGCCTGCGGTTGATGAGGGAGTAGGACCTTGAGTTTTGGAGCTCTGGCTTCCTCTTGTCTTCACCATGGTTGCTGAAAAACAAACTTTTGGCAAGAACAAGTGAGAGTGAATGTGTGGTTGAAAGAGAAAAGCCGAGAGATTTCTTTGAGAGGAGAGTAAGTTTGTGAGTGAGGAGAATCCGATCAAATAGAGAGGTAAGATAGTGGTTATGAGGAAACTTCTCTTAATTTGAATATGGAAGGTGAATCACGGTTCCCAAACATGGTCATGATCACAAATTTGAATTTTGGGTGGCTATTAACCGTTCCCGCCGATTGTACGTCAGACGAGTCTTGATGGGATGTCAAATCAGGTAATTGATTCTTCCTTTGTTTGAATTTAAATGAGAGAGGGTAAATTCCCAAGTGAGGAGATCCTACGAAATATGCTTAATAAGATGGTTAGAAAACATAATTTAGGTAATAGAATATAAAATTACACAAAATATGGAAATTGCAAAAAATAAAAGAAACTTATTCCGTAATTTTTGGGATTTTTATGTGATCGTGCATAGGCCGAGATCTCTCCTTAATTTTTCGAATCTCTCCCGATCAAGAGCCTTAGTGAAAATATCCGCATGTTGCTCAGTAGTTCCGACATGTTGTATGGACACTATTCATTCTTCAACAAGATCCCTTATGAAGTGGTGCCTAAGGTCAATGTGCTTAGTTCTTCCATGTTGAATTGGATTCTTTGAGATGTTGATCGCGCTCATGTTGTCACATAGTATAGTGAGGACTTCTTGACCAATCCCATAATCCAGCATCATTTGCTTCATCCATAGCAACTGTGCACAACAACTTCCAGCTGCAATGTATTCAGCTTCGGCAGTTTAAAGTGAGATGGAACTTTGCTTCTTGCTATACCAACTTACTAAGTTAGTTCCAATGTAAAAGCATCCTCCTGTTGTGCTTTTTCGAACGTCCGCATCACCTGCCCAATCTGCATCACTATAACCAAGTAGTGAAAGATTAGATTCTTTAGAATACCATATACCAAGATCACTTGTCCCTGAAACATATTTAATCACTCGTTTGGCAGCTTTCAGGTGTGATTCCTTGGGATCGGCTTGGTAACGAGCACAAACTCCTACTGCATAGCTTATGTCTGGTCGACTTGCAGCTAGGTATAGAAGGCTTCCAATGATGCTTCGATAGAGTTTTTGATCAACACTTTGACCACTGGGATCTTTGCTCAGTTTATCATTTGTCCCTATAGGCGTTCGGACGAGTTTGCTGGACTCCATGCCAAACTTTTTAACAATGTTTCGGGCATACTTGGTCTGGCTTAGAAATATCCCATCTTTCTTCTGAGCAACCTGGAAGCCAAGGAAATAAGTTAGTTCTCCTACCATGCTCATTTCGAACTCCTTACCCATTATTTCGATGAATTGGTCTTTGAGCACATGGTGTGTTGATCCAAAGACAATGTCATCAACGTAGACTTGAGCAATGAGGATTCCTTTGTTCTCTCTTTTGATAAAGAGAGTCTTGTCCAAGCTTCCTCTTTCGAATCCATGTTCAAGCAGGTACTTGGAGAGCCTTTCGTACCAAGCCCTAGGAGCTTGTTTCAACCCATAGAGTGCCTTGTTGAGCTTGTAGACATGTTGAGGATGATGGGGGTCTTCAAACCCTCTAGGCTGTTCTACATACACTTCCTCATTCAGCCATCCATTTAGGAAGGCACTTTTGACATCCATTTGATAAAGCTTGAATCCTAACGAGCATGCGATGGACAGCAGGAGTCGGACTGCTTCAAGTCTTGCTACAGGTGCAAATGTTTCACTGAAGTCCACGCCTTCGACCTGGGTGTAGCCCTGAGCAACTAACCGAGCTTTGTTCCTTGTAATATTCCCTTTTTCATCACTTTTTTTGCGGAAGATCCACTTGGTTCCAATTATGTTCTTGTCTTGAGGTCTTTCAACCAGGGTCCAGACTTCATTTCTTTCGAACTGGAGTAGTTCATCCTGCATTGCATTTATCCAGTGTTCATCTTGAAGGGCCTCTTCAACTTTGGAGGGTTCGATTTTTGAAGTATAGCAGTGCAAACCAGCTAGTTCCTTAAAGTCGATCTTTTTCCCTCGAGTCTTTCTCCTTTCATTTACATCACCAATAATGTCTTCAGGGTCATGGTGCTTGTGAATGCGTCCATTTAGATCCTTTTGAGGTTCTGCTTCTTGTGACAAGGCGTCCATGATCGGCGTTTGGACTCTTTTGGTGGACATGTTATCAGACGTGGTTTGAGCTGCACTGTTTTGATCATCCTGACCACTGGGAGTTTCATCATCACAAGGTGGAACATCCTCTTTGCTGGCCACATCTTCTATGGTCACATTTGTAGACTCCAGTACTTTCCTTGTTTTAGGAAGATATACTCTGTATGCACGACTTGTGGTAGAGTATCCCACAAATATTCCTTCATTGCTTTTTTCTTGAAACTTCCCAACATGTTCCCTGTCATTTAGAACAAAACACTTGCTACCAAAAATATGGAAATAAGTAATTGAGGTCTTTTTACCGTTCCAAATCTCATATGGAGTCATAAGAGAGTTTGGCCTTAAGTAGACTCGGTTTATGGTGTAGCATGCGGTGTTAACAGCTTCGGCCCAAAGGAATTCAGCCACTTTCTTTGAATCGAGCATCACCCTAGACATTTCTTGTAGAGTTCGATTTCTTCTTTCGACTACTCCGTTTTGTTGAGGTGTTTTTGGTGCCGAGTATTCATGCTTAATTCCATGTGTTGTACAGTATTCCTCAAAGAATTGATTTTCAAACTCTCGTCCATGATCACTTCGAATTCGTTTTACCTTGGTGTCCCTTTCGGTCATGAGTCGATTGCACAGCTTCTCGAAAGCTTTGAACGTGTCGCCTTTTTCCCTGAGAAAATCTATCCAAGTGTACCTGGAGTAATCATCAATACATACAAAAATATATTTTTTACCTCCCAAACTTTCAACTTCCATTGGACCCATAAGATCCATGTGCAGTAGGTCAAGACACTTGGTCGATCCAGGGTGTTCTGACAGTTTGTGTGAACTCCTGTGCTGTTTGTTTTTGGCACATTCGTTGCAGAGAACTGCATTTGATTTATTGAATTGAGGAAGACCTTTGACTGCCCCGGTTCTGCTGAGTTTGATAAGATCTTTGAAATTGAGATGTCCGAGTTTTTCATGCCATAGTATGATGTGATCTTTACCTGCAGCTGCACCAAAATTGCAAGTTTGAACAAGATGATAGCAATTATTTTTAGAACGCAAACCTCTCATGATGCATTCTTGATCTTGGTTGAGCACTTGACAGTCTTTGTTCGTGAACTGCACCACGAGGTCTTCATCACACAGTTGACTGATGCTAATCAAGTTAGCTTGGAGACCATCGACTAGGAAAACTGGAGACAATTCCCTCGAGCCATTGTTCTCAATGGTCCCTTGTCCAACTAGGGCACCCTTTTTCCCATCTCCAAATACAACAAATCCTCCATCAATTTCTTTGTAGTGTTTAAGCAGACTCCTTTCACCTGTCATGTGTTTGGAACAGCCACTGTCGAAGTACCATACTTTGTTCGCAACATTCTTCTTTTGTGAAAGAAAGGCAACTTGACATCTGTTCTGAGTCTTAGGAACCCATTCACACTTGATGGAAATCAGCTTCATCTTGATTTTGTCATTTGGCCAGGTGATAGGTTTTCCTGTTTGTAGATCTCTTACTAAGATTCCACAGTTCTTGATTTTGTGGCCTTCAAGCTTGCAGTAGTCGCATCTGAGTGGGACTGGAGGAGGTGGTCTTCTTGTCCATTTGTTCCTACCTTCATGATGGAATGATTTCTTGACAGTTCGGTGTTCACTTAGCATTCCTCCGGACACAAACTTGCTTTTCTTTTCTCCTCTTGAGGTTGAGGCTTGATATCCCAAGCCTTGTTTGTTGCTGCTCGGCCTTCCCATAGCAATTGCATCATCTAATTTGGCTTTTCCTTTGTTTAGTGCCACCAGAGTGCTTTCTGCCTTGGCAAGTTTGTCTTGAACTTCGGTGAGTTCTGTGTGAAGAGCATCTTTCTTTCCAAGCATACTATAGTACCATAGTTTATAGTCAACTTTTTCAACCTCCAGTTCCTTGTTTTCTTTCTGGAGCTCTGCATTTTTCTCACGTAGTTCGTTCACCAGTCCAGACAGTTCTGTGGACACTTTTTCAAGTTCCTGATTTATGCTTGTGAGACTCTGGAGTTGTTCCTTTAGGTTTCCATTCTCAACATGTAATTCTACTGATTCAGCAATGGACATTTCCAGTTTCTCGAACGTTTCTTCATAGAGATCATTAAGTTTACTGATGCTTTCATCTTGATCCCTAGCAAAAGAGTGAACCATGTTAGAGGAAACCATATTGACTGAGTTGATATCGATACCTGCCTCGGGTTCATCATCACTGTCGGAATCCCATGTGCCGATGAGGGCTACTCCATAGTTTACACCATGTTCATTGGATTCCTTCTCATCTTCAGAGTCACTGAACGTTACTTGATAGGATTTGCTAGACTCCTTTGGTCTGAGATTGGCACAGTCCTTTTTCATATGGCCTCTTCCCCCACATTCAAAACAGATGATCTCCTTGTCATCGTCAGTCTTTGAAGATTTGGGTTTATTTTTGTCGAGTGACTTCGAGCCTTTCTGAGTGGACTTTGAGTTTGATATCCCGGCATCCTTCTTCACATATGAGTTGAATCTAGATCTTCGGTTCTTGATGATCTGATTTAGTCTTTTGGACAACATGGCCAATTCCTCTTCGTCACTATAGTCATCATGCTCTTCCATGGAGGAGTCATCTACATCTTTAGTCACGGATTTGAATGCCACTGGCTTACTTTTGGTCCTGGGACAGTGATCCATTTCCCACGATTGTAGGATTCCCATTAGTTCATCTACCTGCAATTTATCAAAGTCTTTGTACAGTTCAAGCGCAGCCACTTTTGCATTGAACCTTTCCGGAAGCGTCCCAATGATTTTCCTTACAATATCTTGCTGAGAATACACTTTGCCAAGCTGAAGGGCTTGGTTGGTTAGATCACGAATGCGACCAATATATTGGCCGACTGACTCATTATCATCCATAGAAATCTTATGAAATTGAGCATCGAGAGTAATGATCCTAGATTTCTTTACCGGAGCCATACCCTCGTAGGTATTGGCTAAAGTAGTCCAGACATCGTATGCGACCTTGCATCCAGCGATGAGTCTGTATTGATCCTTTGTGAGAGCATTTTGAATGGCATTCAGGGCTTTGGAGTTTTTTGAAGCGGCAAGCTTCTCGGCAGCAGTCCATTCACTCCTTGGTTTGATGGTTTTTACACCATCTTTTTCTTTTACTAGAGGATGGTATTGGTTTTCTACTGCGTCCCAAGCCCCTTCATCTAGAGCAATGAGAAAAGCCTCCATTTGCTCTTTCCAATATGCATAGTTGGATCCATCGAACAATGGAGGTTTGGTTACTGATCCGCCTTGGTTTTCCATGCTTATTTGTCTGGATCTCGCTTTTCAAAGCGTGTGGCTCTGATACCAATTGTTAGGTTCGTTTGCGTGGATAACCAATTAAGTAGTCCTGAAAACTAGTTCAAGCACCTTTCGTGGACACGTTAAACAGTTTAAGAAATTAAGCAGCGGAAAGTAAATAAACTGTAAGAATAAAGAACTCAAGGTTTGTTGACCCAGTTCGGCACAAGCCTACATCTGGGGGATACCAATCCAGGAGATTCACTAATTGTTTTGGCTTGATCCTCGATCTAAACAATAGTGATTTGTTTCGCCCAACTCCAATCACCAAGCGGACTGAATTGTCAAACCAAGACACTCCCCCTGTCTTGGTGAAGATCTCCCCGACCTTGCGTCAATCCCTCGAAGGCTCTTCCTTCAAGTTTGCCCTTGGTCGAAACCTGTTGGCGACACTCCTTGATCTTTTCAGTTAAGCTCTTGAGTTTGACGACTCCTCGAAACCCTTGATTGAATCCGTCGACTTCAATCAAGCTCACAGTAACACTGTCGATCAATTCACCCGAGGAAGTGTTGATCAGATTTCTTCCTTCAAAATGATAAACTTATGAACTTGGAAGAAATGTGATTCTCTCTTCACAAATGCTCTCGATTGCTCAAGTGTGTAAGTCAATTCATTCAGCGTACAGATCCATTCCTTGGCCGCCCTATTTGAAGAGAATCACCTTGTCTCTATTCTAAGGTAGAAGATCTTCTTTCCATAAATGCGCGGATCCTTAGAATAGAGTTGCCCGAATTAAGAGATTTTAGTTTCCATACTCCGTGTGCAAGATCCGGGCAGAAGATCAGCTAGCCGTTGGAGGATCTTCATGAGTATATTAGCTAGCTCTTCTTCCTTTACTTAGTTTGTCTGCTGTTGTCGTGGTTTGTCCAACAAAGTAGTTCAGGCATCGGTTGTGAACACATTTGCTCAAAACTGGTTCCCAACACCTTTGTTGATTGATGATGAGAAATATTTTTATAATAAAATAATATATACAGTTGATATTGATGGGTGTTGATTCATTTTTCTTTACGTTGTGAAACTGACAAGACATTTATCGATAATTTATCTAGAAATATTATGTTTAGCACTTCATGGTAGATGTAATATTGTGCTGTGAAACTTTTGACAAATTTCATTAACACGAGTATTTTTCAATAAAATATATCAGGTTCGGATTTATTAAATGAAAAGAGTTATGATTCATGAAATGGGTTTAGGGATATATTAAGAGGATCACTCTTTATTACTCAGGTGGGGTGCTTTAATTTCAAATGGCGCTGCAGTCCTCTCATGTCATGAAACTTTTGACAAATCTCATGGTACAACCGGGATAGATTGACCTTCAGCCTGTCACACTGAGGGTCCCCGGCATATGTGCCATGATACTTCTCATGATTTCATGTCATGAGATTACCTACCATGAAACTTTCGGCAGATTCCCACTACATGAGTATTTTCTGAAAAGTCACATTTTTTATTTACTCGTGTTAAGAAACTGTGCCCCCGAAAGCGCACGGTGTCAAAAATTGCAGTAATTTATAGTAAGACCGGATCGTTCACTGGAGGATGTGCGATGGAAGCAGGGCCCACGTCATTTACTAAGATTTTCTACTCGGTACTCGATTCAAGTGTGTGAAATGACTAACAACTACTTGACAGAATTTAAACTAAGTTATGAAAGTAATTAAAACAAAGCAGGCAGAATTATTCTAGAAAGCGAATTAAATTTAATCTAAGAAAGCAATAAAATTAATCTAAGAAAGCGATTAAGATTATTCTAAGAAAGCATATTTAAAATGAGACAGAAGAGACAGGGAGAAAAGAATAAAAATTGGACAAGATTCAGATGAAACACAGTTAAACTTCCATTTTAATACACAGATCTTAGCTTGGGATAATCCTTCAGTTGGCTAACTCTCATGCTCTCTATACCATGTTCCCTTTAACAGACAGGTACTTACAGCAAGAGTTTACATGCTCTTAAGACAGCAAAATCTAAGATACCACAGACTCACAACTGCTCCCGTTAGAGCGTGTCATTTATCTGTGGTGGACAAGCAACACCTGACAAATCATTTATTGAAGTGGCAAGTACCGCTATCATTCCCCCATGTCACACCCGAAGATTCAAATCAAACCCTGAACTATCCCTTAACTCTCAATTCTAGTAGCAGTTACACAACTCTCAATACAACCGAGTGACCTCTAATGAAAGCGGTAAAGAAAGCATTTAAAACCTATCACTCGGAGGTTTTGAAAATCTGACCCTGGTAGTAAAAGAAAGCCCCCAGTCAGGATGACCGGGTGTGGATCAAGAATTCCCTATTCTCGGTGAACCGCTCGCAGTGTTCACTTCCCGTCGGGTGGTTATGAGATACAAACTAATGAAACGAACTAATAAATTAATTCGTTCCGGATGCGCTCACTCAGGACTCAAAAATAGGCTTTGGCAGAAGAAAATAGCAGTTGAAAGAATACTCAACCCTACCTTAGAAAATAACCAAGGCCCGGATGTTGTTCCTCTAGTATTATCTATTACACCTTATCGGAATCCAAGTGGAATCTGACCCAGTGCAATATTTAATACAAGATTTCCAGCAAACAGCAATTTTGGAAAATAATAAATCTGAAAATCATTCCCTATCAGGTACTAGACTCTCAATTAAAACACAGATCCTTTCAGTCTAGGTGAGACCTAATCGTTGACTCTGCTTCTAATTTCCCAAAATCAACCCCCAGTCGGATATGAATTAGTCATAACTGTCGAATTTATCCCTTACTCAGATCCGGGTTTTATAAAGGAATTTTTGTTGGAAATTTATCATGAGACATCTGATTAAAATCAAGACTTCTATGTCCAAGGGAAGGATCCCAAAATAATATGACCACACTATCTACATAGTAATATCATGCATAAATTTATAGAGAAGTGTAAAATGAAATAACCCAAAATATAAGGTGGGTTTAGACAGAATGTGAAACACAGAGATGAGATAGCCGGAGATGAGAAGAATTTATTTGGCTAAAAAGATGACAAGAATAATCTGGATAATCCGGGCTGCAAACATCTGCTATCCGGGTCCTGATCATTTCTGGTGGAATGATTTTTAGACAGTGGAATGCCTCAAATGACAGTTGTCGCCGTCATCTCAGACTCCACTGTCTGTGAATTTGGATAAAAACCCACATGTTCTATTACTGCAATAATCATTAGATGACATTGGCATATATCATCTAACATTACTACAGCTCCAGATTCAGGTTTGAAATTAAAGTAGGAAAAGAAAACTGTATCCGGATGGGAGTCAGCTGAGCAGCTATTATAATCCCGGAGGGACGAACCGCCAAGGCTTCCACCGACCACTATCTGGACCATGCAAAATAACAACCAGTAATTAATATACAGATCACGAGCTAGTTATCCGTGTGGGAATACCCGCCAACATTAATCTGATATATTCCTTATTAGCTGTTTCACACATTACGGGAAAAGACAAAATAAATAAAAGAAAAATATTTTTGGGTCATCTTGCATGAGAGACATTGGTTTCTCATGCAAGGGTATGGAATTAAATCCATAATCACTCTTTATGTCTAAAGAATCACTCATTCCATAATTAATTAATTAATTACAGTCCGGATTATATACTTAGATCATTAGAGTTTAATCATTTGTAGAAGAATCTTTTAATGGGGAATTGAACAAAGTTCTTTATATCAAATTAATCATGGGTTGAGATCATTGGATTTCAACCTCAAAATATTAATATAAAGGTTCAATTAATTAATGGAGTGAGATGAAGAATAAAAATTTGGCAAAAAGGTGCCACTTTGTCGCGATGCAGAGTTTGTGTCGCGGAGCGTGGCTCCGCGACAAAGGTTTCGCGACAAAGGGTGGGAAATAAGAGGAATGGAATTTTGAAAGTTTAGGGTTTGCTTTGTCGCTAAGTAAAGAAAATTTTGTCGCGGAACGTGGTTCCGCGACAAGGGCATAGCGACAAAAAGGTTGAAAATTGGACAAGGCATAATTCTTGTCGCGGAACAAGAGGTTTTGGCGCGGAACGTGGTTCCGCGACAAGGTTGCTTGGCGACAAAGCCCTTCCAGAATAAAATCACAAGCATTTGGGTCCTTGGTCGCTAATCAAGATTTTGTCGCGGAACGTGGTTCCGCGCCAAGGGGTGTTTCGCGACCAAGGGTTTTAAAATAATGGTCAACAAATATTCTTTGGCACCTCTGTCGCCAAAGCACCATTTTGTCGCGGAACGTGGTTCCGCGACAAGAGTTGTTCCGCGACAAAGGTGTGTCCAGTACACATGTCAGAAAAGTAAAGTGGAACAGTGGCATGCATTATGTGTGATCTCACCCATTTCAGATTCAAACGCTAAACTAAGCTCAAAATAACAAAACAGAATTTGAATCTAGCTAGAACATGCTTGAACATAAAAGAAACAAAACAAACTTAAAACTTAAGAAACCCTAATCTGAGCTTGATCACCCATAAGCATGCAACATTATCCTAAGAAAAAGTCACCAAGCAGTGACATTAAAATGCAAAACGAGGGTCAAATGACCCAAGGAAAACGAAAACAGTAAGATCCATGGGGTGTGAGACCCATTTCCTGATTTTGGGACACAAATGGAGAATGTTTTCCCATATTATTAAACGGTGCTGTTCATACCCATGGTTTGGGTACCACAAACCCTTAAACAAAAGTTTAGAACAAGAAACAAGGTGTAAAACTGGCTATCTAACCCAAGTGCAGTAAACTACTTCTAACTAGTGCATAAATTAAATAATACAAAAGAAAATCTAACTAAACTACCCTAAACTAAACTAACTACTGAACTTCCCACTTGTCTTCAAGAATGAGTATTTTCTCTAAAATTCTTCCAACCTCTCGCTCAAAGGAAACACCTCATATTTATAGAGGGGAAACCCTAAGCTCATGGGCCTTGATTTGAGCCCATTGTGTCTCAAGACATCACACACATCACAGCTTTGTCTCGGAGCACTAAGTTTGGTCGCGGAACACACTGCATGTGGCAAAGTTTCTCGACTGGGTCTTGTGTCTCTAAAAATGTATCTTGGTCGTGGAATGGACCTTTGTCGCGGAACAGCGCATCGCGACAAAGGTATCGCGCCAGGGGGCTTTGGCTGGTCTTCTCCTTCATCTGAGCTTGCTTGGTCGCGGAGCGTTCCTTTGTCGCGGAACCATGCATCGCGACAAAGGGCTTCCGCGCCAAAGGTTTTCGTGGGCCTGCTGGATTGGGCCAGATGGGCCGAAAATATTCTTTTTGTGGGCTTTTCTATCTTTTTCCCATCTTTTTGTTTCCTTTTCTTTTTCTCATGTTTTTGGATTTTTCCAACATAAATATGTAATAAAATTACATATTTATGCCTTTTTCATACCAGCTTATTATTTTTACAATTATGCATAAATTAGTCCAATTCGACTGCTTTCTTACTTAATGTAAGACCGGAATGCGATCAAATGCCCGTTTAAGACACGGAAATGGATTGAAAATAATGATCATTTCTGGCCATTATCAACATCCTCACATTTAATACTGATCGTCCCCGAGCAGTCAGAGTCAATGTTCCTAAGAACACGGACTCTACATATTCAATTCATTTTCGTGGCTTCATAAATCACATCCTTTATAGATTGGGATAAGACAATGAAAAATTACAAGTTATTACATTCCCTTGATTGCAGTGTTTAATGAAATGATACTTGCTCACTATATCGGGCCTACAAATCAAACAGTATTATCAATCCTTCATGAACATCATGTTTGAAAGATGCAAAGATTAAAAATTAGAATTAGGGCATGACATGAACATTCTTAATGAAACAGAGCCTCACTTATAAGAGAATCGGAAAGATCACTCACTCTCAATTGGGGCTCAGTCAGTGAACACTCATAATCAGTTTTAATTAAATTATCCCATAAGCTTGCAATTGGACCAACTCGCCACCGGCTCATTTCTTCAAATCAAGATCATGAGGTCTTATTTAAGGATTATAATGGGGCATACGGTTGTAACATTCGGTAGGAAAGGGAAATTTTGGCTAGGAAGTGGCAAGAAGTTATTTTATCATAACAAGGCATATTTTTATTTAAAATTCATGATCATCAATTTATTTCTTTCTTTCTTTTGCTTTTCTTTTCATATTGCATGACATTAGACTATGTCTAATTTGCTTTGTCATTTGCAATTTATTTATGTTGAATGGATCTCAACATGTTCATTTTCATTTTTTTTTTTCGGTTTATTGAATACCGATTTGATGACTTGATTATCATAAATTTAATGCCTTGATAAAATTCATTCTTACACACTTGGGTTTGAAATTTTTTTTTTTTTTTTTGGTTTTTTTGAAGGCTTGGAATAATATAAAGGGCTTCAAAGAAAAATTAGGCTTAAAGGCTCAAAGTGGTTAATTCTAAAGGGAAAATATTTTTGGGTTTGGAATTCAAAAGAAGGCCAAAAATTTGGGTTTTTCTAAGTGCCTCGATCATACGCTCGATTTCGGGAATATGGCATGGTCTTGAATCGGTCCCAATCGCAAGTTCTAGTTTCCTTTAATCAAAATGATTCACACATCAAAGAAAGTGAATGAGTAAAAATGACTCATGGCTCAAATCTCACAAGGTTGGGTTGATTCATGTCATACACTATTCTCAAATTTAATCGAAGTTTAATTCTAACAATTTATTCAATCAAAATCTCTAACATGCAGATTTATTACCCAATAAGCTGATCGCATCATTAAATTTTTATAGCTCAAAACCTCAGGAATTCATGTCATGCATGTTCTCAATTATATTATCCCAATTTAAAGGTTTGAAAATTTAATCACAAGCCTAAATTCAACATGTGAATTTAGAGCAATTTTATGCATATTTTTGCTGGTTATTTAATTGAAAGCAGTAGAGAGGCACTGCTGACATACTGAGTATGCCAACAGCATATTTTTGGCCTGACAGTCACTTATTCATCTCGGACTGTGCATACATCTTTTCAAGAATAAAATTGTTTGGACTGCAAAATTCCAAAATTTAAACAGTGAATGATATCAATTACAAGAGATTCCATTGCAATCAGAACGATTTTGCACAAGGGGAATGAAATTCTCTTATATGATATTTACAATTATACTCGATTGAAATGACAATTACACGCTCAATTTGTTTTCTCTTCTGGCTGATTCGACGGCTTTGCTACATCTGATGGAGGTGGGGGTGGCTTGGGGAGTTGACTGATGAGTGCTTGCATCAGTGTTTCCATCATCTTGCGCTGCTTTTCTTCACTCTCCACTCTTTCTCTATGTATGCGCTCTTCCCTTTCCATCATCATTTGCCTGAATTCCGCCTCTTTCCTTTCCTTCTCCTGCTTATCCTTCCGTTTCTCTTCCTTTTCTCTCCTACACTCTTGGCGTTCTTCCTCTCTCTCCCTCCTTCGCTCTTCACGCTCCTCTTCTGCCCTTTTCTGCTGTTCATCTTGCCTTGCCATAATTACATCAGTCATGGACTTCATTCCCTCGAGCATAGATTGACTCATTCTGTTCACCATCTCAATCGTTTGGGAATCAGCAGGGAACTGAGATACGTTCTGGCTTTGAGGAGGCATCTGAGGTTGAGGTTGAGTCGGAGGTGGAATTGGAATCTCTGTCCGTTCTTGGTCCGCAGGAGGCTCCTCTTGAACATTCGAAGGTCCTGCATCAGCACAGGTTTTCTGTGTTCCCTTCTTTGTCTTGGGCTGCCTCTTTCGTTTTCTTGATGCCTGCCCACCCGATATGAAAGAGGATTGAGCGTCTGAATCTCCTCTGACGAACAGTTGGGGGAGGGAGTATCTGATACTCTCACACAGGGGGAGTCTCGGCACACTGATAGGTGGGTTCACTTTCACCACTGTGTCACCCTCGAAAGCGCTCAGATCAACTCCATGAGCTATGCAGATTCTCCTAATCAGATTTGGATAGCATAGCACCTGTCTATCCTTTATCCGGGTTATCATCACCTCGAATACATGTCTCCCTATATTTAGTTTTGCTCCGCTCCACATTCTTGCAAATCCCATTAGCACATTTCCAGATGTGGTGTGCGGATGCGAGTTGGGCCGGATCTTGGACATGTAGAACTCATAAGTTGGCATGAACTGTATCCGCAGCCATTTTGCATTGAATGTGTGTCCAGGGGCGGTCACGCTTGTCATGCTGTTAGCCAATGTTGCATACTTCGCATATTCACTCGTTTTGGCTCTCTTTGTCATGATCTCATCAGGGGGAAATTCACTTTGGATATCTGGAGTCCTGAAGAACTGATTCAGCCAGTCAGGTGCAATGTTAATCACTTGTCCACGAATCCATGTTGTTCTGGCATCTTTATCAATGTTGCAGAAGAATTCCTTTGTTAGTTCTACGAAGCCATCTTCGTCGTGATGCAGCATGAAGTTACCCCACTCTTGATTTCTGTAGAAAGTCTCAACAGTGGGGTGCGACAACGCATCAGGTCTGAACCCTTTATCCGGCACTATCATCTTCTGCAACTTCTTATACTTTTCTGCATTCTCTTTGTTGCCGTTGAACTTGATCTGAACCTGTTCTTCACTCAGCTTTTTCTTCCCATATTCCTTTGAAACGCCCATTCTTTGCCTTACAGTATTCTCAGACCAAAACTCGACTGGTCGAATGGATCCGACAGACTCGTCGTCGCTCGTGTGCCAGTCTGTTTGATCGTCTCCCTCCTGTGGCTGGTCATTCCTTGGTTCAGCCTCATCTCCCCTCTGACTTGGCTCTTGCTCTCCATGAGTTGTTTCATCTCCGAATTCCTCCTCAACCTGTTTAATTACATGTTTCATCGTATTGAGTTCACAATTTACAGGCAAAGAAGATGTAGTTACATGAAAATTACGGTCATCAACATCAGTTGATACCACCTCCTCCTCCCTAATTCTTGCAGCTCGTCCAACTGGACGTTGGAAAATAGGCGCCATTTGGTCCATGAATTCTTGCTCCTCTTGCTGAGCTTCTTCTTCTGAATCATTCCCATCTGCAGCTTCAGTCAAAATTCCTTGAACCTTTTCTTTAAGCGCAGAGGTCATGAGATGGTCGCCTGGCTGCTTTTCCAAGGTTTTGGCCAGTGCTACCGGATCTATGGAGTCTTGCGGTCCTTCTGACTGTTCAGGTTGGTGCGACGGGCCCTCGTGAGTGATGAATTCTTCAATTCTGGCCGTGCCCACAAGGGGATCAATCAATTGACCCACTTCTGTCTGATATCTGATTTGATTTGGCTTTTCTCCAGCATCGATTCTCGTTTCAATCTGTTCGTTGATGTTCTGTCTCAATTCTTTCCGAAGTGTCTCAGCACTACGAATCGAGGGGCCAGTCCATCCTGGTGGTTGTTCTTCTTTGATCTTCAATCCCTTTCCTTCGACTCCACCAGTGATCTTTAGTTCGAAATCTTCCTCATCACCCCGCTCAGCCTCTCCAGATTTCCTGCTTTCCAGCTCAGCCTGCATCTTTTTGGCAGTTTCTTCATCCCTGGTCTGCTGGATATTCTTTCTGATCTGCTCTTCCTCTGCAGCTTTCTTTTCCATTGCCAAGCGTTCTTCCTCAGTTAATTTCTCTACTCCCGAACCACCTGTTACTTGATCCAGCAAACCAGCTAATGCAAGTTCATCATTGTGCATTTTTCTGGCTAGCTCAGCATCGGATATCACCTGGTGCTTCTTTTTCGGGGGTGGTGGCGGCATCGGCCTTTTACCTCTGTCCTTGGGATCTGTGGGCTCTACCACTTTCCTGACAGTTGGTTCCGGTTCCTTGATCTCCACTTTCTTTTCCGGAGCTCTTGCTGGTTTATCCTTATCAGTGGACTTTATCAACCTTCTCCTCGTTCCCGGTTGAGGTGCTGGCTGACCTTCAGATGTAACAATAGCGGTGGAGGTTTTCTCGGGATGCATGGGTGCCTTAGTGGTGGCAGGTGCTACAGCAGATGTTGTTATTTCAGTCTGAGCTGGCTGTACTGGAGTCCGGACTGCTTCTTGCTGCACCACTGGCTCGGACGTAGCAACTTTTTGTACTTCAGTCTGCCCTCTTGGTGGTAATGCCGAAGCTTGTACTGCTGGCTGGGTAGGCTGTGGGTTGGCCTCAGGAGGGGTGGAAAAATAAGCATCAATCTCAGCATCTGGGTCCTCTTCCCTCTTTGGTTCACCCTCGTAGCCTAGTTGCTTCTCGGCGCGCTGCAAATAATCCTCAATGAAACTCTTTTGAGTGATTCTCCTCAGTTGGTCCTCCCAGTCCTTCTTGATCTTGGAGCAGAACTTACTCCGAACGTTGTTGTTGTAGTGCAAGACCTTCTTTCCATTAGCAGTACTATTACAGTATTCAAGTGCAAACTTGTCCATTTCCATGATCAATTCCCAGTAGGAGTCCCTGTACTGATTCATCATGCCCCCTACCAGATCCTTTTGAATTCCTTCTAGGTAGGACATGTCTTCTGCTGAATCGTACGTGAGATACAACCCAGCCTCAGTTTTGGATAGTAAATTGAACTGCCTTTCATTTTTCCTTTTGGGTTTCCAGCCACCTTTGCGTATATCCACTTGCAGCTGGTCCCTTAATACTGCTATGTGCTGGGGAAATTCATCATCTTTGTTCGTTCCGTACCGTCCATACCTTCTATGTGTGAAGATGGTTTCAAGTACCTCATCTGCAGGTAATACTACTCCTTCTTCCAGAAAGGACTCAGTGATACTTGGATTGCCTTTTCCCCAGACAGTAGTCAAGTCGTCCCATTGATCGCGTGCATCCTTGATCATCTTCCTCATTGTGTTCAACAGTGAGGTGTTGCGGCTTTGTTCAAATTTCTCAGCATTTTTGAGGCGTTTGTATAGATTGAAGGTCAGCTCTCGATGCCTGGCCCGAGCTAGATCTGTAATCCACCTCTGCTCCACTGGTCCTTTTGCTTCGAACAGATATGGATTCCATTTGAATGGAAATGCTTCATACATCATGATGGCCCCACTGTTGATAACCCTACTTAGATCCATATGTTTGTGTTCGAAGGCCATCCGGACTTGAGGATCTACGATCTGGTTAGGGATGATGATGTCGAAGTCAGCTATATTTGGATCTTTCGTTCCTTTTTCCACATGCCGATTCCACACAGCCCTGTGCTCTTTGAACCTCAATTGGATGCGCTCATGATGGACTTCAGGAGTTGTCTTTTCGTCTTGAGGGGCATGCCCCATCATCCTTATCCAAAACTTCTTTAGGAAGTGATAGTAGTCCCTTTCTATCGATGCAGCGACTATCGACCTTTCCTCTGGAGGAATATGCACGTCCCATCCCGGAGAAAGTTTCAATTTTTCGTCCGTAGTGTGGTCCAGAGGTACCTTATAAACTGATTTGATGGCATCTCTTGCGTCCTTAATCTCTGTTCGATCAATTGAGGCCTGCTTGCCAGCAGCCTCATATGTGTAGTCAGGTAACCCGATACCTGAGTGCACTACCAATGCATTCCTGAAAAATGTCAAAGTGTTTAGATACATCCAAATTTTTATAAGTTTTCAAAGACTACTCAGGTGCGAAAATCAACATCCTCACATTTTGAGCTTTACTAAGCTCGAAATGTGATTTGAGTGATTTAATCTTGAGTTTATTAAAAGATCCAAAGATAAGGTACTATGCCTTAGGACCTAGAAGGAGATAACTTAATTGGATTATTGAGTCCAATCAAAAGGAGGAAATATAAATGAAAATAGAAGTGAAGTGGTTATTGGACCAAAAATTCCCTTTTTTAATGGGCCATTGGGCCCAAAAGTTTGTTTTTCCAATTTTATTAAACAAGCTCGAGGCACTTGTTGAAAATGGAATGAAAAGATGATGGTGAAATGGATGGCTCGAAAATGGAGTGTGCAATGGAGGCATGGCGGATTGGATTCGCTATTTCCGGATTGTTTGGACTGTCATTGGACAGTTAAAACGTTCAAGAAAATGCAAACACTATTTTTAATTTTTGAAAAGGTTGACTTGGTTTTATTTAATGAAAAGTGGGATGTGTGTGGTCCCATTTTTGGATTTTTGTAAAAAGGTAGCAGTTGAGGTGGCAAAATACTGCTACTTAACTCACACTTTTTAGTTCCATTGGGAACAAAAACACATTTGTCAACCCAAAATTCCTAGTACTATTTTTGTCTTTTGTGAAAATCCCTTTTTCTGAAAAGTGTGTGGTGTGCACTGAAGCTGCCATATACACACCCACACTCCCACTTTATCAAATTGCAGTATATACACAACAGAGTACCAGCAGGGAAAACAGCATTAAATGATCACAGAGGCATGCAAACAACATGAACTCTCAAAGCAAACCATCAACACATGATCATGCTTTTTCTCAACATAAGATCAAACTACTAACATGCTTCGAAATCTCAGCAAGAACGTCAAATTAATCATATCAGCATGCTCTCTACTAATCAACCCAACAAAAACACTCATGCTTTGCAAAACCGAGACAATCAATAACACCAAGCTATCCAGAGAAGAAATAACCAAATGTTCATTGACATACAGATAAGGCTCAGATTTCTCAAATCATGAATGCACACAGAAGCAATTAAATGAGATAAAGACTGAGTTCCCTTTGGAAAGTGAATTATTCCTGTGAACACTAAAAGCTTGAAAAACCAACAATGGTGAGAATTTGCCAGTGCTAACTCCTACCTGCTGTCTAAGTTTTCTAACAGCCCTAACTTCTCAAAATCGAATGCCCCATACAAAATCGATCTTCCCCAACCCCAATAAAAAACACACTTCTTCCAAAACATGCTCGGCCAACACAAGAAATCACAGCAATCCTCAAATAAACTAAGCCCACTTCAAGAATCGCCTAAAATCAAACTAAAACAAAGGGAAAGAACATAAAACAGCCCTATTTACAAAAATGGAAATGAGAAACACAAGAATGGCAAAACAGGGGCCTGCGCGCACTCGCGAAATGCAAGGAAGAAGGGTTACCAGGGTTCGGTTTCCTTCAGGGGCGAAGATGAAGATGGAGGTTCCATTGGGTTCGCGAAAATTGGGCAGAGTAACGCCTGGAAGTGGTGGGATACGAGTGCGAGGAACACGGTGGTGTTCCTCGGAAAAGGCTTTTGCGTACGAGCAGTTTTCGCAAATTTTCTAAGTGTGGGAGCGTGGGGAAGAAGAGGGAGGCGGAGAGGTTTAAATACTACTGGGCCGGTCGCGGAACCCTAGCACATGGTCGCGGAACATGACTACGCGACCAGGCTTGGCGACATTAGATCTGTCGCGGAGTGTGAGACTTTGTCGCGGAGTCATGCACCGCGACAAAGTGTACCGCGACAAAATGGCGAGGAAGAATGGAGTGGTGTGCCCGTGTCGCGGAATAGGAGCTTTGTCGCGGTGCAGTGCTCCGCGACAAAGGCTTCCGCGACAAGGGCAAACAGAGTTCAGGGGCGAGTAAAATTTTGTCGCGGAATTGCACTTGGTCGCGATGCTGGGCATCGCGACAAAATGGTCACTCCGCGACAAAGACAAACAAGGTTTGCTGATAAGGGGAGTTTTGTCGCGGAGTTGTACTTGGTCGCGGAACGCTGTTCCGCGACAAATTGGTCATTCCGCGACAAACTCTTTGAATTTTCAACTTTTTAACGGATTGGGCCTGCGTCCATTTTATTTGAGTTGGACCTGAATGAATTCAGTCCAAGTAAATTCAAATCACTGGGCCATTATTTAAAATAATCTACTTGCATAAAATAATCTACTTGCATAAAATTAGGTTGGGTCAGTTCCATTTATCTGCAAGATTTATTCCGGATCTTAAATTTCTTTAAATTCCGAAAATAATTTCTCAGATTTGTGGAATTTTCCCAACCAAGAACCTGGTTTTCCTTGCTTTTTCTGCTCCTTCTTTTTGGGGGTTCCGAATTTCCTGCAAGACAGATAAATACCCATTAGGTTAGGTTTTCTCCTCAGTTCAACATCCTCACATTTAGAGTCTTGGTACTCTGAATGTTCAATTAATCTTGAGGGTACTTTTTCTGTTCTTGATTAGATATTTTACACTAAACTAGACTGATCTAAGCTAATCTAGGAGTAATCAGGAGTGTAATCCTCTTAATAAACGACGCTGCATCCTCCCAGGCAACGGCGCCATGAAACTTTTGACAAATTTCATTAACACGAGTTATTTTCAATAAAATATATCAGGTTCGGATTTATTAAATGAAAAGAGTTATGATTCATGAAATGAGTTTAGGGATATATTAAGAGGATCACTCTTTATTACTCAGGTGGGGTGCTTTAATTTCAAATGGCGCTGCAGTCCTCTCATGTCATGAAACTTTTGATAAATCTCATGGTACAACCGGGATAGATTGACCTTCAGCCTGTCACACTGAGGGTCCCCGGCATATGGCCATGATACTTCTCATGATTTCATGTCATGAGATTACCTACCATGAAACTTTCGGCAGATTCCCACTACATGAGTATTTTCTGAAAAGTCACATTTTTTATTTACTCGTGTTAAGAAACTGTGCCCCCGAAAGCGCACGGTGTCAAAAATTGCAGTAATTTATAGTAAGACCGGATCGTTCACTGGAGGATGTGCGATGGAAGCAGGGCCCACGTCATTTACTAAGATTTTCTACTCGGTACTCGATTCAAGTGTGTGAAATGACTAACAACTACTTGACAGAATTTAAACTAAGTTATGAAAGTAATTAAAACAAAGCAGGCAGAATTATTCTAGAAAGCGAATTAAATTTAATCTAAGAAAGCAATAAAATTAATCTAAGAAAGCGATTAAGATTATTCTAAGAAAGCATATTTAAAATGAGACAGAAGAGACAGGGAGAAAAGAATAAAAATTGGACAAGATTCAGATGAAACACAGTTAAACTTCCATTTTAATACACAGATCTTAGCTTGGGATAATCCTTCAGTTGGCTAACTCTCATGCTCTCTATACCATGTTCCCTTTAACAGACAGGTACTTACAGCAAGAGTTTACATGCTCTTAAGACAGCAAAATCTAAGATACCACAGACTCACAACTGCTCCCGTCAGAGCGTGTCATTTATCTGTGGTGGACAAGCAACACCTGACAAATCATTTATTGAAGTGGCAAGTACCGCTATCATTCCCCCATGTCACACCCGAAGATTCAAATCAAACCCTGAACTATCCCTTAACTCTCAATTCTAGTAGCAGTTACACAACTCTCAATACAACCGAGTGACCTCTAATGAAAGCGGTTAAAAGAAAGCGGTAAAGAAAGCATTTAAAACCTATCACTCGGAGGTTTTGAAAATCTGACCCTGGTAGTAAAAGAAAGCCCCCAGTCAGGATGACCGGGTGTGGATCAAGAATTCCCTATTCTCGGTGAACCGCTCGCAGTGTTCACTTCCCGTCGGGTGGTTATGAGATACAAACTAATGAAACGAACTAATAAATTAATTCGTTCCGGATGCGCTCACTCAGGACTCAAAAATAGGCTTTGGCAGAAGAAAATAGCAGTTGAAAGAATACTCAACCCTACCTTAGAAAATAACCAAGGCCCGGATGTTGTTCCTCTAGTATTATCTATTACACCTTATCGGAATCCAAGTGGAATCTGAACCAGTGCAATATTTAATACAAGATTTCCAGCAAACAGCAATTTTGGAAAATAATAAATCTGAAAATCATTCCCTATCAGGTACTAGACTCTCAATTAAAACACAGATCCTTTCAGTCTAGGTGAGACCTAATCGTTGACTCTGCTTCTAATTTCCCAAAATCAACCCCCAGTCGGATATGAATTAGTCATAACTGTCGAATTTATCCCTTACTCAGATCCGGGTTTTATAAAGGAATTTTTGTTGGAAATTTATCATGAGACATCTGATTAAAATCAAGACTTCTATGTCCAAGGGAAGGATCCCAAAATAATATGACCACACTATCTACATAGTAATATCATGCATAAATTTATAGAGAAGTGTAAAATGAAATAACCCAAAATATAAGGTGGGTTTAGACAGAATGTGAAACACAGAGATGAGATAGCCGGAGATGAGAAGAATTTATTTGGCTAAAAAGATGACAAGAATAATCTGGATAATCCGGGCTGCAAACATCTGCTATCCGGGTCCTGATCATTTCTGGTGGGATGATTTTTAGACAGTGGAATGCCTCAAATGACAGTTGCCGCCGTCATCTCAGACTCCACTGTCTGTGAATTTGGATAAAAACCCACATGTTCTATTACTGCAATAATCATTAGATGACATTGGCATATATCATCTAATATTACTACAGCTCCAGATTCAGGTTTGAAATTAAAGTAGGAAAAGAAAACTGTATCTGGATGGGAGTCAGCTGAGCAGCTATTATAATCCCGGAGGGACGAACCGCCAAGGCTTCCACCGACCACTATCTGGACCATGCAAAATAACAACCAGTAATTAATATACAGATCACGAGCTAGTTATCCGTGTGGGAATACCCGCCAACATTAATCTGATATATTCCTTATTAGCTGTTTCACACATTACGGGAAAAGACAAAATAAATAAAAGAAAAATATTTTTGGGTCATCTTGCATGAGAGACATTGGTTTCTCATGCAAGGGTATGGAATTAAATCCATAATCACTCTTTATGTCTAAAGAATCACTCATTCCATAATTAATTAATTAATTACAGTCCGGATTATATACTTAGATCATTAGAGTTTAATCATTTGTAGAAGAATCTTTTAATGGGGAATTGAACAAAGTTCTTTATATCAAATTAATCATGGGTTGAGATCATTGGATTTCAACCTCAAAATATTAATATAAAGGTTCAATTAATTAATGGAGTGAGATGAAGAATAAAAATTTGGCAAAAAGGTGCCACTTTGTCGCGATGCAGAGTTTGTGTCGCGGAGCGTGGCTCCGCGACAAAGGTTTCACGACAAAGGGTGGGAAATAAGAGGAATGGAATTTTGAAAGTTTAGGGTTTGCTTTGTCGCTAAGTAAAGAAAATTTTGTCGCGGAACGTGGTTCCGCGACAAGGGCATAGCGACAAAAAGGTTGAAAATTGGACAAGGCATAATTCTTGTCGCGGAACAAGAGGTTTTGGCGCGGAACGTGGTTCCGCGACAAGGTTGCTTCGCGACAAAGCCCTTCCAGAATAAAATCACAAGCATTTGGGTCCTTGGTCGCTAATCAAGATTTTGTCGCGGAACGTGGTTCCGCGCCAAGGGGTGTTTCGCGACCAAGGGTTTTAAAATAATGGTCAACAAATGTTCTTTGGCACCTCTGTCGCCAAAGCACCATTTTGTCGCGGAACATGGTTCCGCGACAAGAGTTGTTCCGCGACAAAGGTGTGTCCAGTACACATGTCAGAAAAGTAAAGTGGAACAGTGGCATGCATTATGTGTGATCTCACCCATTTCAGATTCAAACGCTAAACTAAGCTCTAAATAACCAAACAGAATTTGAATCTAGCTAGAACATGCTTGAACATAAAAGAAACAAAACAAACTTAAAACTTAAGAAACCCTAATCTGAGCTTGATCACCCATAAGCATGCAACATTATCCTAAGAAAAAGTCACCAAGCAGTGACATTAAAATGCAAAACGAGGGTCAAATGACCCAAGGAAAACGAAAACAGTAAGATCCATGGGGTGTGAGACCCATTTCCTGATTTTGGGACACAAATGGAGAATGTTTTCCCATATTATTAAACGGTGCTGTTCATACCCATGGTTTGGGTACCACAAACCCTTAAACAAAAGTTTAGAACAAGAAACAAGGTGTAAAACTGGCTATCTAACCCAAGTGCAGTAAACTACTTCTAACTAGTGCATAAATTAAATAATACAAAAGAAAATCTAACTAAACTACCCTAAACTAAACTAACTACTGAACTTCCCACTTGTCTTCAAGAATGAGTATTTTCTCTAAAATTCTTCCAACCTCTCGCTCAAAGGAAACACCTCATATTTATAGAGGGGAAACCCTAAGCTCATGGGCCTTGATTTGAGCCCATTGTGTCTCAAGACATCACACACATCACAGCTTTGTCTCGGAGCACTAAGTTTGGTCGCGGAACACACTGCATGTGGCAAAGCTTCTCGACTGGGTCTTGTGTCTCTAAAAATGTATCTTGGTCGTGGAATGGACCTTTGTCGCGGAACAGCGCATCGCGACAAAGGTATCGCGCCAGGGGGCTTTGGCTGGTCTTCTCCTTCATCTGAGCTTGCTTGGTCGCGGAGCGTTCCTTTGTCGCGGAACCATGCATCGCGACAAAGGGCTTCCGCGCCAAAGGTTTTCCTGGGCCTGCTGGATTGGGCCAGATGGGCCGAAAATATTCTTTTTGTGGGCTTTTCTATCTTTTTCCCATATTTTTGTTTCCTTTTCTTTTTCTCATGTTTTTGGATTTTTCCAACATAAATATGTAATAAAATTACATATTTATGCCTTTTTCATACCAGCTTATTATTTTTACAATTATGCATAAATTAGTCCAATTCGACTGCTTTCTTACTTAATGTAAGACCGGAATGCGATCAAATGCCCGTTTAAGACACGGAAATGGATTGAAAATAATGGTCATTTCTGGCCATTATCATGCTGCTTGTAGCGTCCAATGGAATAGCACCCTTACTCATTACAAGAGGTAGGACTGCACATTCTAGATTTCGTATTCCACTAGATCGTGGCGAGAATTCTACCTGCAAAAAATTTACGGTTAGAAAATTATTCAACCTTTTTTCTCATTAAAACAAAGCTCAATATTTGAGATGAAAATTCTTGATGGTAGAATAATTATGAGCCCGTCTGAATTAACCAGATTCTCCATTCGATTTCACAGGAAAAAATTCTACTCGCCGTTTGTTTTACTATGACTATAAAAGAACAACAAAAAAAAGTAGATGTCAACCTTTAAAGAATGTTAGACTCTATATTCAAAAACCAGTTTTTACCCATGTCAGTGATATGTTGCAATATCTCGTGTCACTGTAAAGATGGGACTCGAAGTATTAATATGTAATTAAGATGGATTAACTTAAAATACTATAAGAAATGTTTTTTACAATGAAAATATATATGGAAAAAATGCACAATGAATATTTCATGTATGTAACACCCCGATTTTCAAACCAATCACAAGGCCGAGATGCTACCGCCACATCTTCCAACTAAGCTCGCCCTTGGCTAACTTAATTGGAAAATGTTAAGGCTCAAGTCGTACCGAACTTTAAAATTTAATTTAAAATACTTTATAATGGAAATTTAATAAAAACTTAAATTCAAGTGCGGGAGCATAGATAGTAAAATGGCCTACAAGACCAACAAGATAGTCTAATATTATAAAATACGAAAGTAAATGCAGATGTTGCTTCAAAATCTTTCCCAATCCCCAATGACGTGCTTGAATGCTTTTATGACTATTCCTGTAAATCTGTATAAAAAAGAGTAAGCAACACGTCAGTATAAGAATACTGAGTAAGCCAACCCATCCATATCAAGTTATGGGGTTTTAAAAATGGGTTGACTCATAATAGTTTGAAAAGAAGTATAATACTCATTGTAACACTTAACATAATTTAGTATCAGATTTAATAAAAAAATTCCAGCTGTGCATCCAAGTCCAAGATTTACCAAGTTATCACCATTGTGCCTAACACGAGGACACCAAGAATAACAAAACTAGCGGTTGCAATTCGCAACAAAATAAAAAGCATGCAGCGGACTCTATATCGACACGCACCTGGGGCCCATAAGTAAAGCGCGCAGGCAATACTTAGGGATATAGACTCATACATACAACTAGCGGGCCGTTTTGGCATACGAGAGGGGGCGGCCCAGCGGGCTCCACCGAGTGCACATACCCTCAAGAAACAAACGTGGGCATACCATCCGAATCCAATGCACAATGGGTTTCAAAATTTATTTTGACAAGTATCATATTTTCAAGAATCGATTTTTATCGTGATAAACTCATAAAGATTTAATTTTTAACAAAACAATATATAATATAATTGTTATTTATCAAAACAATATCCAATATCAAGCTTTTCACATTATTAGGATAAGCAAAAATCCATAAAATTAGTTAACACCTTAAAAATCCATGACACGGCGACACAGCGGCAAAGATTTCAAATCTGGGAATGATAGAGTTGACCAAAAATTTCGAAATTCATACAGCTTGTAGATAAGACATAGAGAAACATTTTTCGTGAAGAAACTTAAGACCAATTCGTTCTAGATGTATGAGAAAAAGATGGATTTTCACAGACCACAAAATTTGTCGCGGATTTCAACGACACAGTCACGTTTTTAAATTTTCTGGTATTAATCCGTAAGTCCAAAAATTCTGAAATTTAAAATATAGATTCCTAACACATAGATAAACATTTTTTATGAAGAACACTTGGCCTAAATCACACCGGATCTATGAGAAAAATAAGGATTTTTGCAAGGGATCAAAACTGTCAGAAATGACGAATAAAACGTTTTGACATCTACGACTAACTCAACAACAAGATTTCGACCCAAAGCAAGATATAAGGTGTGTTGGCTTACCTTACACCAAGTAAGGATTTGAAAACAAGGATTTGCTGGTTTGGTTAGCAAGGGAAATTGCCTCCGACGTCTTAAATTCTCCGAGATGGCTGCGTTCGTCTAATTTGAAGAAGAAGTCTTGATCGCTGCTGCCTCCTCAAGAATGCCCTAGGTTTTCTTCTTCTTCTTTTTTTTTTTTGATCGAGATTCTGGTTGTAGGAAGTGAGCGTACGCAGCTTTTTATTTTGATTAAGTGAATGGACGGGATATGGGGTCTTGAACGATTTATTAGTGATTCAAAAATCTTCTAATTTCAGCTCCTAATCAGATTTAGATCACTTAGGCAGATTTGGAGAAGATTTGATACGTATAAGTTAGCAATACCGGATATTATTGTTATTACTATGCTTATTTTAATTCCTGCCTATATCATGTAAACGAACATGTTAATCCTTGCATACACTTCCTAGGCAAGTCTTAGGTTATTCCTACGCCATCTTTAGAACCCATATAATAATAATGATCACAACCTAAATAATGACTATGCATAACCGAAAATATATTTACTACTCTCAACCTAAAATATATACTGGCTTATATATTTATTAATAAATAAATTCATAAAAATAATAATGAGATAATCTCGGGTGTTATAATGTACGTGATCGTAATTGGAAAAGCTGATATTAGTCTTGAAGATGTACAATTATGTGCGACATTTCCAGATGATAATTTTATAAACTCTATGAGAGATTCTATAAAGGCAATTATTGATAGTACTTATACAAATATAAATATAGACTGCACCACTTCAAATCCAAACATTTTTACTATATATTAACCTCTACCGATAAGATTG
This sequence comes from Hygrophila difformis, assembly GCA_030278955.1. NCBI lineage: Eukaryota > Viridiplantae > Streptophyta > Magnoliopsida > Lamiales > Acanthaceae > Hygrophila > Hygrophila difformis. The sequence continues at coordinate 1,353,265 of JAOANR010000301.1, forward strand.
TTGCGACAATAAATAATTACATCATGGAACGTATGCCTGCAAATGAAAAAATATATATATATATATCAGTTTTAATAATATTTGTCAAAATGATGAAAGCATAGATAATGACAATGTATTATTTTCATTTGAATATCTAAACACGATCAATGGATTACTGAATCATAAAATATAGTTGAATGAAGGTTCCATAGTCATGCTTCTTAGAATATATATCCATCAAATAAATTATATAATGGAAGTAGATTGATTGTAACCAAGATGCGAAACTAGATAGTTGAGGTTAAACTAATTTTCGGGAAACCAAATAGAAAATTCTTGATTGGTAAAATGGTTATGACTGATGAGCCTATTTGATTTAACCATTTGATTCGATTTGAGATGAGAAAATTCTAACTCACAGTTTATTTTGCTATGATTATAAATAAAAGTCAATGTCAATCTTTAAAGAATGTTGGATTTTATCTTCCAAAACCAATTTTTAGCCATGAATAGTTATGTTGTAATATTTCGTGTCACTAGCCAGATGTGGCTAAAAGTATTAATATGCAATTTAGAATGATTAACTCAAGATACCATAAGAATTGTTGTTTATAATGAAATTGTATATGACAAATAATTTGCAAAATGGATAGTGAGGTAGGTGATGGTAAAGCATGTATTGATTTTGGAGATGTACAACTAGATGTGATATTTTCGGATCATATTCTTATAAACTACACGGGTGATCCTATAGCAGCAATTTTTTAAAATACATACACAAATATAAACTGCACAACTTCAAATTCAGACATTTTAAAAGATAGTGTTATACAAGCCCCTGTCAACGAGATTTTCACCAATGAAATTTTCAGCAAATTGTTAGGAAAATTTTCATATTGCTTCATACTTATTTTTAAAATTTATTTTATCTTGATTTAAATTTCAAATCAAATAAAAATACTATTTTAATAGGTATTTTTTATTAATCTGTTAGATTTGTACCGGACAAGGGACAAAAGGTAAAGAATACGGCATAAAATAATTTCTTTGTTAGTTTTAAAAATAATTAAATTATATTATCATACATCCTCTTTTGAATGTATAAAAAAACATTACACATTTTTCGTTACTCAAAATACAATTTATTATTACTTTCTATAATATAAGTATATACATTATATATAATATAAAGTTATGCCCGTCGAGTCTCGACAGGTTATTTACTAGTAATAAAGTAAAATCTATTTTTGGCTACAAACGTAAATTTCTTACGGCTTCAAAATGAAGCTGCAAGAAAACAACTCTCATTACCTCAAATTGTAAAACATAGATTATTGGAAGTTAGTAAGCAAACAAAATTAACTGATTATTTATGTTTTAAAATACACTAATCAGATAATCGGCTTTAAAATGCATAAACAAATACCCCTTAATGAAGTACATGCCTGAAAATTGCGAAGATAATTAATTATTTAATAATGATATAATATGTATGCTTGAATATGAATAAATTGACTTTAAAATTAATTAGATAAAACAGTTTTTACTTATAATATAAATAATTATTGAATTAAAAAAATCAAAATGTAATCTGTTTTGTTGAATTTACCCCAAACCTTAGTTAAACGACTCCAGCCTCAATCCACTCAAGGTAATTGCTGTTGGTAAAAAAAATAATCTTTAAAGATGAACTTTTTTTTTTAATAAAAAATCAGGCAAGGCCTTAAATATATAGCTATGCTCTGGTTAGTGGTTACTAGCTAGAAGATTTTTTGAGGAATGAATATTATTGCCAATACAGAACCGAAGTATACAGCTAATCCAATGTTTGAGTACCACAAATAGAAAATGGGAATTACAACCGCGCCAAGCACAATAGAAAGCATATATGTGCATCAGTTTCTGTCAAAGAAGATCATTGGCACAAAAGTCGTTTTGTAATGTAACCTTTTCAGTTTCAGGCGTTCTTTCTGTCAACCTAACGAACCCGACGAGATCAACTCCAATCGAATCATGATTGTCTAAGAAACAGTAGCAGCCACAAGATAGGTGCATCATCAGACAATACCATGGCTTGCTTCAAAACACATTTCCCCTGCATATTACTCCCTACTAGTGCATCGAACAGACAAGAGACTATGACAAAAGTTTGAAACAGGCCAAAGACATCTGAAGAAGGGAAATTGGGAAGGCTCAGAGGAGTAGGAAACCATCAGTGCATGATCAGACATAAATTCGAGGCGTGTTGCATTCTCTCAAAGCTATCACTCATCCCGACACATCAAAAAATTCCAGCCCCATCAGCATAGCGCCACCAGCCACCAAACCACACCACCCAACACCATTCTCCCAGCTTACTACAAAGATCTCTTCTAATTAAACAGCCCTTACTTGCAACTCAAAAACTCCAACTTTTGTGATATACTTATTATTCGGAAGTTCATGAACTTTCTGTCACTTTTTCTTTACTTTTTCTTCTATTTCTTCTCTCATTTCAATTTTCTTTTTTCTTTTTTTTTTTTTACATAGAATCCAATGACCACTAGCGAAAGCAGCAATCTGTCTTCTACTCTCCCACTCAATTTTGTCCAGAAAGCCCCCAAAAATCCTCCCAATCCCAAATGATCTGTGCACACCCACTCACATTTGTATCCCCAGAACCCAATGTTGCAACAACCGCAAAGAACTTACATATGATGATACACTAATGGTTCCTGACCCACCCTAACAGCCCGAAGGGAGTGTATGGCAAATTAGAAGATTAGCTATAAATATAAAGGATAAGCTGTGGGCTGAAAGAGGTGAAATGTTGGTTGCGGATTATGGCTCACATAAACAGGTTATATGATTATTGTATGGTAGGCACAGCCCCTGAATTTTCAATGCACAAGGAGTGAATAAATGCAGGCTCCACATGTATAGTAAAGAGGTTCATGGATGTCTACCTGATCACCTCCAAACCGTATATGTTGAAGGAACCAGAAGGTCGCGGATCTCACCGGGTAGTATTGCGAATATCTCACCAAGCACAACATCATTATCCTCATCAGCCTGCCTTTTAGACCTCTTCACATCTAAGGTGTTGCATTCGATGTCTTGAAGTTTTGCAAGAGCCATCAGCCTCATTAAGTAAATCAGCAACAGCAACAGCACTCAAACTGGCATCATCATTGTAATCCCCCGATGAATTAAGGAAAACCTCACTAACACGCTCCAGCTTTATTCCATGTGGTTTCCATCTGCAATTGACAAACAAAAACATCTGTTACAACAAATATCAATACCATTCCTCAATTCTCCCTCCGCCTGTTGCTCCTCTTCGTGCCCAAGCGTCTGCCTCCCCATTCCTTTCCCGCATAATGTGTTGTATCCGAACTTCCCCTCCAAATTGTTTTACCGCCATAATTGAGACTAACAACTTCGAATACTTCCATGGCACCTTTCCCGGATTATTCATCCATCCCACTAAGTTGCTTGAGTCACTTTCAAAAACTAGTTTGGGCAACGGGAAGCCTTGGTCCCTAACAATAGCATCGCACACCCTACTCAACGCCAATATCTCAGCTTCACCAGAGTCCTTGATCCCAACAGCATCAGACAAGACAAAAATTACTGCTCCCACATGGTTCCTAATGACACCCCCTATCCCAGCTGGCCCAGGGTTTCCAAGAGAGGAACCATCCGTATTTATTTTCCACCATCCATCCCGAGGCCTTTCCCACACCAATCCCATCCGTGGAACCTTACAGAGCCTCCTGCCGTGCTGTGCCAATCCACCTGGAAAAAAAAGATTCGCATTAATTTCATCCTGATTTATAAAGTATTTATATACATAATATAAATGGCATTAATTAGGGTTAGCTAGGCCGGAAAATATAAAAAGAGTCCCCTTCCTTTTTTTTTTTTTAAAGAGACACTCATGTGTCGGCAAATGTGTGTGGGAGTCCAAGCCATACAAATTACAAAGGGGAAGGATAGCGGGTCGGATGGGGATCGAACCCCCATCCTATAATTGAGAGAATGGGGACTTAACCACTAGGGTAAATCCCCATCTCAATTCCCACAAAACATTTTTTCATATACATATACTCTCTCTATTTTTGTTACAGTTTGAATTTTTTTTATATTTATTATAGTTTAATCTAATCTTGTAGTTTGTAAATATCAAATATAGTTTTACTTGTATCGAGTTTGAATTATTAATAATTTAAAACGTGCATTGACATATATACGTGTAAATTAGAAAGGTAATACTTAAAAAAAATGGAGTAAGAATAAAGAGAAAATATGTAAATCATAAAAATAATTCCTTTTTTTTCGTTTAACTCATTCTCTAGCCTGTATTAGATATTTCACAAAAAATTATAATAATAATACTCCCCCATCCCATTAGTATTGTCCCAAAACTTTTGGACACGCAGTCCGATGCATTTGTTTAACATTTATCTTAAAATATGTAGAAGTAAAAATTCTATAACATATATATTCTACGAAAAAATGAATCCAACAAGATCTCAATCGACTAAATTTTTTCTTATACGATGGAAAGTATAAAAAATCCAAATGGAACAATACAATCGGGATGGAGGGAGTAGTAATTAACAATTCATTTGATGCTGACAAAATTTCTACTGCTGCTACCCTTCTACTGTGGAGAGCTAGCTCTCCACAACCAAATATGGATATGACTATCGCGGTACCCATGCCAACAGCCAAAGGCGGCAACAAGATTGTTGACAAGGGCATCGAATTTGATCACGAACCGGTTTAACACGCCTAGTACTTGTCCTCGAATTTTTTCGTTGTGGTCCTCGGATAATCAATACTAACCCATATTTCGACAAAATGAGGACTTCCGATCCCGTTTTTACCAATCCTAGGACTTGTCCTCGGAAAGTACCGAGAATTTTCTCGGTCCTCGGTAACGATCCTCGGAAATGAGACTTTTTCTTGTACTGCAGGTCAACAGAGAGAGCAATTGGCTAAACTATTTTCATTCACTGGGACAACATCTTGTGTTTCAATCTTTAGTTATTTGACCTAGCTTCATCGATTTCATGAACAATTAATATGGGACAATATTGCAACTTTGAGCTCGTGCCAAAATGGATTTTTTCTGTCTTCCCTCCTCTCAAATACTTGATGTATAATACACCCCTCATAAGTTGTCCTGTTTATATTCTTCTGCAGGTTGATGAGGGTGTATTATACATCAAGTATTTGAGAGGAGGGAAGACAGAAAAAATCCATTTTTTGGCATGTTCCATCTGTTGGAATAAACCAAAAATAAATGTGGTCTCTAGTCAAATAAGTCTTTCAACATTCTGTCAAATGAATTGTTCAAAGTGCCATTGTAATTTGCATTTTCTAATTAATGTCTTTGTTAGTTCCAAGTCATCCAAGTAATTTAAATTTGTAAACTTGGAGTGACGAGTGGAGTGAGTGGAAAACATTTTCTGAAATAAACTCCATTGTTTGCAAAAGTCATCTTAATAAATCTCTTTCAATCTGGTATCAGAGCCAGTTTTAAAAATGTCAAACAACCTAGTTTCTCTCGTCCCTCGATTCACTGGTGAGAGATACGATTATTGGAAAACCTTGATGGGATTATGTCTTGAATCTCAAGACTTATGGGGTGTTGTTGAAGAAGGAATAGGTGCCCGGAAGATGATGCTGCCCTCACTGCTGCTCAACGAAATCTCTTGAATGACAGGAAACAAAGAGATAAGAAGGCCCTCTTCCAAATTTATCAAGCAATCGAGATTCCAGTATATGAGAGAATCTCAAAAGCTTCAAGTGCTCATGAAGCATGTGAGATGCTCGACACGACATACTCCAGACAAGATCAAGTGAAGAAGGTCCGTCTACAGTCATTGCGAGCAGAATTTGAGAAGCTTGAAATGACAGAAAATGAAAAGATAGCAGAGTATTTCATTCGTCTCTCCTCAATTTTAAATCAGATGGCATCAAATGAAGAAGTTGTTGACACTCAGAGAGCGGTTGAGAAAGTCTTGCGAAGCTTGCCAGTTAAATTCGATCATATCGTGGTCGCTATTGAAGAATCCAATGATCTTTCTTCAATGTCCCTTGAAGGTCTCCAAGGAAGGTTGGAGGCCCATGAAGCCAGAATTCATCAAAGAAGCACTAAATCAACTTATCCTCAGGATCAAGCATTGAATTCCCAAGTAACAAACTCGAAAGGCCATGGCGGGTCATCCCAAGGTTATCGCAAAGGTCATGGTGGAAAACATCAACACCAAGATCGAAAAAATGTGGAATCCAGAAAGAAAGAGAAGTTCCTTGCACAAAGCTTTCAAAGGGGCAGAGAACGGAGCAATTATAAAGGAAAAAAACCTTATATTGAGTGCAATTATTATCATAAACCAGGGCACAAAGAGAATGACTGCTGGGAAAAATTTCCAGAAAAGAAACCCATGACAGAAAAGAAACGTGTGGCTGGTTATGTGCATGATGAAAGTGGTAATTCTGAAACTCTTCTAATTGCTTCCAATGAATATACTGAAAACGTATAGTATTTGGATAGTGGAGCAAGCAGACATATGACGGGCAATAAAAATTTGTTCTCTAGTCTTTCCGAAACTAACAGTGGGCAGGTTACCATTGGAGATGCAAAGTCATACAAAATTGAAGGGATTGGTGATGTTTCATTCAAATCCAAAACCAGAAAAATTGAGAAGGTGTCGGAGGTACTTTATGTACCAGGTTTGCAGCGTAATCTTCTGAGTTGGTAATCTACTAAGGAAAGGCTTTGATTTTAGATTTGTTGGAGACATATGTACGATGAAGAAGGACAATCAAAATGTGGCGAAGCTTGTTTTGGGGTCCAACAATCTGTTCCCCATCAAGCTTGATGTGATCACTAATTCATGCCTTGTTGCATCATAGGATAAAGTCTCAAAATTATGGCATGACAGGTTTGGGCATCTAAATTTTCGGAGCCTGAAGGAGTTATATACAAAAGGCATCGTCCATGGATTGCCAAAATTGAGGTTATTAATGAAGTGTGTGAAGAATGTCAATTGGGAAAGCAACACCGTGAATCATTCCCATCAAATTCCCAGTGGCTGTCACAGGCACCTTTGGAGCTTATTCACACTGATCTTTGCGGGCCATTTAGTGTACCATCACTTGGAGGCAGCAGGTATTTCCTATTATTTGTTGATGATTACACAAGAAAGATTTGGGTGTTTTGTGTTAAGGAAAAATCCGAGACTCTCTCTTGCTTCAAATTGTTCAAAATGCAAGTTGAGAAATATTCTAATTTTCAAATAAAGAATCTGAGAAGCGACCGAGGTGGAGAATATATATCTTCCCAGTTTGAAATATTCTGTCAAGAATATGGTATTCGCCATGAGTTAACAACGAGGTATTCACCTCAACAAAATGGAGTCGCGGAACGAAAGAATCGGACGATAATGAACATGGTGAGATGTATGCTGAAAAAGAAAAGTTTGCCAGCATGTTTTTGGGCCGAAGCAGTGTCTTGTGCTGTCTACTTGATGAACAGAATGCCCACAAAAAAATTGGAGGATTCAACTTCGAATGAGGTTTGGTATGGTAAAAAGCCAAATGTTTTTCATTTAAAAACTTTTGGTTGTATTGCTTATTCTCACATCCCTGATGCTTTAAGATCCAAACTTGATGATAAATCAGATAAGTGCATTTTCATTGGCTACAGTCAAACAACAAAAGCCTATAAGCTTTATAACCCAAGAACAAAAAAGGTTGTCATTAGCAGGGACGTTCACTTTGATGAAGGTGGCTGCTATGATTTCTCAGATTCTCCAGAATTGCCTCAATGGAAAGTTCTGAATTTTGAGGAGGATGAAGGCCATGGTGCTGGTGTCGGGCAAAATCAACCCGAAAATGATACTGTCGAGCAACAAGAAGATTCACCTCCAAGAAGAATGAGATCATTGAATGAACTATACGAAGCAACTGAGGAATTGGCCACAACAGATCATGTATATTTTGCATTCTTTGCAGGTGAAGATCCCGTTACATATGATGAAGCTTCAAAAGATGAAAAATGGTTGAATGCTATGGAAGAGGAGATCAAGTCGATCGAAAAGAATGATACATGGGAGCTGTCAACATTGCCACCACATAAATCTGCCATTGGAGTTAAATGGGTCTTCAAAACCAAAACCAATCTTGACGGCTCCATCAACAAGCACAAAGCGAGATTGGTTGCAAAAGGTTACAAGCAAAAGGAAGGAAAAGATTTTAATGAGGTATTTGCCTCGATTTCCAGACTTGATACCGTTCGATTGGTGATTTCCCTTGCAACTCAAAATGGTTGGAAGATACTTCAAATGGACGTAAAGTCGGCTTTCTTGAATGGCTTCCTTCAAGATGAGATTTATCTTGAGCAACCTCCTGGCTTCGTAAAGAAGGGTGAAGAAGATAAGGTGTATAAACTGCGGAAGGCATTGTATGGGCTAAAGCAATCTCCCCGTGCTTGGTACGCTCGAATTAATGATTTTTTCTTGAAGAATAGCTTTGAAAGATGTCCTTATGAGTACACCTTGTATATCAAAAGGAGTTCAACAGGAGGCTTCATGATTGTGAGTTTATATGTTGACGATCTTATCTTTACTGGAGATGATTTGGAGATGCTGTCACAATTTAAAAAATCAATAAAGAATGAATTTGAGTTGACTGATTTGGGCGAATTACACCACTTTCTGGGCATAAAGGTGCAACAAGTGAAAGAAGGCATATTTATCTCTCTAGAAAAATATGCAACTCAATTGCTGGAAAAGTTCAACATGAAGAATTCAAATCCTGTTTCAACATCTTGCATCACTGGATTGAAACTAAGCAAAAAGGGTGAAGGAAAACTTGTGGATCCAACTTTGTTTCGAAGCCTTGTTGGTAATCTGATGTATCTCACTGCTACAAGACCCGATATTATGTATGGGGTAAGCTTGATTAGCAGGTTCATGGAGAAGCCGCACTCAAAGCATTGGGAAGCTGGAAAAAGAATCTTGCACTATATAAAAGGAACAATTGATTATGGTATCTTCTATGAAGCTGGTGTTCCCGTGAAGCTTGTCGGGTATACAGATATTGATTTTGGTGGAAGCATTGATGATTCACGAAGCACTTCAGGTTATGCCTTCAACCTTGGAAGTGGAATCATATCATGGTGTTCGAAAAAGCAACCGGCTGTGGCACTCTCTACCACCGAAGCCGAGTACATCGCGGCATCTTTAGCCGGCTGTCAAACTTTGTGGCTAAGAGGAATTCTGGACAACTTAAATTTCAGGCAGTCCAAAGCAACAACCTTGTATTGTGACAATAGCTCCACCATCTCTGTCTCAAAGGATCCTGTGTTGCATGGAAAAACAAAGCATATTCGTTTGCGATTCCATTTCCTAAGGGACCTCGTTCAAGAAGAAGAACTTGCTCTTGAGTATTGTCAAAGTGAAGAACAAATTGCGGATATCTTCACCAAACCTCTTGGAAGACTTATGCTCTCCAAAAATGTTGATGCTTTGGGAGTTCGAACGAGTTTTGGTTTAGGGGAGGCAATGTTGGAATAAACCAAAAATAAATGTGGTCTCTAGTCAAATAAGTCTTTCAACATTCAGTCAAATGAATTGTTCAAAGTGCCATTGTAATTTGCATTTTCTAATTAATGTCTTTGTTAGTTCCAAGTCATCCAAGTAATTTAAATTTGTAAACTTGGAGTGACGAGTGGAGTGAGTGGAAAACATTTTCTGAAATAAACTCCATTGTTTGCAAAAGTCATCTTAATAAATCTCTTTCACCATCTGTAACAGGTTTCACTCTTTGCATTATACTCAATTTCGAATGAATTATTATTCATTGTACATGCCTTTCTACTACTATATTCAAGGCACCGTGGACAAGTCCAGCAACACTTTATATGAAGCATCGCGCAAGAGACCAGAAGATTCTCCCGACATCATATACCTAACACACCTAACAACACCAGAATCCATTCTTCATCAGCAAGTGGGATTCGCCTCTTTTGCCTCGAGGCCTCTACTACACTCCAAGTGGTACACGCGGTTGATCATCTAGTCGTAACTGATGTACTGTTTCTTAGCATTGAATGAGTTACATTCGCGGGCGCACCTTCATTCTGGAGAGAAATGTGATTGAGAAACTCAACTTGCAAACTTGGGCAATCCCAAGATTTAGCATACAGGTGGAGGCGATCAAAAATGTTGTGCTTGTAGTGGCGGAATTAGTACTTCGCCAGGGGCGTCAATTTTTTAATTTTTTTTATAAACTAGAAAAATAATATTTTAATATATGTTTGCCCAATCTAAACCCTAATACATCTCATTGCCTACTGCCCTCGTCCATCTCTTGGAAGCTTTCTGCGATCTCCACTCACCACAGCAGTCCACATTATTTCTTTTAAGCGTCAAGAGTTGTTTCGAGAAAAATAATTTGTAAAGCTTATGGAAAGAATTTCTTTTAATGATCTTGTAATCGGTCAAAGTTTGAACCAAGAAGCCAATTTGAAAAGACCTGGAAATACATGTTTGAATTCATATTATTTCACTATTGTGAGCATGATTAACTTATTTTATTCGGTCGTTGGTGTACTTGAGTATCTTGAACAAAGTGGTGAAGAAGCGGCTCATTGGGGTCAAGCGAAGACTCTTTGCGAAATATTTTGTATTTTGAGTTTGCTTTTGTGTTGCATTTGGTGAAATTAGTATTGAGCATTACTCTTGATTTGTCCATAGCATTGCAAAAGAAAGACCAAGATCTTGCAAATGCCATGAAGCTTGTTAAAATTGCCAAATAAAGATTACAAGAATTTAGAGAAAGTGGGTGGGGTGAATTGTTAGAAAATGCTTCTAGCTTTTGTGTGAAGAATGATATTTTTGTGCCTAATATGGATGGTGACTTCATAATTTATGGAAGAGATTGAAAGGTAAAGAGAGGTGCACAAGTGAACAACTTTTATCCTTATAAAGTTGAAGTATTTTTAGTGGTTATAGATCTTCAACTTTCAAAGTTGAATGATCGTTTTGACAACACCAACACCGAGTTGCTTGGATTGATTGCTTGTTTTGATCCAAGTAAATTATTTGCTGCATTGACAAGAAGGCTTTGATGAAATTGACTACATTTTACCCATTTGAGTTTTTTGATGATGCCCTTGAAATGCTTGAAAAATAATTTGAGAACTATATTAGAGATATGAGAAATGATCCTGATTTCTCCAGTTTGGCTGATACTAGTGGACTTGCTAAGAAATTGGTTGAAAAGAACAAGGACATAACTTATCCATCGGTGTATTTGTTGATTACATTTATCCTTAATTTTACCCGTGGCAACTGCGATAGTAGAAAGGGTATTTTATGCAATGAAAATTGTCAAATACGAGTTAAATAATCGGATGGGTGATGAAACATTGAATGATTCCTTATTGTCTTTTGTTGAAAAAGAATTATTAGATGAGGCAAGTGTAGATGGAGTCATGAATTATTTTCAATATATATCGGTACGTCGAAGAGTATTGTAATTATTATTTTGAATGATAAAAGGAAAAAAGATAGTTTGATTATTGTTGCGTAATGTTTTAATTTTATTTAAATTCCGAACAGCCTGGACTGAAATCCTAGTTCCGCGACTTCTTGTCACTATATCCGAAACCATTTGTCACTATATGTTTCGTTTATGTGCTTGTCGTTGTCTACAAGATATAGTAGTAGTTGATAGGGTAAAGTAAAAAGGATTTTTGTACTTGTACATGTTCCCCCCTTAAAGATGTAAAAATATCAGGGACAAGAACACGCCCCTATTTAAAATCACACTTGTATAGAGTCTCCAAACCAATAGAAAGCAACAGCAAAAGTCCCCCCAGCTAGCTCATAGTCATAGTAGGAGAACGAGAAACATATACTGTGTGTGTATGTATTTTTCCGACAATGAAATAGAGTGTTGTTATGATGGGACAAGCCACTCCCTTAATCGGCCGCAACCTTCGAGGGACAAATTAAAAGATCATCATTAGATGACGACGAGATGGGTCACCGATCTTCCATGTTACATAGTATTATTACCTCATTGGCCGGGGGAGTGAAAATTGTTTTGACTGCCTCAAAAACTTCTTCGATCGATTTCATGGCATCAATCTAAATTCAAAAGAAACATCAGCTGCCTATCCAAGTTAATCCCAAAAGTAACATGAATCACTAAATGCTGCCCGAGAAAATTACCTTCCGAACCTTCGCCTTAGCACTGTAATATTCAATTACCGGGAGCGTTGATTCCATGTAAACCTTAAACCTTTTCCTTATTGTTTCGATATTATCGTCCTCTCTACCCTTCAAGCCAAAACAGAAAGGGAACAAAATGGATGAAGATAAATAATTACAGAACCTGGTGATGCAAGTAAATTTTTTACCGAAAATCATAAGCTTTATAACCTGATTTCTGCTTAACAAGCGGTTTTCCATTTCCTCCTCTGGACAATCAAAGAAAAGGACAAATTCTGGCTCAATTCCAGTCTGCCAAAAGCACAGTTCATAACTGAACATGAATATCATCGATAATTAATAATTTCAATGAGAAATTTTGTATCCGTGCCTCATATAAATAAACTCATACTACTATTAACCTTTTTAATAGACGGCCACTGACTGGCCATCACGTGGATTGCTAATGATCAAGTTGCATTTGAAGGGCATTGCTCAATAATATAATGTACGAACACAAGAAAAAGGAAGAGGTAGAAAATGTGTGCTTACTACGGATTCAAATGCTGCACGATTTTCCTCATTACGAGGGAAACCATCAATAAGAAATTTGTCATTTTCATTTTCCATTATTGCTCTTTGAAGAAGCTTAATTGTAACCTCCGATGGCACAATTTTTCCCTCCTTAATCATGTTCTGAATCATTGTTCTGCAAAACATTCAAATAGCTGGTTAAAGAAGCCAGAAGCAAGAGGAAACCAATAAATAATGTAGTATAATCCAAAACTAAAGGAAGCAATAGATTTAAAAAAAGATTAAAAAATTTAATACAAAGTCAGCACTCATTTTCTCTATCACAGGAATAGAAAAGCAGCAGATATATGAACTATCTGATTGCTCAACACAATTCATCCAAAAATTGGTCAGATGTAATAACTCGTATACATTTTCCATAAACCAAATAACCAATTTAAAAATGCCTTGGGACATAGAAGAGATGTAATGAAGAGATGTACCCATTTTCAGAACCAGATTTTATTTCTACTCGGAGAAGGTCACCCGCACTAAGATGAGTGTAACCAAAATGTTCCACTATATTAGCACACTGAGTGCCCTTACCACTTCCTGGACCTCCTGCTCAGTTTAAGAAGCAAAAGACAACAAGCATCAGGAAAGCATTACTAGAAAAGTATCGCTAACATTGTGCAGCAGCACAAAACCACAGATATTACAAGGGATATACATAAAAATAGACCTTATATGCCAATTTCGTACTTCCATTAAAGAGAACAAGAGGGAAAGCACATTATTAAAATTTTGGTCAAGACAAAATCAACCCCAGAAATCTGGCGAAGTAAATATGTAATGTACATAAACGTGTGAGAAATGACGATTGGAAGCAGAAGTACGCACCCAGAACAAAAACAACATTGACGCTCTTTTGGGTATTTGCACTTCCGTTTGATTCCTGAACCAGATTAAGTCCGTCGGTTACAAAGATGTCGTTAATACCAGGATAAGAAACATACACTCCATGTTTCATGACAAGTTAATTAATCAGATGTCTGACAATTCACCACTAGTTTAACAGAATCATCTGCCAAAATGATATAATCAAAATGAACAGCAAAGAGTTACTTGTTTATGTTTAGTACCAACATTCATTTGTACATAATGAAAACGGAGACAGTGACAATCTGACAGAGTCATTAGAAATATTTCTGTTACCAACAAGATTATAGAAAATTCCATATCATGATTGTGTTTGAATATTTTTCACCTAGGAAATCAAGAGCAACACTTAAGATTGATTAAAAGAAAAATACCTTTGTTGCAGCATCAACTACAGTCCCCATTTCACCTACTTATACAACTCCGATAAATTACCTGCAATCACTCAATATGCCAATCAGATACAACATCTTTTTCAGTAGTACAATCACTCAATGTTTAGCATAAGTTAAGTGAATGATCATGCACATTTATGCACTGGTAGTAAGAAGGCCAAGCACACCCAAGTACGAAGAGCTGGCTATCCAACTATCTTTATTCAAATGTCAACGAATTTAAAGTAATTCAATTCCAAGGAGGGGGAGGGTTTCCCACGCTAGACTTATCAAAATACTTTTCAATGAAATATAAAAGCAACAAAACAGCTGATTGAAAATCCATTGAATTTATCAAATATGGAAGATCAAGAGTTGCTTACACTTTTAGGAAGCGTTTGAAATAATTAGATGTGATTAGCAGGTCACAGCACAATTCATTGCAATATGAGATAAACCGCAATCAGAAAAAGAAAAACTATATACAAGATCTGCTTATCATATGACAAAAAAAGGGTAGCATATGACAATCACCAGTTCCTCAACACCCAAACAAAAGTTCACCAGATCATATAAACTAAAAATGCTTAAACCTTGCAAAGGACAAAGCACAGATCTTTATGAAGTAGTATTTTTTTTTTAAAAAAAAAAAAAAGAAAAAGTAATAAAAATGCAACCAATGTACAAAATACAAATATCGCCAGAAGCCTCAAATCCCATCGATCTAAGCAAAATTCTCAGTTTCCCATAATTTAAACATTCACCCGCTGCGACAAACTCCTCCATAAATCGAACTAAATCCAACAAAATCAATAAAACTGCTGAAATCAATTTAAATAAAATATAAAACTGAACAAACCGTGAAAATTCCAAATAAAGGGCTTCAAACTTGTGAGATTTTGAGAATGGTGGAAAAGGGCCAGCACGAATTTACATAGAGAACTGTGTACGAAAGTATACTACTCACCGTAATTATTTCAGCACATAAAACATATTAAAACAAATAAAAAAATATGTATATTCTCTATTCCCTTGTCCCCGTCCTTTATGCACACTTTCGTTCTGTTCACGCAATTCACACGTTTTTGCCGCAGTGCCGCGAATAAATTACGATTTACGGAGGATTGATCGGTGGGAAGTGGGATGGATACTTTGCTTGATTTTGAAGATAGCTGCTGATTGTAAAAAGGAATTCACATTTTCACCAAAGAATCGGAGTCTGAAAAAACTGACAGCGCTGAGAATCGCACTTCTCTTGGCAAAATTCCAATTCGTCTGGAATGATTCTTGATTCTTGATTCGTGATAAATTATTCGCCGTTTCCGGTGCGAGTGTGAAGAAGCACGCCGGTACAATCATTGATAATGGATAAAATGCCTAATTCTTGATTCAAGCGTATTGTCTGGGTGGTGTAGTTGGTTATCACGCTAGTCTCACACACTAGAGGTCCCCGGTTCGAACCCGGGCTCAGACATATATAAAATATAAACGATTGTTTTTTATATGGGACTTGGCTAAAACCCAATCTTTGAATGGGCCTTAAAGGTCAAACCAACTGAGGAAGGCGGATTGGCCCATTAATTAGAATTGAAGTTTTTCGTTTTTTGTTTTTTTGTTTTTTGTTTTGTTTTGTTTTGTTTTTTTTTTTTTTCGCATAACAGAATTGAAGTTAAGTTTACTAGTAATTTATTTTATTATTTTTAATATATACTACTTCCGTATCCAAATATTGTTTATGTTTAGTAATGTGTTATTATTCAAACAAAGAATTTCACATAAAATTTTATTACAGTTATACAAGTTAAAATATAGGAAAGTGAGATTTTGTTAGATTCATCTCGTCGTGTAGTTTTTAAATATCAAACATTTAGAATTTCTACCGAATTTGAATTATTAATCTTTTAAAAAGTACATTGGACTATGCAAAAATTGGGTCTATAATAAATATATAGAGGCCTATATATTTATAATTTTGTTCTTTATAACTAAATAACTAATATAATCAAAATTAATGTTTATATAATTTTATAGATTATAAATAATATGAATAACAAAGGTACAAATCACAATTTATTTATTTATTTTTTATTTTTTGCTCAACAACCTATATAGCAAAGTGGTGATAGGAGCCTATGCCTTCAAATTGCAAATAGACAGAGTTGTAAGTCAGGAAACTTACAAAATGTATAGAAAATTCGTGTTAAATCCTTTTACAGTTTTTCGTAATTAATTTTGTAATTTAAAATGGTATATAATGCATTTTAGTATAAATAATATGTGAAGATTGGTGGTAGTCCTAAATATATATATATTTTTTTTTATAGTAATCATATTTTACTCAAAAGCTTTAATATTCCTACCGATCTCTTCCAAACCACATTCCCTTTTACAGTTTCATTTTTATTCACAAGAATAGCATGAAGCGAACAATTAAAACTAGAATTAGAATTTCTACTTTTGTATGAGTTGTGAGTTGAGCGATATTGGTTTATTGTTCTTTCATAGTATTCCTTTCGTCCCACTTTAGTTGTCATGTTTGACTTTTTGACACTATTAATTATTTAACTTTGACTCAACGTTATTGCAAGTAAATATTTGAAAAAAATAATCGCGACAGATGGAGTACTATTCAAGTATACTTTTTAAAAGGGTTGGGGGACTTACCTCCCCTGCTCCCAACCAATAGGTTGGGGGTTCGATCCCTACCCGGCCCCCTATCCCTCCCCTTTGTCCCCCTTTGTAATTTGTGTGGCTTGGGCTCCCACACACCTTTGCCGACACATGAGTGTCAATATTTACAAAAAAAAAAGTATACTTTTTAAAATTTCATTCTACCTTTCATGTTGCAGCAAGCACTACAAGAAAAAATCAAAACAACGACCGTAAATACCGACCGTCAATTTGCAGTCGACATCGGCGACCGTTTCCCAGACCGCAGCTTTCGGTCGGCCATTTTATGACCGTTGGTCAAACACCCTTAGTGAACCGACGAAAATTACGACCATGGATGTATTCGGTCGAAGATACCGACCGATTTTCCGACCGTTATATGCGGTCGGGAAACTAGGGCACTATATCTTCGCCAGATTCGCAGTAATTTCGGAATAACGCAATCCCCCTTTCACTTTCACTCGAAAGTCACTCCATTTTCACCCTCGCCCAACACCGACCTGCACTCCCCGACAACCACCGAACGAATTGAGCCGCACCCACGCAGTCCCCGAGCCATCCCCTTGAAGCTGCCCACGCGATGCACTGACCTTGGACCCCCCCATCAACCGTGTGTTCCCACGTGAAGGTACTCCTCGCCACTTGTTCTTATTTATTATTTGTGTGCGTCGATTTAAACGACGGGTCATTTTATTGTTTCTTGTTTTTTTTTCTATAGCGCCAATTGCATCTTCTTTCGTTCATTGAGTGCCCTGCCGTAAATTGTAATTTGTAGTCTTCAAAAAAATTGGTTTCGGGTTTCGGTTTTTAGGGGTAGATTGATACTTAGAAATGAATAGTGCGTGTTCTTGTGTTTTGTTGAACAATTTGGTATTCCTGGTTTGGAATTCGGTTTTGGGGTTAGATTGATACGCCGAATTGGAGTTTTAATTAACATTTCTTAGTAGCCGACTCTTGTGGATTTCTGCATTTCTAGAATATAAACTTCTTCTGTGATGGATTATACAGTTTCATTGTTGGAGAGAAATATGAGGGAAAAGAGGGAAAAGGGCGGCAGCCCTGGCCTTGGCAGCAAATCTCAGTCCAAGTTACTTGTTAAAGAGGTATTACATTCTCTGAAAGTAATTGTTGTTTTTGGGCATTGTTAATTGAACCCGGACGGTTTGGTTGTTAATATGGGAGGTATTGTTGCTATTTTTTAAACTAACTTACAAGCATTTTAGCTATTGTTGATATCTGTTGCATGAATTGAAAACGTGTAGAAAGTAGTATTTAGGTTGAAAGTCTATGTGCTTTCTGTTTGATTCCACCGATATCAGTTTCATGGATAATTATCATGATCTCTCAGATTGCTTAAAGTTTTTTTGCCTGCCAATTTCTTGAGTTTAGAAAGTTCAAGTAAATGTCCTTCTGCTCTATATACCAACAGACTAATAAGTATGCATTATTTGCTTCCCACCTTCTGTTGTTGCTTTTTTTTATACCTTCATTTATCTAGTATGCAGTCTTTATGCGAAACACATTGTGAAATAAGTCACTGAATAAATGATCTATGTAGTACTGAATCAGATTATGATTGGACATGTTATTATTCGATGACCTCATAACCTTCAATGAGCATTTTATTGGTTGAATTAAATTATTTGAAATTGATGCAGTCTATTTCAATGTGGGTACAAGAATTTTTAAATTAGCAGAAAATAATTTCTAAATTAGCAGAATACAATTTTAACATTAGCAGAAGAGTTTTTTTTTAGTGAAATATAAGTTTGACCACCTACTTTAATACGTATAAATTAATGCCAGACTTTTTTATTTTAAATTCGCAGGCTGCCATTTATAGTTTTTCGAGGTGCAATTAAAAGTCAGTCAACTGAATAATTGCCCAGGTGAGTGTTATTCGTTTAAGAGTATAACACCATTGCAGTGTCTGTCATATCATTATGTGCCAATTTAGTGCCAATTTAATTAAAAAGTTGCAAGTATGCAAGTTTTGCATGTTTTAAGGATTACAATATTGAATATAGATCATTTAATGCACTATATAGTATTAAGCATGTTAAAGCTCCTGCGGAAGATGATTTGAACCAAATACCTCTATTTTTTTGCGAAACACCAAATACCTCTATTGAATGTATTTCATATAGAACACTTATAAAAATAAATAGAAATTGACGATTCCCCTTTGGCGGTTTTTTTACCAATACATTGGTGAATTCTTCAAGGATGGATAGAAGCTGGATGTATCCCCCACGCGGTGGCATAGTTACTCCTGAATTTAGAAATGGTGTAGATTTCTTTCTACGAATGTGTCATGAAAACCCAGACGTCGATACATCCGAAGGAAAAATAAGGTGTCCATGTAAAAAGTGTAAGAATAAATGTTATTTACCTGATGTAGACATCCGATATCATTTACATTTGCGAGGATTTGTCGCAAACTATGAACGGTGGACGTGTCATGGAGAGCCACACAGGTTTCGCCGCTACTACGATACTGATGCGGGCGCTTCATCAGATCGTGTACCATGTACACATAGATATGTACATGGAGATGATTACGTACAAATGGTGTGCGATGGAATGGGAATTGGTGTTCCGGACGCAACACCAAGTAATGTGGATGATCAGTCCATGGCCCCTGAAGAGCCAAATGCGCAGGATAAATTGTTCTACAGTATGTTGTTGGCGGTAGACAAAGATTTGTGGCCTGGATGCAAGAAAATGACTTTATTGTCGACTATTGCAAGGTTACTAAATATTAAAGCCGAACACAACTTGTCAGAGAGATGCTTCGATACGTTGTGCCAACTCATACTAGATATGCTTCCCGAGGATAATGCTATGGTTAAAAGTTTTTACGAGGCGATGAAACTGCTTGAGGGATTGGGTCTACCTGTTGAGAAAATAGATTGTTGTGATAAGGGTTGTATGTTGTTTTGGCGTGATGATGCAACCTTAGATAGTTGCAAGTTTTGTGAGGGGCCTCGATATAAAGAAACCAATGGTAGTGCACGGGTTGCAAGGAAATACATGTTCTATTTTCCACTGATTAATAGATTAAAAAGATTGTATGCATCGGAGGCCACTGCGAAACACATGACGTGGCATGTAGGACATGAACATAGGCCGTCCGGGGAGATGTGTCATCCATGCGACTCGAAGGCATGGAAGCACTTTGACTCAGTTCATCCGGACTTCGGATCAGAAGGACGGAATGTTCGTTTGGGATTATGCACGGACGGTTTCCAACCGTTTGGACAGTCGGGCTCTCAATACTCGTGTTGGCCAGTTATTTTAACACCATACAATCTCCCTCCCTGGGAAAACAAGCCCGAAACAGAGGATTGATGTGTACTTACAGCCTTTGGTCGCTGAGTTAAGGGAGTTATGGGATGTTGGGATCACCACATTCGATACATTTACTAAGAAAAATTTTCAGATGAAGGCGGCATTTTTGTGGACAATAGGGGACTTCCCGGCATACGCTATGATGTCAGGTTGGAGTACATATGGGAAAACCGCTTGTCCAGTGTGTATGGAAGAAACAAAATCGATAAGATTGAAAGAGGGTAGGAAGCAGTCGTGGTTTGATGCTCACCGAAGGTTCCTTCCTCCGGATCATCCATTTAGATATGATAGGTCAAAATTCAGAAGAGATCATGAAGAGCACAGGATGCCACCAGCATATAAGAGTGGTGAAGAAGTGTTAGCTGACATAGAAACTCATGGTATGCGTTGTGTAACTGAATTAGGTGGATGGGAATCAAATACAATAATGAGTAAGACTTGTGGATGGAAAAAAAGGAGTATACTCTGGGATCTGCCATATTGGAAGACAAATTTGGTCCGCCACAATTTGGATGTCATGCACATTGAGAAAAATATGTTTGAAAATATTTTCAATACTGTGATGGATGTCCAAGGGAAGACGAAGGATAATGCCAAGGCACGTGTTGACATTGTGGCCTTGTGTAATCGGCCTGAGTTGCATAGAGATCATCGCACAGGTAAATACCCGAAGGCAGTGTACACAATGGATAAGGACAAAAGGGATGTTTTCTTGAAATGGGTTGCAAGTTTAAAATTTCCCGATGGGTGTGTCTCAAATCTGGGTAGATGCATAGATATGAGTAAACATAGAATGTTTGGCATGAAAAGTCATGATTGTCATATATTCTTGCAATGTCTACTACCCATTGGATGGAGAGAATTGCTTCCTAAGAATGTATGAGAACCTATAACTGAATTGAGCAACATATTTCGAACCTTGACAGCAAGAACAATAAAGGTTGAGGATATGGACAGACTAGGAATAGATATTCCAATTGTGCTATGTAAATTGGAGGCAATCTTTCCCCCTTCATTTTTTGATTGTATGGAACATCTACCCGTCCACCTACTTCATGAAGCTGGTATCGCTGGTCCTGTTCAGTTCAGATGGATGTACCCCTATGTACCCCTATGAAAGGTAGTATTATACACTTACACATTTCACTCAATTTTGTATAATAGTTATAGTACCGCAATGAAAGCTAATATTATACAATTACACTCAATTTCAGGTATTTAAATCGGTTGAAGAGAACTGTGCGCAATAAGGCACACGTTGAAGGTAGTATTTGTAATGCGTACATGGTCCGGGAGGCCTCAATTTTTTGCTCCCACTATTTTGAGAAGCATGTTTTCACACGTGAAAGGAATGTCCCAAGAAATGATGATGGAGGCATTCCATTAAATGTCGATGGTCTTATAAGTGTATTCAAATATGCGGGACGTGCCCAAGGTAAGTCCAATAAGAGGCGGTTGTCCGAAGAAGAGCTGAATGCCATCCACAATTATCTGTTACTATACTGTGAAGAGATGGAACCTTATATGGGGTAAGTAAATTAAATTCCACTCATATCTTGTATATTATAATCCATTGCCAGTTATATAATTTATGCCCGCTTCATAATATATTTATAATAGGAAGTTTCAACAACATATGCGAGACGTAAACCCCCGAATCACCGAGGATGAGGTCGACATGGCCATATCTGTTCACTTTGCCACATGGTTAAAATCGCACGTAATCGAAAATCCACCTGAAACATCATGTATTCGTGACGTTGCGCAAGGCCCACTTCCCATTGCAACATCATATCCCATGTACTTCGTAAATGGGATGAAATTTCACACGGAGTCGCATGGCAGACATAGAGCCACATCCAACAGCGGTGTTTGCGTTTCAGGCAATTCGGGGGACTACTATGGCATCATAGAAGCGATTCTTATCATCGAGTACCCTGCTATGCCTATCAAGCAGACCGTTTTCTTCAAATGCAAATGGTTTGACCCTCGTGAAGGGATTGGGACTCACACACATCCGAACTACAAAATTGTCGAAGTGAATACATCAAAATCTTTGAACATCTATGAACTGTTCATATTTGCTAATCAAGCTGAACAAGCGTGTTACGTCCCATTCCCAAAGACGAGACCCGCCTCGAGTAGGAACGAATGGTTTGCTGTATGTAAGGTTAAGCCGAGAGGTGTGATAACCGTGAGGATTGGGGAGGAATCTGAAGCATTCCAGGTGGATGTACCGGAACAACTTGGGTTAGAAACTACTGGAATAAGAAATGGGAGAGAGCGATTAACAGATGATGTGGTTCAGTACGTAGAACTACAGCCTGACGAGGCCAGTGAATCTGAATCCACATTTGACACTGATTGTACCACGGATGATACTGATCTGGATGACCCCTCACAGGATACTTCAGATGACGATTTCCAAGTTTGACATGTGATAATGACCAAAATTGACCATTATTTTCAATCTATTTCCGTGTCTAATACGGACATTTGATCGCATTCCGGTCTTATTTAAATAAGAAAGTAGTGGAATTCGACAAATATATGCAAGTTTGTATAAATAATAAGCTGTTATTGAAAAATACAAAAATATTGCTTTTTTATTAAATTTTATATTAAAAACCCAAAAACATGATAAAAATATTAAAAATTCCACATTTGATAATTATGGTTTGGTAGTATCTGTTCGGTGGAACACGGATCCATTAAACGGAACACAAACAAAATATCAAGTGGAGCAAATATCCTTATTTATTATATTTTTATATATCTTATATTTTGATGTATATAATTTTAATTTTTATGTTTATTCATTTCTGCTTCTGTTTTCTGCTTTAATTAAAAATTAATTAGTTCACTAATCACTTTTAACTTTAATTAATTGCAGGTGATTTAATTAAAGTTGGTCCAAGTGTTCTAGTCCAATCAGTACAATTGTCCAAGCCCAGAAAAATTCAGCCCAACAACACCAATCCAATTATTTGGTCCAGTCCATTTAACTTAACAGTTCAGTCCAAACTCCTTTAGATCAACCCCCAGCCCAACAAAATTTAATTAAGTCTAATACCACCACATTCATTCCTCAAGCCCAATACACTTGTCTCGGCCCAAATCCATTCAAGCCCAACAAAACCACTCTAGCCCAACAAACCCTAACCCTAAACCTGCCCTGCCGCCGCCGCCGCCGCCGGCCGGCCGGCGTCCAGCCCCCACCATTTCCTTCACCCTCTTCAACCACCATTTCTCCGCCGCCACCTCCGTCCAAATCCGAGCTCACCTCCATCTCCTACAACACTCAAGCTCCGGTCATCCCTTCCGGCAGCTCACCACGACTGCCCATTTTCCAGTCCGCCGCAGTCCACCACCATCTCTACCATTTCCGACCACTCCGTCACCACCACAGCCCCACACAACCGCCGCCAACCGCCGCCCCATCACCACCGCGTCTCTCTCTCTCCGAAGCCCCATTGCCGCCGCTGCTTCAACACCAGCATCCGACCGCCACTGCCGTCGCTCCGACAGCCCTCGCACCACCATTTCTACACCCACATCCGGCCACCCCATCCTCTCCTTCACCACTTGCCAACCGAGCTCCGATTATCTTCTTCAAGACTCCGGCGAGACCTCTACTCCATCATCAATTTGGGGCGAATGAAGAAAACTGAAAACGAGAAAGAAAGAACAAAGAAAAACAGAGAAAAACGGGAGGAAGAAAAAGAAGAAGCTGCGAAAAAATAAAAATGGAGGAATGGGGAAAGAAGAATAAAAATGGAGGAAGAAACTGGAAAGAAGAAGGAAGAAATCGAAGAAGATAGAAAATGGGGAAAGAAGGAAAGAGAAAGAAATAAATGAGGAAGGAAAGAGAGAAGAAAAGAAAGAGAGATAAAATTTATCCGGACCTCGGGATCCCGGTGGCGCTAGATAAAATTCATGGCGCGAGACCATGTCTAGCGACACGGAGTCTAGGGACAGGGAAAAATAGTTTAGGGACAGAAAAATTTCGAACCCCGGACCCCTGTCGCGAAGCTATGTTCCGCGACAGATGCCTCGCGACTGGAAAAATGGCTTAGGGACAGTGAGAGGAGTCCCACGACAGGGGGTATTCGCGCCACGGACTGAGGATAGCGCCACGGAGAGAGAAAACAGAGAGAAGCAAGCAGTCACGTGCCACCCATGTGCACTCCAATTTGATTTATTTCCCCACATGCTTAATCAAATGCAAGCCTGAAGTAAAAAAGCAATTGAATGTTGTGTCGCTAGCCAGAATCTGTTCCACGACACAACATTTTGCTTAGCGACACGGGCCTTTAATGGGCCTAGGGCTTTTTCCCTACTCCTTATAAATATATTCTCCCACTCCCTTGAACAGTAACCTAGCTACACTCTAGTTTATTTTACTGTTCTTGGAGGCACCACTGTGCTCTCCAAGAATTTATTAGAATAGATAGTTTAGTTTAGTTTGTTTTATGCAATGTAGTAATAGACTTTAGCTTAGTTTTAATTTATGTTTTGTAATAAATTAGTGTAGCTAGTGTTCACTTTTTATTTTTCCAGTTTATATTTTTGTATTTTTGGGTTGAAAACACTTAATCAATGGGTGTGTTCAAACCATTTTTGGTTTTTGAAGTTATATGATAAAATGTTCCACAAAAATTGTTATGGATCATTTCCATGATATTTATTGCTTTATTTTTGCATTTTTGGTCACTTGACCATTTTTATTATTTTTAGTTAGGTTTAATGCTTTATTTAGACTTAATAAATGCAAAAACACTTGATCATTATCCCTTGTTAGATTTAGTGTAGTTTTTATTTTTTTATTTATTTGTTAGCATAGTTAGTAGTTAATTTTTGCTACTAGTATTAGGCTTGATTTTTTTTTTTATTATTCTGCTCTCCTTTGTTTGTCTTTAGTTGTAGGTTAGGCTCTTGTTTTTTTTTTTCTATTTTTATTCTGTCTTGTTCTCTTTAGTTTTTAGGTAGTACTTTTATTTATTTTATTTTATTTTCACTTCTAGTGCATTAGATCTAACTAGGGATGATATTAAAAGTGTTTGTGCATATTTATTTAAAAATTGCACTCCCCCGCAATGCAATATTAGGCGTTATGCTGCCAAAATTTTATAAAAATTTTTAAAACCCCTCTGTCGCGGACCCATGGTCCGCGATACACTCCTTGATTAGCGACAGAGGACCCAAATACTTGTAATTTTATTCTGGAAGGGCTCTGTCGCGAAACCCCTGTCGCGGACCCATGGTCCGCGACACACTTCTTGTTCCGCGACAGGAATTATGCCCTTTTTGGATTTTCAAACCTTGTGTCGCTAGACCCCTGTCGCGAGGCCATGCCTAGCGACACGGATTTGTGTTTAGCGATACAACAAACCCTAATTTTCAAAAATATCCCATTTCTCTTATTTCCCACCTCTTTGTCGCGAAACCCCTGTCGCGGACCCACGGTCCGCGACACAAACTCTGTTCCGCGACAGGCTTGGCACCTTTTTGCCAAATTTTTATTCTCCATCTCACCCCGTTAATTAATTGAACCTTTATATTAATATTTTGAGGTTGAAATCCAATGATCTCAACCCATGATTAATTTGATATAAAGAACTTTGTTCAATTTCCATTAAAATATTCTTCTACAAAAATTTAACTCTAATGATCTAAGTATATAATCCAGACTGTAATTAATTAATTAATTATGGAATGAGTGATTATTTAGACATAAAGAGTAATTATGGATTAATTTCCATAACCTTGGATGAGAAACCAATGTCTCTCATACAAGATGACCCAAAAGTATTTTCTTTTATTTGTTTTGTCTTTTCTGTGTTGTGTGAAACAGCTAGTAAGAGGTATAACAGACTAATGTTGGTGGGTATTCCCACACGGATAAACCAGCTAGTGGTCTGTATATTAATTACTAGATGTTATTTGCATGGTCCGGACAGTGGTCGATGGAAGCCTTGGCGGTTCGTCCATCCGGGATTATAATAGCTGCTCAGCTGACTCCTATCCGGATACAGTTTTATTTTTTTTATTATTTTTTTAATCTTAATTTCAAACCCAAATCTCAAACTGTGCCAACACTAGACGACATAGGTCAATGTTGTCTAGTAATTAAGACAGTGAAAGAACATGTAGGTTTTTCTCCGATTCAAAGATAGTAAGGGTCTGAATGATAGCGACCACTGTCATTTAAGATTATTCTGCTGTCTAAAATCATCTCACCTTAATAATTAGGGAACTGGACCACAGATAACTGCAATCCAATTTACCCTAGTTATTTTGCCATCTTTTTTAGCCTAATAAATTCTTCTCATCTCCGGCTATCTCATCTTTGTGTACCAACTTCTATCTAAACCCGCCTTATATTTTAGGTTATTTAATTTTACACTTTTCTATAAATTTATGCATGATATTATTATGTAGATATTATGGTCAATATTATTTTGGGATCCTTCCCTTGGACATAGAAGTCTAGATTTTAATCAGATGTCTTACAATAAATTTCCAATAAAAGTTCATTTATAAAATCCGGATCTGAGTAAGGGATAAATTCCACAGTTATGACTAATTCATATCCGACTGGGGGTTGATTTGGGAAATTAGAAGCAGAGTCAGCGATTAGGTCTCACCTAGACTGAAAGGATCTGTGTTTTAATTGAGAGCCTAGTAGTTGTTTAGGGAATGATTTTCAAATATCAATTATTTTCCAAAATTGCTGTGTGTTGGGAATCTGATATTAAATGTTGCACTGAGATGAGGTCCACTTGGACTCAAATACGGTGTGATAGTTAATACTAGAAGAACAACATTCGGGCCTTGGTTATTTTCTGAGATAAGGTTGAGTACTCTTTCAACTGCTGTCCTCTTCTGCCAAAGCCTATTTTTGAGTCCTGAGTGAGTGCATCCAGAACGAACTAATTTATTAGTTCGTTTCATTAGTTTGTATCTTATAACCACCCGACGGGAAGTGAACACTGCGAGCGGTTCACCGAGAATAGGAAATTCTTGATCCACACCCAGTCATTCTGACTGGGGGCTTTCTTTTACTACCAGTGTCAGACTTTCAAAAAACCTCCGAGTGATAGGATTTTAAATGCTTTCTTTACCGCTTTCTTTTAAATGCTTTCGTTAGAGGTCACTCGGTTGTATTGAGAGTTGTGTAACTGCTACTAGGACTGATAGTTAAGGGATAGTTCAGGGCTTGATTAGAATCTTCGGGTGTGACATGGGGGAATGATAACGGTACTTGACACTTCAATAAATGATTTGTCAGGTGTTGCTTGTCCACCACAGATGAATAATATGCCTCAGCATGGCCATGTGAGGGCATTTGTGAGTCTGTGGTGTCTTAGAATTTGTTTTCTTAAGAGCATGTAAACTCTTACTGTAAGTACCTGTCTGTTAAAGGGAACATGGTATAGAGAGCATGAGAATTAGCTAACTGAAAGGATTATCCCAAGCTAAGATCTGTGTAACAAAATGGAAGTTTAATTGTGTTTCATCTGAATCTTGTCCAATTTTTATTATTTTCTTCCTGTCCCTTCTGTCTCATTTTAAATCTGCTTTCTTAGAATAATCTTAATCGCTTTCTTAGATTAATTTTTTGCTTTCTTAGATTAATTTAATTCGCTTTCTAGAATAATTTTATCTGCTTTAATTGTAATTGCTTTCATAGTTTAGTTTAAATTATGTTAAGTAGTTGATAGTCAAAACACAAATTTTAATCGAGTAACCGAGTGGAAAATCTTAGTAAACGACGTGGGCCCTGCTTCCATCGCACATCCTCCAGTGAACGATCCGATACTTACTATAAATACTGCAATTTTTGACTCCGTGCGCTTTCGGGGGCACAGTTTCTTAACACGAGTAAATAAAAACGTGACAACCTATAAATATATCCCTAATCCCAACTCCGCCTTCATAAATTGGTTTCATTAAATAAAATTGAAAACCAGGATTATTATGTTTCAGAAAATACTCCTATAGTGGGAAATTGTCAAAAGTTTCATGGCCGGAGATTTTCATCGCGCCATTTGAAATCAAAGTTTCCCACATGAGTAATAAAAAGTGAAATATATCCTTAAACCCCTTCCCGTGAATCATAACTCTCTTCATTTAATAAATTCAATCCTGATACTTCATTTTATTGAAAAATACTCGTGTTAGTGAAACTTGTCAAAAGTTTCAACATGTGATTCTTTATCTTTGATAAATTTTATATTTGGATTTTTTGTTTTGACACCTTGCATGACATTTATAATTAGGTTAATCGTTT
The DNA here is from genome assembly GCA_030278955.1 of Hygrophila difformis. Taxonomy (NCBI): domain Eukaryota; kingdom Viridiplantae; phylum Streptophyta; class Magnoliopsida; order Lamiales; family Acanthaceae; genus Hygrophila; species Hygrophila difformis. The sequence continues at coordinate 1,381,599 of JAOANR010000301.1, forward strand.
GCAGATGGCTTCACAAGGGGGTGGCTCACAGTCAGGCACGCCACGCGGGACGGATGAGTCGGCACGACCTGGACCTCGACGCGGGCAAGCTTCTCAACTGGCTGCGAGGGTCCGACGGTTAACAGAGAGGATTCGGCGAGACAGAGCAGGTACACTATTAGGTTACTTGTTGGAATAATTTTGTAACACTGTCTGGATCTGTACATTACTTTACTAATAAACTAAAAAATGAACTTTCTGTTGGTTACTCATAAACAACAATAGCTACTTCTAGCACAGACGAAGAATCTAGCAACACTGCAAATAATGATACTCCTGTACCTGAGACACCACCACCCCTTACACCAGGTATTCAAACTCGAATAGTTTTCTATGTGTTTCATTCATTATTTTATAAATTTGAGTTTTTGGAATGGTAGCTTCGGGAAGCAGTTCTGCAGCCGGTACACCTGCTACACCAGGTCCACAACCGAGTAGGCCACTTATTGCCCCTGGCAATGATGGAGTGTAAGTTTCTAACATTCTTTTGGTGTCACATTGTAGTATGTTCGTAATATTTTTATCAATATAATAATTTTTGTAATTTGACTAGCAAAATAACTTATTTAAATGTTATAGCATTTATATCCCATGTGAGCTTGTCAGGAAGATGACAGACTTCTACCCCATGCGCTCTGATGTGGGAGGGATCTCTTGGATGAAAGTGTCAAAAGAGACAAAGGACTTTTATTGGGGCGAGTTTCAGGTAATGTTAAATACGTGCTATATTTTAGTATTCGTCATTGCTTGAATATTATAGAACTATGTAGCAAAATAATTAAAGCTGAAATATTTTGAATTGTCATATTCTTGCAGAAAGTGGCGACATGGGCACCCGAAAATGAATTGAAGGTGAAGAAGGAGTGGGAAAAGAAGAACGTACACAGGTACAAGCTTTACTTCTGTTTGTATATTGAATTCTTTAAGGAACTAAACCATTGTTTGTCAATGTTGTTCCAGATACAAGGATTACACCCTTGATATCAGAAAAGGAAAGAGATTGTGGCCATCTGATGCTATTGTGGCAGAAAACTGGAAGAAGTATTGGGAATCCCAGGAATTCAAGGATAAGCAAAAAAGGGCCAAGGTGAACAGGCGACGCGGGGACGAGAGTGCGCCAGCCCTCCCCACACACACCTCGGGTTCAAAATCATTTCGGGCCACACGTGACAAATTGGTATAACTTCATTTTTCTTGTTCTTTTGAAACAAAAACCATGGCATTAACAATAGTTATTAAACTACATTTTATTAATAATATTTCTAGGAAAAGGATCAGAATAGGCCAATCAACCTGGGCGAGCTACACGATTATACTCACACAAGGAAGCATGAGAAAGAGAATTACATTGATTCCAAGTCAAAGGAAACTCAGGTATTCGACAGAGTCTTAAGTATTTCTTGCTAATAATTACAATATTCATTAGTTCTTTCTAAAATGACATTATATATTTTCACTCATATAAAGTGTTGGAATAATTGCCCAGTTGAATTCTTTGTATCTTTGTGATTTAGAATACAGGAGGATTTCAATGCTGTTGTGGAGGCTTTCGGCCAGGACCCGGATTTTGATCCGGACCGTGCTTTCTACGAGACCGTTGGAGGCCACGACAGGCGTAAGGCAGTTTATGGGATTGGTTCACTTGCCAAATCCATTTTGCCTACGGAGTTAGCAGATATCAGTACTCCACCTTATACCCAGCCCACTATCACTATCACTAGGGATGAGTTCGATGCTATGAGGAGGCAGCTGGATGCTCTTGCCCAGATCCAAGAGACGATCGTCAAGCAAGTGGAGAGATTGCAGCGAGGTCGTGGACCACCCTCCCCGGGAGATGATGAATCTGGAGGGGCATCTGGAGGATTAGGTGATATTGGTGTGCATTGATGACATTTTGTTACTTCTTTTGGTGATATATGAGATATTGCCCACTATCTTTTGTTAATAGGACTTATGTATTTATATCAGGATTAGGAGATTGCAAACTTTTGTTTATGCACTTTATGGTGTTTGTTTGATGTAGTTAAGCAAAATGACATGTATTTTGAGAACTGTTTTGAGGGCATTATGTATAGCCCAAGGATTATGAATGGTTGCTATATAATATACATGTGGTTTGATGTAATTATTAAGCTTAAGTGCTGTGTATTTATGATTCCTGATGTGGTCTGCCTATTACGGATTCTTGCAGCAGTCTGGGTACACCAGTAGGCCAATTGGTCTGGCTGCCAGTGCAGAACATACCGACCGTCAAATCGGTCGGTAAAATGGTCTCCAAAGTTTGCCGACCGTCATTGCGACCGTATTCCGATCGCTATAGTCAATCAAAAGTCAACAACGTACGCTCGTTTACGACCGCGAGTCCGGTCGTTAATTCTGTCGCCATATATACCGACCGATGTACCGACCCAAAAATCGGTCGGAAGAGTCAACAAAACCGAATTCATTGACTAATTTTGGCGACCGCCGTACCGACCGGTTTATTCGGTCGTTATATATACCGACCGTCAGACGGTCGGTAAAACGGTCGTTGAATTTACGACCGCCTTGACGAATGGTCGGCGCCTGAGTACCAACTGAGGATTTACCGACCGTCGTTTTGCGGTCGGGAAGACGGTCGCAAAGGGAGAAAACAACGCAAAAATCGGTCTTGCCGACCGCACCCGACGGTCGCTGTTTAGCTTTTTTCTTGTAGTGAATATAATAGAAAATTAATTTTATTATAAAGTATTATTAAAAATTATGCTAAAAAAAATGTGGTTACAGAGGAACAAATACTTGAAACAAATTTGCTTTGAGTGCGGAAGATTTGGCCATCTCAAAACTGAATGCCTCGATGCTCAGGTCCAAAACATGCATACGGAGGAACCTGTCAATAATGATCGTGCAAAAGAAGGGGAAAAAATTGAGGGTTCGGGCTATGGTCCGTGGATGCTTGCTAAAACAAGAAGGAGACATGTGGGTGGCAGACAGACAAACCCGAGACCACAACATATCTCTAATGTAAACCGGTTCTCTTCCCTAGCTGAAGATCCAAACAAGGGCACTTCTGAGCCAGATGAATGCACCTCTGATCGGCTGCATGTGAAGACCGGACACCAAGAAAACGCTGGTCCCTCTTTACCCTCGTCTCCACCTAAGAGCCCATCAACGAATAACCACTCGCGGCGGCTATCTCGATCGCATACCCCTGTTCTTGAGAATAGCTCACCTAGATGGAGTCATGGGAAATCAGAAACCCATTCCCCTTGGATTACACAACCTTTTGGAGCCAAAGCTCGGGTGATCCACTCCTCTCTACCATCAGATCACCATGTTGCAGTAGTGGTTGTGGACCCTTCAACTCGGTCAAGCCGGAGGGCCAAAACTCATTCATCTCAAGGGGGACGACCACCGGACCATCTTTGGGATGAAGACCCTGACTTCATGGACATCACCGGGCAATCAGAAGACCCTGAATGCCATAGGGCGACAAGCATGCCAGCCATTTAAAACCTCAAAATCATGCTTTACCAGGTTTCTATACCTTCAGTTTTAGTATCATATTCATGGAGTTTACCTTTTGTTGGCTTGTGCTGTAGCGTGGGGTGATTTCCTCAGTTGTGTAGATTGTTTGGTTTTTAGGTTTCCAGTTGGTTAGTATGCTTGATATATTTTGTTGGAGCTGGTCTTTTTGGTGATAGGTTTGGTTTGTACCTTGTACAACTTTTTGTTCGTTGAATAAATTGGTTTCGGCCCTCCGTTTCCCCCGAAAAAAAATATGCTAAAACAATATTATGTGCTATTTTTAAATTAATTAATTTATTATTTATATATATTAGAAGAAAATTCAACATCCGTAAATAATGCGTGAAATTAAGTTAATTAATTTATTTAGATCAACCAAATCTTCACAAATAGTCTTCAATAATATGATATATTTACTCTTAATTTCGTTTGTGATTACCACATTCACATTGAAATGAACCTCCATGCATAAAAGACGATTCAGGTCAAATAAAAGAGATCACACTACCTCAGAGGCTCAGATCATCCTCCTATGGATATTTATTTTAATTTATTTAACTGATAATGCGATAAATTTTTTTATTTATAATTAAAACTTCGGACACGCATACACATACAGGCGTCCTTATTTCTCCAAATTGCTTGTCTAAATCATCACCTGTTCAGATTAAATATCTAATCAGTTTACGGGGGCTTTCGTTTTTTGGAACTGTTCAAAGTGCAATTAGTTACTTACTATATATGAATTGATATATTCACTAATCACCATTATTATGAACCAAAAAAGTCTTCCCCGCATCTTGTTTTTCTCATCAGGATTCAGGACTATTAGTAAATTAATTAAATCAATTTCAAAGTCAAATTTCCCTCGATAAAAATTTATTTGTTCAATTTCATGATCAAAAACCAAGGACTACACTCCAAGTAGTCAGTAATTATAAATAGTACTGTATACATCTTTATTATCTACAGTTAATAACATAGAAATTCTCGAAGATATATAAAGTCCAAATTAAAGAAAAAGCTATCATGGATAGAGGGCTCTACAAAGCAACAGTTGAAGGCAACATAGAAGCTTTGCTCAATCTAATTGAGCAAGATGAACTGATCCTGCATAGAGCTACTACTACAGTCACAAAATATTTGGAAACTCCCCTTCATTTAGCTGTAATGATGGGACATGAGAGGTTCGTGTCCGAGCTCCTAAAGCTGAAGCCTCAACTGGCAACTGAGCTGGACTACAGACGATCATCGCCTCTCCATTTAGCCGCATCAAATGAAGGGCACGTGCGGGGCGTTGTAAGAGACTTGATGCGAGTCAATCCCGATATGTGTCTTGCACAAGACAGGGATGGTAGGAATCCACTTCATATTGCAGCCATAAGGGGGAGAATCGACCCTTTAAAGGAGATGCTTGAAGTGAAGCCTGGGGCGGCGGCTGCTTTGGTCAATGGAACTCAATCTATACTTCACCTATGCGTGGAGTACTCACAGCTTGAAGCTTTGAAGCTCTTGCTGGAAACCCTATATTTTCAAGATTTGGTAAATCATAGAGATCAAAACGGCAATACTGTATTGCATCTAGCCGTTGCTGATAAACAGCCTAAGGTAATTACCGTCAACGTGTCATGTTTGATTTTTGACATTGTTCATTGTTCAGTTTTGACTCAATTTTATTGTAAGTATATCTTTGGAAAAAATAGTTGAGATGAGTCTTGTTAGAATCCTATGATCATGTAGTTGGAGTATAGTTGGAAAAAAATATATATTCATATAATTTTTCATTGTACATATTTTGATATATTAACGATTGAAAAAATGCATTGGAGTGTGTGCAGAAGTCAAACAATACAAGTTAAATGGGACAGATGAAGTATATAGTTGGTTGATTCTTAATTACTCAATTATGCCAAGTAATAATGTTATAGTTGACTAATTATTTGATCATATATGGTAATAGATGGTGGAGATTTTATTGTCGGTTGCTGGAATTGAAGTCAACACATTAAACCTCAATGGAATGACAGCAATGGACATTTTGATCCAAAGAAGAATGGACACACGGAATGTCGAAATGGAAGAATCCCTAATGCGCGCCGGTGGTTTTGGAGCAATGAGGCAAAATGGTGAATCACCAAAATTCACTCAACCACAAAAAACAAAGGCAAATAAAGCAATCCTGGCGCATCCTAATAATAATGAATGGGATGATGACTTCCAAAGAAAGATGTACGAGAATGTAATAAAGAGCAAGGATGATTGGCTCGATAAACAGAGAAGTGCTATGATGATTGTGGCCACACTTATCGCCGGCATGGCATTTCAAGTCGGGACCAACCCACCTCAAGGGGTTTGGGATATCTCCAAGAACACACCCATTTCAGAAGCTCCGGGAAGCATAAAGTATTACCTAACGGTAGTGTACAAGTACTTGGGGTATGTTCGATTTTACGCGGTGAACACAACGGGTTTCATCGCATCCCTGAGCATCATATTCATGTTGATGAGTGGATTGCCACTTAAAAACCGGGTTTTCATGTGGGTTTTGATGTTTGTGACATGGATCGCGATAACTGCCCTTGCAGTGACCTATACCGTTTCGCTTATTATACTGACACAAGATAAGGACAGGGATTCCATTAGGACTATCATAGGAATAGAGGTGATCGTGTGGATTGGCTTGATGGGTCTCCTCTTGTTCGGGCACACGCTCCGGTTGCTGTTCAAGACACTGAAATTATTATTCAAGGCATGTTCGGTGAAAAGAAAGAGACCCAGACATCATCGAGAACTTCGTGTTTAATTGAATATATGTACTTCAAATTGTTATTACATACTATAGCTAGTTTGAAATATCTGTTTTGTGCTAGTCGTCAACTTGGTTAATTGGTTGTAACATGAATAATGACGACATAGTATATTAGTAAGTTGACATGCTCCAACTCTCTCTATATATATCACACTATTCGAATTGATTATCATTATATCATACCTTAATAAATAAATTAAAATTTTATAACTTTTATTTTATTAAACATTAATATATTCTATCTTAATCAATTCATGTGTCGACTAGTAAGGAGCCAAGAAGGTGGGAGCTAGTGAGGGAGTATTTTTTTTTTTTCATAAAAAAAGTATGCATGTAATACAATTATTTTTATTTTTTTATTTATCGTGGTGTAAAAGATGTCGACTAATTTCCACTGCAGTTTTCATTTTGGAAGTAGTTTTGCTCGGATGCAAGCAAACTTACCTAATTAAATGGGTGTTTTAATTTGCAGCACATCAAGAGATATAATCTCAAATGTTTATTTAAAATCCAAGGGTTGTAAATGAAAAAAAAGGATAAAATTGTCTAAAAAGTATTATAATGGTCTAGTCGCTGAAATACATATAACTCGTTGCTGAAATATTTTGAATCAAAGAATTGGGGTTGCAACTTTTACGAAGTCGCTGAAATATATTACTCCATAATATGTTACTGAAATACATAGAAGCTGTCGCTGAAATATATTAAACAAAAGAACTGGGGTTGCAACTTTACGAAATCGTTGAAATGCACATTATCAAGTCGCTAAATATCCTATAGCATGTCGCTGAAATACACAGAAGACATCGCTGAAAACACTTTGCATGTCGCTGAAATATATTATAGTTTGTCGCAATTAATCAACAAATCGCTGAAATAAACCTAAGTTATCGCTGAAATGTACTAAACTATATTCGTGAGTAATACATCAAATTTATTATTTTACCCTTTGTGTAGTCCTTCCATTATCAATGTCTCTTCTTTTAGGTTTACCCCATTAGAGGGGAGTTGGGATCAATTTATTTATTTATTTTTTATTTTTTTTAAAGAAATTTTATTTTAAAAAACTCACTCCCCACATACTTAGAGATATGACACTTTCATAATTTCGATTATGTGATAACCAACATACCATGTAGATAGTAAATAAACTTTAAATGTGGTAACCTGTAAAACCCCGGTTTTCATAACTCAGGATGCTACCGCCACACCTCCCAAGCAAGACACAACTCCATTTGAGCTCATTTGAGAGATGCTAAGGCTAAGGTATTTCGAAATATATTTTAAAATCAAGCCCAAACGATTTTATTCAAAATAATAATAATATAACATCCATGCATAATCAGAGTAAATAGCGGCGGAAAGTAAAATAAGGCCGACATGGCCAAAACGCAGTGTATAAATTAAGTCTAAAATAAAATGCGACATAAGAGATATTGTTTTATTCCCGAGCCCCGATGCATGCATGTGCTCATGCCATATCTCCATACTCTGTACAAGAAAAATAAAACAACGGTTTATCAGTATATAAAATATTGAATAAGTAATTCCTAACATAACAATAATGGAAATTATAGAAGAGTAATTTATTTAAGAAGAAAGTTATTAAAATGAGGAGGGTTTAAAATCACAGGATAAGATATTTGTTCTCTCATAAACCAATATTTCATTCTTTTACTATTGTTTCAATATGATCGAAGTATCCGTATTCCGTTTGGGCATTTATGTCCACAAGCCTCACAAATCATAATTCGCTAGGGCTCTTATGTCCATTAGCCTTACGCTTGGGCTCTTATGTCCACAAGCTTCATAATCAATTTTCATTAGGGCTCTTATGTCCACTAGCCTTACGATTGGGCTCTTATGTCCACAAGTCACAGTATAACTGGACCAGTCTCCATACATGCATATTTCATAGTATCCAACTCGATCATAAATTACAAAGTATCAAAATAGTTGAAAGTGCAATAAAAAGGGTCTTCCAAAATCAGTATGGTAAGCATTAACTTACTCTTGAACAGATTGGAGTCGAAATACCCATTGTTAGAATCTCCCAAAATCCGTCCTAAACAGCAACACGCTCTACAATCCTCCGAATGAACCTATAATTGAGATGTTTAGACAAAACTTAAGGTTTGGAGCCTTAGATCACAGTATAGAATTGAAATATGGATTACATGACCTTATTACCTAGTGGATGAAAGGTTTGGTTGGTGGTTGACTCGTCCACAGCCTTCGGATACCAACGAACAACTCACAAAATCTCTCCACACTCAATATGGTTTCAGATTTTTGGAATGGAAGAGTAGGGTTGCTTTCGGGGCTGTAAAGGGACTGAATAAGGGATGATTCTCATTCAAATCAAGGCTTTGATGACTAAAGAAGGATTGAGGGAAGTTTCTGAATCTAAATCCCGTAATTGTGGCCTGAAATCTTCATTTATTCTCCTTCCCTTTCCTGTGCCAACACTTACCCATTCCTTATGCAAGTTTCCACCTTTATTCACTATGTGAGGGCGGATTTATGGGATAAATTTCATCCATAAGTAGCCTAGATCCTTCCCCAACGTTCCAAAGTTAAATTTCCATAATCACGGTCCGAAATCGGGCAAGAAATCCCATCGATCACACAGCTTGCCGCTACTGTCAACCTGGCGCGGCCTCGGGGCCATTTTCCAAAAGACCGTGCGGAGGCCGCACGGGCTCGGCCTGGGCTTTAGTCTAGGCCAGGCCGAACTATCCCTTTGGGCATTTTTCTCTCTCTTTTGGGCTTATATCCTTCTACATTATTGGGCTTTGAATATTCGGGTTATTCTCGGACTAACTTCTATTTTAAATTTATTTCGAACTTGAATTAATTTCGTATTCGAAATCTGGAATTCGTCGCTCCCGTGCAACAATTTATTTAATTAAATTATTTCCGACTTCACGGGCTCTCGGAATTTAAATTCTTTTGTTCTTTGAATTTAATTCAATTTCTCTTGGGCTCGGTCCATGGAATATTTTCGGGCTTCCTTTCTTTCTTTTATTCCATTTCGACTCGTCCAAAGTTTAAATTTGAATTTTATCGGCATGTCATTTCCTAGCGATCATTTATTGTAATAAATTATTTCTGTCTTCCTAGATATATTTCGACCTTGCTCGGATTAAGAAATTTATTTTGTTCCTTTGGACGTTATAAAAAATCTCGGGCATTACAATATACCCTCCTTAGAAATCAACTTCGTCCTCGAAGTTGCGTCATCATTTTAACTTAGTCCTTGAAATTTAATGTAGGGGTATTTCCGTCTACCTTCCTTAAGGATAAACGTCGTCCTCAATTTACGAAAGTAATTCCATTCGTTTGAATGTGAATTAAATTTATTGGGTATTACATCCTCTCCCCCTTAGGCTTTCCGTTATGTCCCCATAACTGCCTATCAATTGATCTTAAAATGGTTCGGTCTCCAATCAAAGTCTCTAAGGTCAAATTCCACTAGGTTCGCAAAGAATTCTAAGTTTTTGATCACTATATGAATTCCGTTATATCGTCTAGAGTATGATACTAATTCTCCCGAAGGCAGTTAAATTCCTAGCTGATAGCTCTAGATCCCGGTAGTTCTACTGGAGGTAAAGTTCTGGTCGAAATCCAATAACACTTGTACTAGAATCCAAATAAACTTTGACAGATATGCCTAAGCAATAAACATACCTCCGATGACCTCTTCTTGAGCTGGAAAGCCAGCTTGATTCATGGCATTCACTCGCCCAACTGCCCCTCATTGGTTACCTTGCTGGTTCCGATTCTGATGTGGCCTATGTGCCTGCTGGAACCTTTGTCCTTGATCATTGGGCTCATTTGGTCTAACTGGGTGATTCCCTTGCTGAGGATTCACCAGATCTACCCTCTTTTCGATCGTCTCCTGTGGTGTTCGACATTCTCTAGCCCTGTTACCAAATCTGCCACACTTATAGCAAGCTCCAGGCCTCGGGCACTCACGCACCAAATGTGCGTGGTTGCATCGTGGACAGCGTGGTATGAATGGACCACAGTTGTCATTTCCTCTGTTGTTGAAACCTCTATTCTCATTCTTCTTAGGTGCATTCAACCTAGCTTGACCATTGTCCTTCATAAAATTGCTGCTGTTGTTGTTTCGATATTCTTTTTCTCGAAACTATGCAAGCCCTTGCTCGACTCTCCATTGTTCTTATGCTTCAACTGTTGGACACGAGCGATTGCTACATCTCGGTCATACACTGTCTGCAGTGTAGTGTATTGTCCTCCTACCAGTATCTCCTGGATACTAAGGTCTAGACCCATCTCGAACTTCTGAGCCTTTTCAGAGTCAGTAGGTACTAGTCTCGGAGCAAATCGCACTGGCTCCTTGAATTTGGTGTAGTACTCTTGCACTGTTTGTGCACCTTGTCTGAAGTTGATGAACTCGTCGTATTTTGCATTCTTGGCGCTCAATGGGTAGAATCTCTCCCTCAAGGCTTCCTTAAATTCTTCCCTAAAGTAGACATTCTCATCCTCAGTCAAACCTCCTTGAAGATGTTGCCAGCATTCGTTCGCTTCACCGCTTTGACAGCATTCATGAGCTTGCCAAAAGTACGAATCCAATCCTCCAACTTGGCCGGGTCCTCTTGGCCGTCATAATGGGATGGTTTGTAGGGGTTCACCGATGCTAAGTAGTTGACTCGGGCTACTGGTAGTGGTACACCCATTTGTGCACGTTGCACTTCAGCATTTCCTAATGCTACGAGAACTTCCTCAACAGTCCTTAGACGCTCATCCATATTGTTAGGAACAAGAGGCACTCGCCCTCCTACATTCTGAGGAATCTCATTGTTGTTCACTCCGAAGACCTCCAAGTCTAAGACCTCTATTATGCCAACCTGACCACCAACCGCGCCATTCCAGACACCGTCCACTCCGCGACAGATAGCCGCAAACCCCCCCTCCCCTGATCGGGACCAGCAGCCAGGCTGCCGTCCGAGTGCACTATCACGCCCTCCACCATGTCTTCCTGCTATCGCACCACCCTCGCCATACCTGCCCTCTGCTGCCCACCATGCGCAGCTCGTTCCAAGCTAGCTCTGAGATGACGCACCTTCTGAACGAGTTGATGAGTGGAACTCTCCTTACCTTGGAACACCCTCTTATTTCTTTCGATCCAACAAACCCACGCAGCAGCCACGAACACATGCTGATATGTATTTTCCATGAACTCAAGCCAATGCTTAATCTCCTGCTTTGCCAGGTCCGGGATAACCTGCACCTGCCTCACTCCCATTACGTCCCATAGCCTACGAGCCCAACCATAATGGAACAACGCATGTCGCCAATCCTCTTCCTTGTCACCGCATATAGTGCACAATGGGGAGCTTATAATCCCTCGCCTAAACCGAACTTGATTTGTTGCCAAAGAATCATGGGCAACTAACCAAAAGACATGGCCCATTTTCTCCGGAATAGAACACTTCCAAAGCCAACGCCACCCCCGCCTATCATCGAACTCCCCACGAACCCATTTATAGTCGGACTTCACAGTATATTTCCCGGAGGCCTCCAACCTCCATTGAATAACGTCAGCAATGGCTTCTACCAAGAAGGGACAAGGCACCATAATAATCTCCTCTTTAATCTCCTCAGGCACCCAAGTATATAGCTTATTCAACTCCTGTTTGCCATTACAAATCACATATTTAATCCTTAACTCAAGGTCATTGATATGAACAAAAGGCATCAAAGGAGCCAGAGAAGATCCTTTCCACCATGGAGAGAGCAAAGCGAGCTATGCCTGTTCCCAATCCTCACTCCATAGGCTTCTCGAAACATGTCAGAGACGTGCACGAGTGACTTCCAAATCCTTGTCCCTTTAGCATGGCTTCTAGGAAAGACTTCATCGCCGCTGCCATATTTCCCCCGCACCACCTTAACCCACAGCTTGTCCCGATTTCCCATAAACCCGCTCAATTGCTTCCCAAGCAGTGCCCAATTCATGTGCTTGGCCTTCCTCAACCCAAAACCCCCTTCATGCCGCAGCCTCGTCACCTTTTCCCAACTAACTAGGTGAAGACCCTTACCCTCCACTCCTTTCCAAATCTACCTAGAGACTTTCTGATCAATGCTCTTATAAACTGTAATGGGAAGCCTATGTACCTGTATACAATACGAAGGGATAGCTGACAACATCGATCTCGCCAAAGTCACTCGGGGTGCCCTGTTAAGAAAAGAGGCCACCCACCCCGACATTATTTATAAGTACGCCATAAAATATCATCAAAATAAGATAGCCTCATACGTCCTTGAACAACGGGAAAACCAAGATACCTTCCCAAGTCCGTAACAATAGAAATACCAAGATGATTGGCCAAACACCCTTTCTGTCCTGCCGTCGCATTAGCATACACCATTGCCAATGTTTTTTCACGATTCATATAGAGCCCAGAAGAGTTTCCAAACCTTTGCAGCCCCTTCCCAATGCATTTAATATTATCTTCCTTTAGAGCCGAGCACAAAATAAGGTCGTCAGCGAACATCACATGCGAAATAGGATACACGCTCATGCTACACCTGTATGGTATCCACCTGCCATCCTCCACTTCCTAAAAAATAATCTGCTCCATCACGATGACGAAAAGATATGGCGATAACGGATCGCCTTGACGCAATCCCCTCCCTGATTTAATTTTGTCCAAAGGTGATCCATTCCACAATATGGCAAATGAAGATGTCTCCATGCACAGCATAATTATCTCCTATAGTGCCGCTGGTAGGGCCATATCCTGTAGGCATGCCCGAAGAAAACCCCAATCTACCGAGTCGTAAGCTTTAGCCAAATCGATTTTCAACATCGTGCCCTTGGCACTTTCCCTTCGGCTTTGCAAAATATATGCCACTTCTTGAAAATGCCATTATCCTTCGTGCCCCTGCCAGGCAGAAACGTCGATTGATATGGACCAATATATTCGCACAAGAGAGGCTGAATGCGATTTGCAATGACCTTTGTAATAAATTTAAAGGACACATTGCAAAGAGTCAAAGGTCGAAACTGACTGATTGTTTGAGGAATATCAACCTTCGGAAGTAAGACAAGAAAAGCATGAGCAATATCCAGAGGAAGCCTTCTCGAAGCAAAGACGGTGCTGACCATATGAAACACCTTCTCCCCCAACATGTCCCAATACACCTTATAGAATTCTGTGGGAAAACCATCCAGACCCGGGGCCGCGAAAGATCTCATCTGGTTTTTCACGTGATCGACCTCAGCCCTACCCACCTCACGTCCGAGCACCTCTTGCCAACATTCCTCAACTGGTGGCAGCATAACCCCTTCCTCCCTGTCGTCAATAGGCTGCCTTGCCATGAACATAGTTTGAAAATAATTTTGGGCATGAGTTTGGAGGATTGTTTGGTCCGTCTGCCACTCATCTCCATTAACCTTCAAGCTATAAATTTTATTCCACTTACGATTAACTTTCGTCCTAGCATAAAAGTAGGGCGTATTCCGATCCCCCATCTTGACCCATTTATCTCTAGATTTCTGATACCATAATCGCTCTTCCTGTATAAGAATATTCTCCAGCTCCTCCTTTAAATCCTTCTCCATCCTAACAAGCCAAGCCAAGTCCCAAATTTCCAATTGCTTCTCAATTCCCTTAATTCTTCGGATTAACCTCTTCTTTCTATCAATAATATTTCCAAAAACCTTATTGTTGAAACTAGTAGACTCCACCGCAGCTCCCTGAAGCACTCCAGGCAAATCTTCAGCTGAAGACTCATCACAACATTTTCTAATAACATCCCTATAAGCCGGATGGGTCACCCATGCAGCTTCCCATCGAAACGGCTTTAGACGATTTTGTCCGAGAGGATCACTAAATAGAAGCAACAGCGGACAATGATCCGAACCAAGGCGAGGTAGATGTTGAATTCTCGCCTCATTAAATAAATTATGCCACGCCAAATTCCCTACTCCTCTATCCAGCCTTTTCTGAATTCTATTCTCCATGCCCACCCTGCGAGCCCACGTGAACATAGACTCCGACGTGGGAACATTAATAAGGCGACATACATTTAAAACCTCCTGGAACTCCTCAGCCCGTTCAGGAAGGAAAACCCCTCCACTCACTTCATCCTTCGTCCAGACTTCATTTCAATCCCCCATCGCCACCCATGGCCCCTGAATAAGCTGCACCAACCCCTCCAAATTCTGCCAATCTTGCTTTCTACGTTGATAATTATGATTACCATAATGAAAAGTTAACGTCCAAACTGAGCGACCAATGCTCAACTCAACGCTCACCATCCTTGACCTAATATCAATAACCTTGTACTGACAATGACTCATCTGGGTTTTAAAAATCCAAAGCCCTCCCGCCCTTCCCACCGTTTCCTGAATATGGATTGGCTCATAACTCAACCTCCGGAAAAATATACGAACTCGATTCAACTTGCCTTGTGATTCCATAATATTCATAATGTCCAGTGTATTTGATCGCACACAATTAGCTACCCATCATTGTGCGTTATCCCCCATAATCCCTTGCACATTCCAAGATATAATTTTATTATCCCTAAATTCCATAATAACTGAACGAACGAATTGCAGAAACTAAAAATAACTTACCCATTTGGTGGTGTTGGTTGGAGTCTCTCTTTCCTTCTGGAAAGAAAAAAGAAATCGACATCTTTCCAAATCTGCTGTCCATACATATTTATTCCTAGAGCAATTCATCGTCGTTCGCAAAGAGAAATTTGAAATTAGGGTTATAGTTGAATTTGGGTGGAGAAATTTAAAATTGGGCAGAGAGTTTCTAAGCAATTGATCGATCGATTGTTTGCTTCTATTGAGAAATTTGGATGGTCGTTTGCTTCTATTGAGAAATTTGGATGGGGAAGGAATCATTTCCAAGGAAAATTTGAAATTCAAATTTTTTTACTGAGAAATGGAGTCGCTCCACTTCTTCCCAAATCTGTTATAGATCTCTGTTCACTTTCTCTTTCTCATAGCAGGAAGAAACTTTAAATCTGAGATTTATTTGGCATTTAGTGAATTGCTATACCCAAGCCAAGCTGAGCCGAGAAGCTATATTTTTTTACTGTTCATAAGCCTTTGCATGTGAGTGTAAATACTGTTCATAAGCCATATAAGCCATTTACTGTTCATAAGACAACAATTTTTTTATTATAATAGATGTTGGACTCTATATTCCAAAAACATAAATTTTACCACTTCAAATCCAAATATTTTTAAAGATAGTGTACTAGCCCCTACTAATGAGATGGTTGATATGATTAATGGTTACATCATAGAACGTATGTCTGCAAACGAAAATTAAAGTATATCTCAGTTCTAACAATATTTGTCAAGAGGATGAAAGCATAGATAATGACAGTGGAATATTTTTCACTGAAATATCTAATCATGATCAATTGTTCTAGATTATCGAATCAATAAATAAAGTTGAAGGAGGGTAGCATAGTGATGCTTCTTAAAAATATAGATCTATAAAATAAATTATGCAATGGGAGCAGGTTGATAGTAACTAAGATGTGGAACCATACAATCTAGACTAAACTAATTTTGGAAAATCATGAAAATAGAAAATTCTAATTTGGTAGACTAATTATGAGCCGATTTGATTTTACCAAATCCCCTATTTGATTTCAGAGGAGAAAATTCCCAATTGTAGTTTGTTTTGCTATGATTATATACAAAAGTTAATGTCAATCTTTAAAGAAGGTTGGACTCTATCTTCTAAAACCAATTTTTAGTTATGAACAGCTATATGTTGCAACATTTCACGTCACTAGAAATAGAGACTCAAAGTATTAGATGTAATTAGCATCGATTAATTCAAGATACACAAGAAATGTTGTTTCAATGAAATTTATATATGATAGAAAATTTGCAAAATGGATACTTATTATAGGTGATGGTAAAACTGATATTGATCTTTAGAGATGTACAATTAGATGTAACATTTCCAAACGATATTTTTATAAACTCTACGGGTGATCCTATAGCGACATTTTTTTTAAGTACATATTAAAACATAAATTTCAATACTTCAAATCCAGACATTTTTAAAGATGGTGCTATAGTAGCCCCCACCAATGAGATGGTTGATGCGATTTATTATTACATCGTAGGATGCGTGTCTGCAAATGAAAACGTACATCTCAGTTCACGCAAAATTTGTCAAGAGAATGAAAGGATAGATAATGATGATGAAATATTTTCATGGGTAGTGATGGTAATATGTCGTGTCTAGGTCGGGTCCGCCAAGACCCAAGAACCGACACAAGGCTCGGGTTCAGTTCAGTTCCGGTCTGACCCGGACCCATTGCCATCTCTATTCATGGGAATATCTAGACACGATATAGTTTTTTGAATTACCGAATCATGAAATAAAGCTGAATGAGAGCTGCATAGTCATGCTTCTTAGCAATATAGAGCTGCATCGTCATGCTTCTTAGCAATAGAGAGCTGCATAGAATGATTATGAGCCCGTTTGATTTAACCAAATTTCCTATTAGATCTCAGATGAGGGAGTTCTCACTCCCAATTTGTTTTGCTATGACTATAAATAAAATTCAATGTCAATTTTTAGTCATGGATAATTTTATTTTGCAATATCTCATGTCACTAGCAAGTGGGCAAATTATTAATATATGATGAAGATGAATTAATTTAGGGTACAAAAAGAAATGTGTTGAAGATGAAATTTTTAGCAAAGTGTGAGATTTAATATTATGCTTAATACTTATATTTAAAATTCTGTGCTTTTATAGAATTTCAAATTATATAAATATATTATTTTAATATTTATTAAGGATAAAAGAAAACGGTTTAATATGATTTATCTGTTAGTTTTATTTTAAAAATAATTGAATTATATTATTATATACATCATCTTTGGAATATGAAGTATATAATTATTAGACATTTTTTTATTTTAATATTTTTTGTTCTTGTTGCGTTTTTTGTTGAAATGTGGTCGAAATATGATGTTATGCTTTCGTTGCCATAATTATTTATTTATTGCAATAGATTTAGGGTTTTGCAATTTTTTTGATTTGATGCTGGTTTAAAGTTGCTCGAGACACGTATAATGGAGATAAAAACGAGTATCATAAAGAGGGCTTTGCTTACGGATGCGGAATATGATGAGGGATTTGAAGAGCTGTGGCAACCGAGATTGGAAGAGTTCGAAAGGCTGAGCACAGCCATCGACGACGTACTGCTGCCCGAGACCATGGACTTCCCCTGGTTCCTTAAAAAGATGGAGATTGTAGTCTTCAACTCCAGGTGGTCGCCAAAATACGTACATGCGCAATAAAAAATGTAAGCATCAATATTTCAAGAGATTGTATTAGACTCGTATATTTGGTACTATACATCATAGTGTTTGTTGTTTTTGTTCATGGCAATTGGTATCATTGATAAAGTTATATTGTTTGTTGTCTAGAATAAATTGTTCCTTGATTAGTGTAAACATTCTAACACATCGGTATTTTTGCTGATCAGATTGTTGCTGCTGCTCTAACCCCCCGCGCGAATGATGATGCCCCTCCCGCTCCAAACATGTCTCGAGGGTCAAATCCCATACTCCACACAACTCCATTTGTATCGAGGGTCAAGAACAATAGACAGAAATAACATAATATTCAGCTTGGAAGGATCACCCCAATACTTATCACACTTCTCTTTCATTTTGAGAGCCATTAATCTAAAACTGGAATTTGAGCTCTCACACCAATCCTTCAAAAGACAATCCACATCAGTGACCTCATGAAAATAAGAATTTAAGGTAACATACAATGAACCCGAGACACGTGAAGTTAATTTATAGAAAGCTTCCAAAAGTACTACCAAATTCTTTATATGTTCCCAATCATGACTAATAGGCTTTCCTAAACCCTTCCCATAACCATTTTCATCTACTAGCTCATCATGATATTGGAAGTCATCCTCATCAAACCTTTCGAAGACACTTTTAAATTTCAAAGCCGTGTCTAACATTAAGTAAGTCGAATTCCACCGTGTTGGAACATCAAGACATAACATGCTTTGAGTTGAAATTTTCTCCGAATTAGCACAAAGTTTAAACTTTTCAACTCTATTGCAAGATGACCTCACAAATCTTACTGCATTTCGAACTCGATGAACAGAATCATTCACTAGTTTCAAACCATCATTCACTACCAAGTTCATTATATGAGCAATACATCTCACGTGTAAACACTCCCCTTTTAAGACACTTGTGTTCCAACTGTTGAGTCTTTTTTTCAAATAAAGAATAGCAGTGTCATTTGAACTTGCATTGTCAACTGTAATAGTCATTATCCTTTCAATACCCCAAGCAAGCACACATTTCTCAATTGCCTTACCAATGGCTTCACCTTTGTGACTTGTTATTGGACAAAAATTGAGAATCTTTTTGTGCAATCTCCAATCATTGTCAATAAAATGGGCAGTTAAACACATGTAGTTGATTTTCTGGATTGAAGTCCATGTGTCAGTTGTAAGACATACTCTTCTACAATTTTTCTCTAAGAAAGTCTTCAACCTAACTCTTTTCTCCACAAACAATTCATAGCAATCTCTAGCAACAGTAATTTGAGAAGGGATATGAAATCTATTTTGCATTTGTGAGCAGAAAAATCTAAATCCTTGCCCTTCAATAAATCTAAATGGAAGCTCATCTACAATGACCATGGTTGCTAAAGCTTTTCTACAATTATCATAATTGAATGACCAATTTTTCAGATTCCCTTCTTGATCCCCATCTTTATCAGATGAATTATAAGACATTAGACATGGTATTTTCAGACTGAACAAATGGGCATAATAGTGAACGAACTGGACTCCATTTAGGAAAACTTACATTGCAAGATCCAGTACTGTAATCCGTCTTGAAATTAGGATTTGGGAGTTGGAAACCTCGGACTCTTGGTGCCGCGTTGGAAACCTCGGACTCTTGGTGCCGCACGCAGGAAGAAGATTGAGGTTTGAAGACGCTTGAAGGGAAGAAGTACGAGATTCTGTTGGTTCCGGAGGCACTATAATTGGGCCCGTAATTTGAGACACGAATCGAAAATAGGAGGATATTTATGTCAGATTCGGAGGCAGGAGAAAAATCTAGCGGTGAAGTTGTAAAGGTGAGAAGTGCGAACTGCGAAGAGAGGAGAGGGAAGGCGGAGAACTGGAGATAGAAGGAAATGGATTTGAGAATTGGGCGGCATATAGAAATTAGTCAAATTAGGTTAGGAATTGGGCGGCATGGGTGGAGGGGTTTTTTTTGGGCAAAGCAAATAAATGCCAGGAGTCGAGGACAGGAAATAATAGGTGGAGGGGTTGATATTATATGTATATAATAATATATATATAATTTTATAAATATATATATATATATATATACACTACTAAAAAAACGGAGGAAGGCGAGGACAGCTTTTGCTCGCCCAAGTCCTCGCCTAGGGCTATAGGCGAGGAAACAGGTGAGGAAACATGGTCGTCGCCTACGGCATCGTCGGGTTCCGACGTTAGTTGGCCATTTCCTCGCCTATGGGCGAGGACTTGCGCGAGGAACTGGGCGAGGGCATGCGCGAGGACGGGGGCGACGGCAGGGGCGAGGAAAGTGGTGAGGAAATAGGTGAGGAAATGGGCGACAACGTGGGTGAGGACAATGGTGACGAACAAAGTGAGGAATTTCGTGAGAACTAGGTTGAGGACATAGGCGAGGAATCCAGAGCCCATATTTTTAAGCACGTAGGTGACGACATGGTTTCCTCACTCATGTCCTCGCCCCCCACATTTTTTAAAAAAAATAAAAATTATATTTGCCTGATGCCCTGCAAGCTACTGAATTCCAATGAAATGCAATTTTCCATTTTACTCAAAATAAAACAACTACAATCGATGTAAAACATAGTGCCGTAAATAAATCTACAATTTCTATTCATTCAAAGATAAAACATAGTTCATATATGCAAGTACTACAATGTCATGCATATTCAACTACAATTAAAGCCGAAAACCTTCTTGAGATGGCGATCGCATGACATTGCTTCAAAGCCCAATGATTCCTATATGAACAAAGAAACCAAAAATAAAGGAATGATGGATGACGTTTTCTACCATACAGAGATGGAAAAGAAAATACAAGCTAAGGCTGCAAAGTTTGTATGTTCCCATTGTTTAGATTTGGACATTGGCTTTCTATTAGGATGGTGAATCCTTTCTAGCTTCTGAAATCCTGAACTTCTGAACTATTGTTACATAGTTTGTGTATTGTGTATTCTCATCTTTTCTCAGGTACAACCGGGATCCTCTGGATTAGGCAAACCTAATGTCAGACCTGACTAGGTAAGCTAAATTTGTACTGCTTATACATATATATTGTATTCGACTTGTATTCTCAATATTTGAGGCTCTGGTGATGTTGAGTTGTTTTTTATTCACTGATAAAAATGTCAACACTCTACCACAGGCACAACCATCATGGCATGGCAATCATTCCTTCCCTTTTGCCCCTCCTAATCCCTGCTATTCCCTTCCTGCAATCTTTTCATCCTCTTGCTCACCTCACCTCATTCGTTGTTGGTTTGGTAACAAAAACAAAATCCATTCCTAAATCTAAAGTGAAAACCAACCTAACAAATCAACAGGTTACCATAGATAGGCCTGATGTTGGTGGAGAGTTAAGATTCTTCAACTGAGTGAGAAGTTAACCCTATATGCTTAGGCCAGTTCATAGAATGTGGAATTGTGCATAACTGATACATTAGGATAAAGGTTAGTGATCATCAATCTGAGTAATTCTAACTTGGTTTGTATGCACATGTAGAATATAGTACACTGAGTTCTCTTATTTTGGATCCTGCTATATATTTTTATCAGTCCAGAAAGTTTATGTTGAGTATAACAATTTTATATCTAATTATAATTTATAACCCACTCTTAGTGACTTAGTAATGTCGGAACTAATATGTTGTGTGCAATTATTACTTTATTATCTTGCATATTGATGCTTACCCTGTTAAGTTCTTATTAAGTGTAATCAGTTCATCAACGAAAAAACTGATTGTATAGAGTAAAAAAGCTAGCCATGTTACATTTTGTCATAATTTCAACCTTCAAGCAAGAAGGAAGGTTGAAAATTCTATGCATTTGATTTGGCCAAAGAGAATATAACAATCTAGCTAATTCCAAATGAGAAATATTCTATGTTGCCATTCACTTTATGAAAATCTTTTTACAGTAGTATTATTTAAATAACTGAAATTATACAGTATTTAATTTGATTGTGAAATATGGATGGTTGACAGCATTATTTTCTAATGGTTTTCAAATCATTCAAGCTTCAATTCTAACATATAGCAACAAATTAAACATAACTTAATTCTTGCTTGCTCCATTTTGCATTCTTTTTTGTTTCTGATATTCATTTTGGTGAATATTCTCATTTTGTATCACATTGTTTGTGGCTGGTCTTAAAGTTTGATTTCCTGATATACAATGTGTTGACTTCATAGGTGTTTTTGTTTTTAAAATTTCGGTTAAACCGTATCCAAACCGCACCAAACCATTTTTTCGGTTTAGTTTGGTTTGGTTTAAAATGTTAAAATGGTTTGGTTTGGTTTGATTTGTTCCCAAACCGTATTTTTGCGGTTTGGTTTGGATTTGGTGCGAAACCGCACCAACGCAAACCGTGTTCACCCCGTTGCTATACAATAGAAAATATTTCAGTCGATCTATATTTTTAGATATAAAAAATTATTTATATATAATGTATTATATGATATATCTCTAAATCCTTATTATTTTTATTTTGTATATAGAAGATAAATAAATTTTTAGAAAATATGAGAATATATATTAAAAAATATTTTTAAATAATTTAAAAAATTTCAGTTAATTTTTAAAAATAAAATTTTTTTATATTCTCATTTTTTAGAATACAAATATTTAATTTTAAAAGAAAATTCATGGGCTTCAGTTGGAGGATGGTCAATGGGTGGAAAATCAAAATATATTACAATCGCATGCCATAGAGTATTTCTCTATGATGACAGTCGCTCCAAGGCTTGAAGAGATTGGCGATGAGCTTCCTAAATTTGTAGCTACTTCAGAGTTGCATAAGCAGGAGTTAGCTATTGCGGTGAGTGCCGTGGAGATTGAAGGTGCCATGTTCTCCATGAAATCTTTCGCGGTCCAGGGCCAGATGGATTCCCGGCGGGTTTTTTCAAGGAATATTGGGACACTCTTAAAGGGCCGATGGTCAGTCTTGTTATGGATGCTATAGCTAATCGTAAGATCCCTGATGGCCTTGCTCATGCTTTCTTGTGTCTACTGCCTAAAGTTGATGTGCCACGCTCTCTGAAGCAGTTCCGCCCCTTGCACTTTGTAATGTTGCTTTCAAAGTTATTACCAAGATTCTGGTCCGACGACTCCGCCCCATTTTTTGTGAAGTAATTGGACCTTATCAGTCTGTGAAACTTTTGACAATTTTCCCACACGAGTATTTTCTAAAGATAGAAATAGGAATTAACCTAATCCCGGTTTAGATTTTATTTAATGAAAATCGATTTATGATGGTGGAGTTGGGATTAGGGATATATTTATAGGTTGTCACGTTTTTATTTACTCGTGTTAAGATATTGTGCCCCCAAAAGCGCACGGAGTAAAAAATTACAGTATTTATAGTAAGTACCGGATTGTTCACTGGAGGATGTGCGATAGAAGCAGGGCCCACGTCGTTTAAATAAGATTTTCCACTCGGTTACTCGATTCAAGTTTGTGTTTAAACTACCATCTACTTAACATAGTTTAATTCTAAGCTATGAAAGCAATAAAATAAAGCAGATAAAATTATTCTAGAAAGCGAATTAAATTTAATCTAAGAAAGCAATAAAATTATTCTAAGAAAGCGGTTAAAATTATTCTAAGAAAGCAGAGTTAAAATGAGACAGAAGGGACAAGAAGAAAATAATAAAGATTGGACAAGATTCAGATGAAACATAATTAAACTCCCATTTTGTTACACAGATCTTAGCTCGGGATAATCCTTTCAGTTAGCTAACTCTCATGCTCCTATACTCTGTTCCCTTTAACAGGCAGGTACTTACAGTACAGGTTTACATGCTCTTAAGACAACAAAATCTAAGATACCACAAACTCATAACTCCTCTTGCAATGCCTTGCAGGAGTATGTTAGTCATCTGTGGTGGACAAGCAACACCTGACAAATCATTAATTGAAATGTCAAGTACTCCCATCATTCCCCCGGTCACACCCAAAGATTTAAATCAAGCCCTAAACTATTCCATAACTCCCATTCCTAGTAGCAGTTAGAAGTTATCTTAATACATCCGAGTGACCTCTACAAAAGCATTTAAAAGAAAGCGGTAAAGAAAGCATTTAAAATCCTAACACTCGGAGGTTTTAAAAGCATCATACTGGTAGTAAATGAGAGCCCCCAGTCTTAACGACCGGACGCAGATCAAGAATTCCCGAACATCAGTAAACTGCTCGCAGTGTTTACCTACTCCCGGGTGGTTATGAGATACAAACTAATGAAACAAACTAATAAATTAGTTTTTTCCGGATGCACTCACTCAGGACTCAAAAATAGGCTCTGGCAGAAGAGGATAGCAGTTGAAAGAGTACTCAACCCTATCTTAGAAAATAACCAAGGCCCACATGTTGTTCTTCTAGTATTATCTATCGCACCTTATCTGAATCCAAGTGGACTCTGGTTCAGTGCAATATTTAATATAAGATTTCTAACATACAACAATTTTGGAAAATAATATATCTTTGATAATCATTCCCTAAACAGTTACTAGACTCTCAATTAAAACACAGATCCTTTCAGTCTATACTAGACCTAATCACTGACTCTGCTTCTAATTCCCCAAAATCAACCCTCAGTCGAATGTGAATTAGTCATAACTGTGAAATTTATCCCTTACTTAGATCCGGATTTTAAAAATGATTTTTTGTTGGAAATTTATCATGAGACATCTGATTTAAATAACGACTTCTATGTCCAAGGGAAGGATCCCAAAATAATTTGACCACAATAGTTACATAATAATATCATGCATAATTTTATAAGGAAGTGTAAAATTAAACAACTTAAAATATAATGGTGGGTTTAGACAGAATGTGAAACACAAAGATGAAATAGCCGGAGATGAGAGGAATGTATTTTTGGCTAAAAGATGGCAAAACGATTGGGTGGGCTGCAAACATCTGCTGTCCAATTTCCCTCTCATTTGGGTGGAATGATTTTAGACAGCAGAAGACCTTAAATGACAGTTATCGCTATCATCAAGATTCCTACTATCTGTGAAATGAGAGAAAAACCTACATATTTTCTTACTATAATACCAGTCCAACAGTGTTGATCGACACCATTTGATAATATTACAATTTGAAATTCGGTTTGAAAATAAAATAAGAAAATAAAACTGTATCTAGATAGGGACTGACTGAGTGGCTACTTCATTTCCCGGTAAGAGGACCGTTCGCCTAACCTCGTCAGTCACTATCCAAACCATGCAAAATAACAAATAGTAAATAATACACAGACTACGGGCTACTTCATTTCCCGGTAAAGGGACCGTTCGCCAACATTATTATATGATATTTTCACTATTCATTTCACACAACACAGGTAAAGACAAAATAAAATAAAAGAAAATATTTTTGTGTCATCTTGTATGAGAGACATTGGTTTCTCATGCAAAGGTATGGAAATTATTCCATATTCACTCTTTATGGTCTAAATAATCTCTCATTCCATAATTAATTAATTACAGTCCGGATTATATACTTAGATCATTAGAGTTTAATTTTGTAGAAAAATTTTTTAATGAACAATTGAACAAAGTTCTTTACATCAATTTAATCCTTGGTTGAGATCATTGGATTTCAACATCAAAATATTAATATAAAGGTTCAATTAATTAAGTGGAAAAATGGAGAAATGGAAAATTTTGCAAAAAGGTCAATTACGACGCTAGGCAGATTTTACGACGCTATCCTAGGATAGCGTCATGAGGTTAGCGTCGTAGGGTGAATTTTTAGAAGTGTTGATAAAATTGGGCGTGCGACGCTATACACTAAATTACAACGCTATCCTAGGACAGCGTCGTGGGTGTAGCGTCGTAGGTGGGTTTTTGTGAGAAAGGAAATATTTTGGGGTACTACGACCTTAGACAAAAATTACGACGCTATCCTAGGATAGCGTCGTAGGACAAATTTTCCTTAAGTCCGAAGCAACTACAACGTCAAACCTTCCCCTACGTTAGAGTCGTAGCTACCCCAGAACATAAGTGTTGGTCGGGTAATGCAATCTATGCGATTGCAAACCCTATTTTCAGGTTTATGGTTCACAAATGCATCAAAAGTAGCAAACAAGATAAGAACAGTAGCTAAAATGCATGAGATAGAAAGAAAAATAAGCTAAACTAAGCACAAATGAACCACAAACCCAAGTGGGGGTTTTCAACCATAATAGTAATGCATAAGAACCCAAAAATGAAAATAAAGACAGAAAACCCACATTAAAGCAAAATAAAATGACTAAGTGATCATGAAACCAAAAATAAAGCATAAAATCCATGGACCCATGTCCATTTCATGATTTGGGACTCTTTTTGTGATTAACTTCCCATTTATAAGAAAATGGTTTGATAATACCAATTATTTGGGTATTTCAAACCTTAATAGAGTTTAACAAAGCTATTAAATAATGAAAACAGTGGCTATCTAAAAGAGGAACACTAAAACTCTAACTAATCTAAGCTAAACACTAGATAAAAACTAAAACTATGCAAGGAAATAAATAATACAAAAAAATTAAACCTAACTAACTAAACTAACTACACACCTCTCAAGAAGACCTTGTTGTCTCCAAGTTTGAGAATGTTGTGAAGTGACTGATCATGGGAGTCAACCCCTCCTTAAATAGGTGGGAAACCCTAGGCCCATAGGCCCCCAGGCCCTTGAATTTGAATTTCTGGCCAGATTACGACGCTATGCACGAGTACGTCGCTATCCATTACTACGACGCTGAACATGTCTTGCGTCGTAGTCTTCCATCTCGACGGCACTTCTTATCTCTAGATGAACAGCCTACGATGCTATACTCCATTACGTCGCCATACTCAAGTACGACGCTATCCTTGCTCAGCGTCGTACCCCTCTTCCTTCAAAATTCTGCCTCGGTCTCTGCCTACGACGCTATACTCCGCTACGACGCTATACATGCTTAGCGTCGTAGTTGAGTTTAGCGTAGTAATTTCCTGAAAAATTTGAATTTTTGTGGGTTTTCATTTCTTTTCCCATCTTTTTATTTCCTTTTTCTTTTCTTTTCTTTTTCTCATGTTTTTGGATTTTTCTAACATAAATGTGTAATAAAATTACATATTTATGCATTTTTCATACCAGCTTATTATTTTTACAATTAAGCAAGCTAGAAGTAATGCAACTATGAATCTCATGGAGAGTTCGATCCTGGCTCAGGATGAACGCTGGCGGCATGCCTAACACATGCAAGTCGGACGGGAAGTGGTGTTTCCAGTGGCGGACGGGTGAGCAACGCGTAAGAACCTGCCCTTGGGAGGGGAACAACAGCTGGAAACGGCTGCTAATACCCCGTAGGCTGAGGAGCAAAAGGAGGAATCCACCTGAGGAGGGGCTTGCGTCTGATTAGCTAGTTGGTGAGGCAATAGCTTACCAAGGCAATGATCAGTAGCTGGTCCGAGAGGATGATCAGCCACACTGGGACTGAGACACGGCCCAGACTCCTACGGGAGGCAGCAGTGGGGAATTTTTCACAATGGGCGAAATCCTGACGGTGCAATGCCGCGTGGAGGTAGAAGGCATGCATAAATTAGTCCAATTTAACTGCTTTCTTATTTAATATAAGACCGGAATGCGATCAAATGCCCGTTTCAGATACGGAAATGGATTGAAATAATGGACATTTCTGGCCATTATCAGTCTGCGTTCTTGCCGGGAAGGGGAACCGCGAATAACGCCATGCTATTGCAAGAAATTGTTGCTTCTTTGGAAAGCCCCCGCTCGTCTGCCAAAGCCGCTATTATCAAAATTGATCTCACAAAGGATTTTGATATGGTAAGTTGGAAATTCCTGGAAGATTGTTTACTGGACCTGGAGCTTCATGTTGGATGTAGGGAGTTAATTATGGAGTGCCTGTCATCTGCGAGTTTTTCAATTCTGTGGAATTGTTCGCCATTGGTAATATTAAAGCCCAACGTGGTCTCCGACAAGGGGATCCATTGTCCCGCACCATTATTGATTCGATGAACTCTGCTTGCTGGAAGCCGCTGAAACTTAGTCCGGATGGGGTTGGAATTTCTCATCTCATGTTTGCAGACGATCATATTTTTTGCGCTGAACTGGAGGAGAGGAGTATTTGTAGCATGGCATCTATCTTGGAGAGGTTTGGTTCTCAGTCGGGGCTACATATGAATGCTGAGAAATCTAGTGCGTTTTGCTCATCCAATGTCGCGGCTGCTGAGTTGCATTTGTTGGAGAATTTACTTGGTGTTTCTATGGTTGACAACCTTAGAACCTACCTTGGCTTTCCTATAATTCATAGGAGGTTACGCATAGCGCACTTTGATGGGCTGGTTCGGCGTGTGGAAGCACGTTTGTCCAGCTGGGCTGCCTTGTTGCTGAATAAGGTCGGGCGTATTACCCTTGCTCGATCTGTGCTCAATTCCTTGCCTATATATATATATATATATATATCATGCAGATACGTATGCTACCTATTGGTGTTTGTGCTAGCATTGATAAGATTGTTCGTAGGTGGATCTGGAAAGGCTCTGAAGGGAGGGGGTTGCACTTAATTAATTGGGATAGTGTAACTCGACCTCACAAGCATGGAGGATTGGGCATTAATCAATGCTGGCAAATGAATTTGGCGCTACTGGGTAAGCAACTATGGCACTTTCTTACCAATGCTGATAAGCTATGGGTGGCAGCTCTAAGGGGCAAATATGGTGTGGCGGAAGGCCTTATGCCTCGGGATCACTACCGCGGCACTAAGGTCTGGCGTATGTTAATCAAGGTGGCCGATGTTTTCAAGCATGCTTATGGCGTAAGGATTGGTAATGGTAATAGCTCTCTTTGGTATTCACCTTGGTGGCAAGGTCAATGCATGGCGCAACATGTCCCATTTGTGGCTATCCAGGACATTAATCTTTGTATCAAGAACGTTCTTGTTGACGGTAGGTGGAACCTGGATGGAATTTATTCTTGTCTTCCTCAAGATCTTAAACTCGCAATTGAAGCGGTGCCGGCTTCCTTCCTGAATCCTGATATGATGGATATTCTGTGTTGGCGTGGTGATGTGAATGGTATGTATACCATGAGCTCCGTCTATAAGTGGTTAAGCCCAGGGACACCTCCTCACACCGGTTGGCAATGGATGTGGAAGCTTCACATTCCGGAAAAAATTGGTGTTCTATTATGGTTGGTCGGGCATGGGGCGTTGCCATGCAATCTGTTGAGGTATCAACGTCGGCTGGCAGCGGCTCCCCTTTGTTCGATATGTGAATATCAAATTGATGATTGGCTACATGCCTTATTTTTATGTGCATGGGCGGAACATGATTGGCGGCAAGGGGGTTTTTATTTGCGTGAAGTTAATATGCTTGATTTTCGTCATTGGTTTGAGTAGGCTTGGCGCACTTGGGGAGCTCGATTTTTGGCTTTGTTATGGATCATATGGTGTGAGCGCAATAACAAGATCTTCCAGAATAGTTGTATCCCTCGTGATAAATTGTTGGCCAAGGCGGAGCACTTTCGAGGTCATATGATACAACGAGAAGCTCGGCTTCAAAGGCCGAGAGTTATTCAGCAAGTCAGATGGATTGAAGATGGGGTTAGTGGCAACATTTTATATATACTGATGGGTGCATTATGGCTTTGGAACGAAAGTCAGGCTTTGGGGCCGTCTTGAGGCGTAGCAATGGGGATTGGCTTGGCGCTTGTAGTGGGTGCTTGGGCCCGAGATCAATTTTAGAGGTGGAGCTCCTTGCGCTCTGTTTTGGTCTTCAGCTTGCTTTGCAATTGGGGGTGCTTGTCAGTGTCTGTTATGTGGATTCATTGGATGTCATCCAGTTGGTATTGGGTTCGGCAAGGCCGAACTACCATATCTGGCTGGTGCTTTCGGAAGTTAAAGGTCTCATTCATGGTATGTTCTCTTAGGCATGTGTTTCGTGAAGGGAATCAAGTGGCGGATGCGGTAGCTAAGAAGGTTGCTTGTTCAGAGGACTTCTACACAACATGGGCTTTCCCTCTGAATGATATTGGCGTGCTTATGGCTCAGGATGGTGCTGTGTTCTCTCGTTTGATTTAGTCTCTTTCATTTTTCTTATTTTCTTTTCCTTAGCTCGCCTCTTCAGGCTCTTTCACTAAAAAAAAAATTTAAAAAATAAAATAAGTATAAAAAGTGAGGGTAAAAAAGTCAAACTCGTATAAAAGTAGGCAAACCGGATGTGGTAATCTAAGATTATCTGCCCTCCAGGTGGGAATGTATTCCCACCAAATGGGAATGTAATTCTCACCAAACCTATAACATTCCCACCTTGATGGGAATGTGACATTCCCAAGTGAAAGATGTCACGAACCAAACGCTTGCATATTACATTCCCTTGCAAAGATTCCCACTGGAAATCTTAGATCTCCCGAACCAAACGACACCTTCAAGTTAATCTCAACCATCAATTTACAAATTGAAAGAATAGTTGTGATACATCACAGTACATCAAGTCGCATCACCCTAACGAAACCCTAATTAAATAACATATCTCTGTGTTTAATGAATATCTATGCTGATTAACAAACCTAAACAGCTGACTTTGCTCTAGTTGTGTTTATTTAAAATGGAAAATTGAGTCCCACACGTTAGCCAAGTCAGCAATACTTCCTCATTAAGGCAACAAAGGCCTTGATTATCAACATCTTTTATGATTCCAAACTACATATAAGATCAAATGTAAATACTACTATTACTAGTTTGGAAGCATGGGTAAAAAGAAAAAACCACAAAAAGATCGAGAGCAGGAGCTGTACAAGTTAGCAGTTGATGGCAACACAGAAGGATTGCTCGAGCTAATTGAGAAAGACAAGATGATTCTAGATAGAGTTTCTACAATCAGAAAGTATTCGGAAACGCCACTTCATGTAGCTGCAATGATGGGACATCAAAGTTTAGTTTCCAAGCTCCTAGAGTTGAAGCCCCAACTAGCAACTGAACTGGACTATAGACGATCATCACCTCTCCATGTAGCTGCATCGCGTGAGGGGAACGTCAGTGTTGTAAAGGAATTGTTGAAAGTCAATCCCGACATGTGTCTTGCACAAGATAAGGATGGGAGAAATCCACTTCATATTGCGGCCATGAGGGGAAGAACTGACGCCCTAAAGGAGATTTTGCTGGTGAAGCCTGAGGCGGCCGATGCTTTGGTGAATGAAAATCAAACTATACTTCACCTATGCGTGAAGTACTTGCAATTTGAGGCTTTGAAGTTCTTGCTGGAAACCCTAAACTCTAATAATGAGTTGACTCATAAAAAAGATAAAGAAGGCAATACTCCATTGTGTTGAATAATAAACTCACCTAACTAAGCGTGCTCCAGCCGCCGTCCCCGACAACGCATGCTCCCGCCGTCGTCAAAAAGAGCTGCCACAGCCGTCGTCAAAGTAGCCGCTAAGTTTGATTGCAATTAGATTGCGGATCCGTAGTTTGTCAACAATGTTGTTTTTATATTATCACGCGTGTAATCTTTCCGGCTATAAATAGCCTTGTAATGTTAGCGAAAAAAAAGTAGAATCGAGTTTTAAGAAATACAAACTTTAACTCCTTCTCCCCAATTCAAAATTTCAACAGAATTGGTATCAGAGCCTGAGCGATCAAACTCAGAGCAAAACAACTTGAGTATAAACACTCAAAATTAAAAAAATTCTGCTCACCACGGTCTCCGACGCTGCTGCAGATCCAGTCACCACCAGCTGCACCCACACCTCCGACGAGCTTGCACCACCGCCTGCAACCTCCGGCGAAGCATCTGCTCCTCCAGCAGCCACCATCGTGTACTGCCTTTCTCACAGCCCAGCAAGCATCTGTTCCGACCAGCGAGCGCTATCGACGATTCCCACCGTGAGCACCACCCGCCGCTCCGATCTATTGCCCAGCTCCTGCGCCGCCCGCTGCCGACGACCAGTAGCGTCTGCCGGCGCCGCGTTCTCTCTACGTCTTCGAGCCACTGCCTCCCTGAAATTCTTTCCACCGTCGCTGTGAGCTTCTCCGTTGACCATGATTTGTTGCCATGGTTTTGGGAAATTAATTTTGAAAAAGAGGAAGTCTTGCTGCTCGGTTGCCATAGCAAAGCTGAAGTGCACAAATAAGAATTGTGCGTAAGGTGAATTAAGGCAGGAGACAAGGAGACAAGTGACATAGTGCTATGAATTATTGATTAGTGGGGTGTGAATTATTGATTCGTGGGGTGTGAATTCATAATAATTATTAATTAGTGGGGTGTGACAAGTGTAGTGCGGCTGTCACACACAAAAGAAAAAAAAAGTAAAAAAAAAAAAAAGTTAGTGGGGTATATTTTTTTTTAAAAAAAAAAAGGTGATAGTGTGTGATAGTGCGGTGATTAAAGAAAAAGGTGATAGTGTGTGATAGTGTGTGATAGTCTGTATGATTAAAAAAATTAGTTAGTGGGTGATTAAAAAAAAAAAAAAAAAAAAGAAAAAGGGGTAGCTAGTGTGTGATAGTGCGGTTGTGAAAGAATTAAAAGTTGGGCATTAAAAAAAGGGGAGAATAGTGCGATTTAAAAAAAAAAATTGAGTGGGGTATTTAAAAAAAAAATTTATTAAAAGTAGTGAGTGTGGTAGGTGAGGAGGAATTTGTCAAATTGAAAATTTTGGAGAAGGAAGCTGCGCAACAAAAAGGAGATATTGTTCACAATGGCGTCAACCAGTTCTCTTCAATCACAGGTACCCAAATTGACAAAAGAAAATTACAGGATGTGGAGTATCCAAATGGAAGCCTTGCTCGGATCCCTTGATGTCTGGGATATGGTGGAAACAGATTTTGCAGAGTTGACATCATCAATAGAAGATGACGATCAATTGAAGGAGATAAAGAAAAAGGAGAAAAAAGCCTTGTTCACAATATACCAAGGCATAGATGAAGCCACATTTGAGTTGATTTCTACAGCAAAAACATCAAAGGATGCATGGGAAATTTTAAAGAAAGCCCACGATGGAGTAGATAAAGTGAAGAAAATCCGGCTCCAATATTTGAGAGCCCAATTTGAAACTCTACAACAAAGCAGATCAGAAGCCGTCTCAGATTACTTCTCCCGAGTAATTTCCGTTGTTCATCAAATGAGACAGAATGGCGAAGAGATCAAAGATGTTCGTGTTGTGGAGAAGATCTTGAGGTCCCTAGACCCAAAATTCAACTTTATCGTTGTTGCCATCGAAGAATCAAAAAATCTCGAGACAATGACAATTGAAGAATTAATGGGCTCTTTACAAGCCCATGAGCATCGACTCTTCAAAAAGGGAGACGAACAATCTTTGGAGCAAGCACTGCAAACGAAATTGTCGTTTAAAAGAAATAATGCTGTAAGAGGAAGTCCACAACGTGGACGTTATCAAGCACAAAGAGGAAGAGATGGCCGAGTCAACAATCGCTATGATCAGAATCGAATCAATAATGGCGAAAATAATGGAGGAAATGAACGTGGCCAGAATACCTATCGAGGCCGAGGACAATTCCGAGCCCGTGGTCGTGGACGTGGCAGAAACTTTGGAAGATTTGACAAATCAGAAGTTCAATGCCATGTATGTAAGAAATTTGGTCATTTCGCTAATGAATGTTGGTACAATGCAGACAACAACAAAAATGAGAAGGCGAATCTCATTGATAAAGAAGAGAAGGATGGTCCAGTTGTACTAATGTCTTGCAAAGAACCAGAGCCACCTCAAACAGTCACATGGTACATGGATACAGGTGCATCAAACCATATGTGCGGAAGAAAGGAATTCTTTTCCAAACTTGATGAAAGACGAATGGGCAATGTCACATTCGGTGACCTATCAAAAAGGCCAATTGAAGGTAAAGGAGATATTACCTTTGAGTTACATAATGGAAAACATCTATGCATTTCTGATGTTTATTATGTACCTGAAATTAAAAGTAATCTGCTGAGTGCTGGCCAATTGTTGGAAAAGGGATATGAAATCCAAATGAAAAATTTGGCTCTTAGTTTGAGAGATAAGAATAACAGGTTGATCACACATGTCAAGATGACGACAAACAGAATGTTTCCGCTGAAGCTCACTATAAATGACTCAAAATGCTTGAAGGCAACCACTGTTGATAGCGGCAAGTTATGGCATCTCCGGTATGGGCATCTTAACTTTGATGCATTGAAATTGTTGCAGAAAAAGAATATTGTGACAGGACTGCCGCAGATTGAATCCTCCAGCGATGTTTGTGAGGTTTGTGTCATGGGAAAACAACATCGACACACCTTCAAGAAGTATGGCGCGAGAAGAGCTAGATCGCGACTTGAGCTGGTACATTCTGATGTTTGTGGACCAATTACTCCAGTTTCTATTGGTGGAAACAGGTATTTTCTTACCTTCACAGATGACTACAGTGGAAAAACATGGATCTACATGATGAAAGAAAAAAGTGAAGTTTTCTCTAAATTCAAGGAATTTAAAAACCTTGTTGAGAAACAAAGTGGGTGCCAATTAAAGTGCCTACGAACAGATCGTGGTGGAGAATACACATCTCGAGAATTTGATCGTTTTTGCAGAGAGCATGGGATATCACACCAACTCACGATGCCATATACACCACAACAAAATGGTCTTTCAGAAAGAAAGAACCGAACAATTTTGAATATGGTTCGATGTATGCTGAAAGAGAAAAATATTCCCAAAGAATTTTGGGGTGATGCTGTAAATTGTTCTGTCTATCTGTTGAACAGGTCCCTGACAAAGAGAATTGGAGACATAACTCCTGAAGAAGCCTGGAGTGGGAAAAAGCCAAAAGTTGATCATTTGAGAATTTTTGGAAGCATTTGTTTTGCAAAAGTGCCAGAAGAAAAGCGTACAAAGCTCGAAGATAAAAGCCAAAAATGCATTTTTCTTGGCTATGGTGAAAATTTCAGCGGGTACAAACTGTACAATCCCGTAACCCGCAAAGTGGTGATGTCAAGAGACGTTATATTCAATGAGGATCAAACTTGGAGATGGAATGAAGATGAGCAGACCAAGCATGTTCCTTTTGATGATGAACAGGAAAAGCAAAAGGAACCGCAACAACAAATGGAGGACATGGTACCTGATCATGTTGAAGTTGAAAGCCAATCCTCTGATGATAGTCCTCTTGTGAGAAGAACAAGAAGAGTCCAGGACATATATGACTCCAGTGAGCAAATTGATGGTGAATTCAATAATTTCTGTCTGTTTGCAGGTCTTGACCCATTGACATTTCAAGAAGCCTCTAAAGAAGTTAAGTGGCAAAAAGCTATGGAGGAAGAAATTCAAGCCATTGAAAAAAATAATACATGGGAGCTCACATCACTTCCTGACAAACATCGAGCAATCG
The DNA here is from genome assembly GCA_030278955.1 of Hygrophila difformis. Classification (NCBI taxonomy): domain Eukaryota; kingdom Viridiplantae; phylum Streptophyta; class Magnoliopsida; order Lamiales; family Acanthaceae; genus Hygrophila; species Hygrophila difformis. The sequence continues at coordinate 1,416,627 of JAOANR010000301.1, forward strand.
GAGTCAAATGGGTGTTCAAGACAAAAAGAAATGCAAAAGGAGAAATTGAAAGGCACAAAGCCCGTCTCGTTGCAAAGGGGTACAATCAAAGATATGGAATTGATTATGAAGAAGTCTTTGCCCCAGTTGCCCGGCTTGAAACAGTGAGGCTGCTCATTTCACTAGCAGCTCAAAAGAAGTGACAGATACATCAAATGGATGTTAAATCCGCATTTCTGAATGGAAATCTTGAAGAGGTTGTCTATATTGAGCAACCACCTGGATTCATCATTGAAGGCCAAGAAGACAAGGTGTACAGGTTGAAAAAAGCGCTCTATGGATTGAAGCAGTCACCAAGAGCTTGGAATTCAAGAATCGATAAATACTTTATCGAAAATGGATTTGTAAAGTGCCCATATGAGCACTCCCTATATGCAAAAAGAAACCTGTCTGGAGAATTCTTATTGGTATGTCTATATGTTGATGACATTATCTTTACAGGAAACGATAAGGCCTTGATCCAGGAGTTCAAGAAATCAATGGAAAAGGAGTTTGAAATGTCCGATCTGGGATTGATGCGATACTTCCTAGGCATTGAAGTCAAGCAAGATGAAGAAGGAATTTTTATCTCACAAGAAAAATATGCCAAAGAGATCCTGAAGAAATTCTCAATGGAAGATTGTTGCAGTGTCGACAGTCCGATGGAAGTTGGCGCCAGATTGACTAAAGAAGGAGAAGGAAACCCAGTAAATCCAACCTACTACAAAAGTCTTGTGGGATGCTTGAGGTACTTAACCTGCACACGACCTGATATCTTGTTTGGAGTTGGTCTTGTTAGCAGGTACATGGAAACACCAAAAACTTCACACTTGAAAGCTGCGAAAAGAATTTTGAAGTACATCCAAGGGACAATAAAATATGGCATGCTATACTCTACAAATCAAAGCACTGAATTGATTGGATTCAGTGATAGTGATTGGGCTGGAAGCAAAGAGGATCGAAAAAGCACATCAGGGTTCGTGTTCTACCTCGGTAGAAATGCATTCACTTGGTCATCAAAGAAGCAACCCATTGTCGCGTTATCGACTTGTGAAGCAGAATATATTGCTGCTGCTGCATGCGTCTGTCACGCAATTTGGCTGAAGAAATTGCTTGGAGATTTGAAGATACAACAAGAAAGTGCAATCAAGATTCATGTCGATAATAAGTCTGCCATTGCTCTTGCAAAAAATCCAGTGCATCATGAACGCTCAAAACACATTGACACCCGTTTTCACTTCATACGGGAACATGTAAAATCAAAAGAAGTGGAGCTGAAGTATGTCAGCTCAAGTGAACAAGTCGCAGACATTTTTACAAAAGCGTTGAAAGCTGAAACCTTCCAGTACTTGCGGAAGAAGCTGGGAATCCAAGATTTCAAGAGGATGAGTTTAAGGGGGGGAAATGTTGAATAATAAACTCACCTAACTAAGCGTGCTCCAGCCGCCGTCCCCGACAACGCATGCTCCCGCCGTCGTCAAAAAGAGCTGCCACAGCCGTCGTCAAAGTAGCCGCTAAGTTTGATTGCAATTAGATTGCGGATCCGTAGTTTGTCAACAATGTTGTTTTTATATTATCACGCGTGTAATCTTTCCGGCTATAAATAGCCTTGTAATGTTAGCGAAAAAAAAGTAGAATCGAGTTTTAAGAAATACAAACTTTAACTCCTTCTCCCCAATTCAAAATTTCAACACATTGCATCTAGCAGTTGCTGCAGGACAGGTTGAGGTGTGTATCTGAATCTGATACAATAAGCTTTGAAATTTCTACTTATATGATTTATTAGGCAATTTTGTGTTTGTGATTGATAGTTTAATTTGGTTCACTGTATATATATATATATATATTTAATACTCCAGTAATTGGTTATTATGGAACACTTGAATGTATTGAAACAGATGACAGAGGCTTTATTGTCAAACTTACATGGAACCGAAGTCAACCTAAACACAATGAAACACGCCGCCAATGGTTTTGCAGCAAGGGAAAGGATATGTGCTAATAAGATGGCCATGGTCATGGTCACAGTTCTGGTCATTTCTTTCCTGGTCCTCCTAGTGGTGTTGGCATATATATATGGAGCAGCTGGGATCAACCCACTGCTGGATGCAACTGGGAACAATGTTAGCGACAAATCTGTTTCAGGGGGGACACCAATTACAAGCATGAGCCTTCCAAGAAATCTGTTTTACATGGTTGGGGGCGTGGCCATGACCGACGTTGTTGCATCACTTGTATTCTTGGTGTTGAGCACGTCGCGTTTCAAGTGGATCGTGATTTCCCTTATCATTTTGGGCATGGTGATCATCAATGCACTGTCGAACGCGCTCTCAATTATGACTGTGAACCCTTATCAGGTGACGACTGTGTTCATCATTTGCTTCACTGGTCTCCTACTAATTGTAGTGGTCGTGTTGATTTTGTTGATGCGTTTCTTTTTGCTCTTGTACACCTGCCGTTGGCTTTTCACCACATTTGCAACATTCTCATCATGGCTTTTCACCACATTTGTAAAAATTTTCATCTAGGCTTTTAAACAAGGTGGAAAGATTATTACGTTGGCTTTTAATTTCGAGGTGAAAAAGAAGAAACCTAGCTAGCTCAAAATTAACATTGTAAGCAACTACTTGTCTTGGCTTTTGATGGAATTGAATGTATACTGTAATTATTAGGTGATGTGTTTTGTGCTTCTGAATATTATTGTACTATTTATTTCTAGTATTTTCCTCTCATCCATCAACTCCGGGGTTTTATGGGTTCTTTGAGGATCGTATTTTCAGGATTTTTCATATCGTGATGTTCGGATTTTAAAGGCAGGCAATATTGTGGTAGATTGTTTGTGGTTTAATTTGGTGCGATAATTGTTTAATTCTGCTGATGAATCAGCGTTTGATGATGATTTTGGGTATTATATGGTGTTGGTGTTCTATTCCACTTTTTCATGTTCCTATCAGATAGTGAAGAGGTTAATCTTTAAACAAGATATTGGAAGTTTGGAGCCAGGATCGGAATGCACTATCTGTAAAACGCGCGCTTGAGCTTTAGACCGCGTGACACACACACAAAACCCCTACGAGAAATAAAGGGTTCAAAATTGTCTTATAGAGGGGGTGAGGAGGCTGGACAGGGGGAAATCTCTATTTAATGAGATACTTATAAGTATAAACCTAGTAATGAGAGGCTGGTAAGAGTTCCTGGACTGGAATTGTTCTTCAAATCAGATCCACTTGTGTATTTGTCCATGATGAGAGTGAGATGAACTCAACGGTTAACATTGTCTTGAATGCATTTTGTTGGCGGAATCTAAATTGATGTGAATTTTCTTATGTGACCATTCCAATCCGGTTCACCATACCATTCTTAGCTCTTTCTTAATTTTCTCGGTCCTTTATCAATATGTTCCATATTCCTTTCGGGCCACACATTGGATGGAGTGCAACAGGGGAGATGTGTTTGATCATGTAAGTTCATGAGTTTGTCTTTGTTCTTTCACCACTTCACTGTGGCTGCTACTCCTGAGTTGATGTGTGTTCGGAATGGATGCTGCGAGAGGGGGAGAGTTATGTCACTAAACACTCTTCCAGAATTGTGAGAACAAGTTGTAATGAGCAAGCTGATGCAGTTGATACCACATTGGTTCGGTGGTGCTGCTGAAGTACCAGATTAACTATAACAAGATTTGGAGATGCGGCTTGCGATGGTTGCGGTCTCATGAATTTTGCCTCCGAGGTTTGACGGTCGATGCTTTGTTTTTCTGGTGCGCGTGTTGATTATGGAATTCTGGAGTGAGTCTTTGTCGATAACCACGGGTGGGATTTTGGGGTTTAGATGTTTGGGTTATATTGAGATGGATGTCTTCTTCAGATTTCTACTTGTGCTTTGATGTATTCCAGCATTTGGTTATCTATGGAATAAGATTACTCTTCCTCAAAAAAAAAAAAGGGTTCAAAATTGTCGCCCTAAAACAAGTATGAAATCAAGAACGATCATTTTACATCTGCATATGTCGTCGTTCGGCCGGTTAGCAAGTTCGAAACATATTCCTCCTCATTTTAATTTTTTATTTTATTCATGAATCAATTTTGACATAACATTAATTATTGCAATTATATGAAGGAAAAAAAATATAAATAAATTGGATTTTGTTAAATTCATTTGTTCACATTATTTAAGGATACTTCATATATTTTCTGTTTTTTCTTTTTAATTTTTATTTTTTAATTGCTACAAGCTCACCCAGCGCAGTCCAATGCATATTTTAAGTCATTAATAACTCAAGTTGGATAGAAGAAAATACTCTAAAAGTTCAAAATTTTAAAGCTTTACTAAACGAGACGACTCTAACAAGATCTCACTTGGTTATATTTTAACTTATATAATTATGATAAAACTTTAAGCCAAAGTATGTGTGTGAACAGTAGTAGCTAAATACCAAATGTAACAAAGAAAACATAGAGGAAGTACAAATATTTTACTATATAATTTTTACTTGTATGTATCTTAAAGATATTAATTGTGAAACAAATGTATTAGATTGCATGTCAAATATTTTGTGAGAGGAGAGTCTATTATAATAATAATAATAGTAATAATAATAATAATAATAATAATAATAATAATAATAATAATAATAATAATAATAATAATAATAATAATAATGAAATATATATAAGTATTTAAAATGGGGAATTGAATCCCACAAAGTCATTAAAGTCAAGTGAGGAATTGGATTGCATGTAAAATATGTTTTGGGAGATATAACAACTATAACAACAACAATAATAATAATGAAATTTTAGTATAAGTATTTAAAAGGAAAAAAAATTAAATACGTCCATTTTCTTTTCCAAAAATCTAAATCAATTATTTTTTTTATTTTATTACCAAAGCAGTCCGCCATAAATGCTAATTATATCCAAATCAGTCAATCTTTCACTAATGATGTCCTAATTAATTGCTAATGTGGCAAGGGTTTTAATTTAAATTTACACGTGGGCATAATATTAGTCTTTTCTTTTATATTTTGTCAATATAGTCCTAAACTTTTGTTTTGGTCCATTTAGTCCTCTACCCAAACCAGTCATTTTATATTAATTGGCCTCCAACCTTTTAAATTATTTCATTTCAGGCTCAGAACTTTAATTGAGTAAATAATTTAATTTTAATTTTTGGATAATTGATTTAATTTTACTTTTTGGAATGTTATGGATGCAGGAAGCATGGACAATAAAATTCAGGCTATTTTTAAAATTTTTAATAATATTTTAAATATTTTTTCAATAAAATCAAGGCTTCTTGTATCCATAATCTTCCAAAAATTAAAGTTAAATAATTTACTCAAACCTTACTACGTACTAAGGTAGGAAACGAAGTAGGATTGTGCTGATTGTTGCTGAAGGAAACCAGAAACAATGAACCATCGGTTGCGGTCGGGTGGTTGGAGGAAGTCCGTGAAATCCCGGAGCTTGGAAGACCCAGAAACAAGGCAGTCAAACCCAATGTATGAGGTTTGATGTTTAATTTTATTTACGGAAATATGTTGGGCATTTATTTGATAAATGGACTAATAATAATAAAAATTTAAAGTTCTGGGTCTGAAATTAAATAATTTGAAAATTTGGAGGCTAATTAATATAAAAATGACTGGTTTAGATAGAGGATTAAATGAAACAAAATAAAAGTTTAAGGCTGAATTGGCATAAGATAAAAGAAAAGGGGCTAATATTATGTCTATATGTCTTGTTTAAATTTAAACCCTTTCCACGTCAGCAATTAGTGAAAAATGGACCTGATTTGGACATAATTAGCATTTGTAGTGGATTGTTTTGGTATAAAATTTTAAAAAAATGACTAATTTGAATTTTTAGAAAAGAAAATGATTGATTTGAATTTTTTAAAAAGAAAATCGATGTATTTAAAATGGGGGAATTAATTCCCAAAAAATCACAAAAGTAAAGTGAGGAAGACAAGAGAACCAAGTCAACAAAACTTCCTCGTTAAGGAAAGGCACTTAATTATATTGGCTATGAAGCATGCTTGTAGCTTGTTTGAAGTTTCCGAAGCCATTATTATATTCTTTAATTAGGACTCGATCAACATCTTTTATGATGTCATACTATATTGACTACTCCAATCTAAGCCAACTTGTCTATAAATACCTTTTCACCTATGCGCGTTTGAGGCACTTGATTTGGTTCATAAAAATACAACTAGCTACTCTTACAAGCTAGATTACCAATAGTACTCTCCATTATATGATCTACCTGCAGTTTGTTGCAGATGGACAGGTTAACCAGTTAATCCGTGCATCTCATATATATGAATTTCTTTTTTCTTTTTCTTTTTTTTTTCATTTTGTTGCAATATTACCACCCCTCAGTAGTAGGATGGGCTAAGCGTGGACGATGAATACAGAGTACTACTACTATCACTGAGTAGTGACGGTTTTATTTAGCCTTCAAGGCCATATATAGGGGTGGTCTGAATCAGAATTATACACACAAACGCAAGAGAACCCCTTAGCTTCACACGTACGGCGATTTAATTTAATTTGGCGATTTCGCAGCAGCGACGAGCTGAGGCCTGGAGGGTTTCTGTTGGAAAACGGCATAAACATCAAATGCCGTATTTGTTGAAGCCATCAAAGTAATAGTACGGCGCCATCCGAGTTGATTTCTCATCTACGGCGCCGAAAGTATTGAAGCCACCGCAAGAACAGTTTAGCATATGTTCGTTGTCTGTTATATGTTTTCATTTCTATAAATAGGTATTTCGATTGTTGTAATTCTCAGAGCGAAGTAAAGCGAGAAATATAAAGAAAGCTTTAGCTATACAACTCTCCACTTTTGGTTATCGTTTTTAGATATCAAAAGTGTAAAGTGTCTTGTGTGTGTGATATCAAATCTACAAATTGGTATCAGAGCCTGAGTGATCCAAACTCAAGCGGAAGCCAAAGCCAAAAAAAAAAAGAGAAAAAAATTGAGTGTAAACTCACAATTTTGCTCCTGCCCACCATCTCTTCCGGCCTCCACTGAACATTACCCTCAGACCAGCCACGAAGCTCCATCTTTGGCGTCACCTTCCGTTAACCAAGCTCCGTCGTCGATCGGTCCCATCTCAGGGCCATCCAGCTCCATCGCAACCCGGCGTCCCTCGCTAGCCTCCGATCACTCCAGCACCTGAACTTCAGGACAAGTCACCGCCGCTCTGCTCATCTCTCCTTTCCCCGGGGAGCTCGCCGACGGTCTGTCACTTTTTCATTGAGGTTGCCACTGCTACCTTGTTTTTGAAAGAAACAAACAAGAGGAAGGTAGACAGGAAATAATTGAAACAGACCAAGGCAATATTGCTGACCACACATCATTAAATTAAAGTTTGCTTGGCCATTGTTCCCATCTTTAATTGCAGGGCGTTGGATGGATATTAAATTCCATAAGGGAATTTAATATAGCTGACCACACACACATATATATATATATTACTCCCTCTGTCCCATTTAACTTGTCTTGTTTCACTTTTGCACACAATCCAATGCACTTTTTCAACTGTTAATATCTCAAAATATGTACAATGAAAAATTTTGCAAAATATATATTATAAAACTATATGATCATACGATTCTAACAAGACCCAACTCGACTATTTTTCTCTAAATATATACTTGTGATAAAGTTGAGTCAAAGCTGAACAATGAACAGTGTAAAAAAGTCAAACATGACAAGTGTGGTGGGACGGAGGGAGTATATATTAAAAATATATATATAATAAAGCAAAAAAAGATATATATATATATATAAATATAAATATATATTATTTATCCAGGTCAAATGACGAATATCACGGGACAAATGTCACTGCCGCAGCTTACGAAAGCAAATTACGAAAAATGGAGTATTCAAATTAAAGCCCTTCTTGGAGCTCAAGATGCATGGGACGTGGTTCAAAATGGTTTTGTAGAACCAGAAAATACCGGGAAATTAACTGCAGCAGAACAAAAAGCATTGAAAGATGCACGGTCCAAAGATAGCGGAGCCCTGTACATGTTATTCCGAGCCGTTGACGAATCAGGCTTCAAAAAAATATCCGGTGCCACCACCTCAAAAAAAGCGTGGGACATCCTTGAAAAATCATTCAAAGGAGCCGACCGAGTAAAGCAAGTGCGTCTCCAAACCCTTCGTGGTGAGCTTGAAAGCATGAAAATGAAGGAGTCAGAAAACGTGTCTGACTACATCACACGTGTCCAGACTGTGGCAAACCAACTCAATCGGAACGGAGAAGAATTGTCCGATGCCAGAATTGTGGAGAAAATATTGAGATCATTAACTAATGATTTCGAAAATGTTGTGTGCGCGATTGAAGAATCGAAAGACCTCAAAGTGCTCACTGTTGAAGAGCTCGCTGGATCTCTCGAAGCACACGAACAAAGAAAAAAGAAAAAGAAAGATGAGTCACTCGAGCAGGCACTCCAGACCAAGGCATCAATTAAAGATGAAAAGGTTCTCTACTCTCGAAATTTTCGGGGGAGAGGACAAGACCGTGGAAATCGTGGACACGGTCGTAGTATCCAAAGCAATAATTATGAAAGGTACCAGAGGGACAGATTCGAATCAAGCCAAGCAAACTGGCGTGGAAGAGGACGCGCTCGAGGAAGAGGCGGTCGATCAAATTTCTCCAACATCAAATGCCAAAAGTGCCACAAGTACGGTCACCATGCCGAAGACTGCAACAACGAGGGTTGTTACAATTGTGGCAAGATGGGACACTTTGCAAAAGAGTGTCGGGCCAACAGACGAGTGGAAGAGACAACCAATCTAGTCGTGGAAGACAAAGCAAATGGAGGTGTTCTCATGATGGTCCACAATGATGTCAACAATGACACATCCTGGTACCTCGATTCTGGAGCAAGCAACCACATGTGCTATGATGAGCATCTATTCAAAGAAATGCAGAAAGTTGACAATGGTCATGTATCATTCGGAAATGCATCAAAAGTGCAAGTCAAAGGCCGAGGTACGATATGTTTCACACAGAATGATGGCTTGATAGGGACAATCCAAGATGTCTACTATGTCCCAGATCTCAAAAACAACATCTTGAGTCTTGGCCAACTCGTAGAGAAAGGTTACTCAACCTTTCTAAAAGATCAGTTGCTGCATCTGAAAGACAAGCAAGGACGTCTGATAGCTCGAGTGGAAATGGAGAGAAATCGGATGTACAAGTTGAACCTGAGAAGCTTGCAAGGGAAATGCTTACAAGTCAAAGAAGTAGATAAAGCGTCGCTATGGCATCATCGCTTTGGCCACTTATATTATGATGGCCTGAAAAAGCTAATGAAGACGAAGATGGTGAAAGGACTGCCTAGCATGGATTTTGGAGGAGAATTCTGTGAAGATTGTGTACTCGAGAAGCAAACAAGAGCCTCATTTCAAAAGAAGGCCGAATATGAAGCAAAGCATCCGCTAGAACTGATCCACACCGATATATGTGGACCAATTACTCCCGAATCTTTCAGCGGAAAGAGATACTTCATCTCTTTCATCGATGATTTCTCCCGAAGAACGTGGGTCTATTTGCTGAAAGAAAAATCCGAGGCATTCAAGGTGTTCAAATTATTCAAGGCGAGTGTTAAAAAAGAAACTGGCAGATCCATCAAAGCAATTCGATCTGATAGAGGAGGCGAATACACCTCGACAGCCTTCCGAGAATACTGTGAACGAGAAGGCATAAAAAGATTTCTGACAGCACCATACTCGCCCCAACAAAATGGAGTAGCTGAAAGGAAGAATAGGACCATCCTAGATATGGTTCGGTCGATGCTGAAAAGCAAGAAGATGCCCAAAGAATTCTGGGCAGAAGCTGTGATGTGTGCCGTCTACATACAGAATCGGTGCCCACACATGAAGTTGAAGAATCGAACACCACTGGAAACATGGAGTGGTAAGAAGCCTACCGTCTCTCATCTAAAGATATTCGGTAGTGTAGCCTATGCACATGTACCAGATCCACGAAGAATGAAGCTGGAAGATAAAAGCAAAGCATATGTTTTTATCGGATATGACGGACTCACAAAAGGGTATAAGCTGTATGACCCGATAAGCAAGAAGGTGATAGTCAGTCGAGATGTGCGAGTGAATGAAGCAAGTGAATGGGACTGGAATAACTCAAAGGAAGTTACAAACGAAGTCGGAGAATCGTCAGCCGTTGTTCTGACAGTTCTATCAACAGATCCTGAAATTGTTGAAGAAGAAGATGAAGAAGATGAGCCACGACAACCCCGAATGAGAAGTCTCCAAGAGTTGTACGACTCCACAGAGGTACATCTTGTATGTTTGTTGGCAGATTCTGAAAATATCAAGTATGAAGATGCTGTACTAGATGAAAAATGGAAGTCAGCCATGGATGAAGAAATTGAAGCAATCGAGCGCAACAACACATGGGAGCTCACTGAATTGCCCAAAGGAAGTCAGGCCATTGGAGTGAAATGGGTTTATAAGAAAAAGATGAATGCACAAGGGGAGATTGAACGATACAAAGCTCGGCTTGTCGCAAAGGGATACAAGCAAATGGAAGGAATCGATTATGATGAAGTCTTTGCCCCTGTCGCAAGAATGGAGACAATCCGGCTACTCATTTCTCAAGCTGCTCAGTACAAATGGCCAATATTCCAAATGGATGTCAAGACAGCGTTCTTGAATGGTGTACTCGAAGAAGAAGTCTACATTGAGCAACCACCAGGTTATCTGAAACTTGGAGGAGAAACAAAGGTGTTGAAGTTGAAGAAAGCGCTTTACGGGCTAAAGCAAGCACCGCGAGCGTGGAATACTCGCATTGATGCATATCTCAAGGAGAATGAGTTTGAGCAATGTCCCTACGAGCATGCCCTCTACATCAAGAAAAATGGAGGTAACATTTTGTTTGTTGCTCTTTATGTTGATGACCTCATTTTCATGGGTAACAGTGATGAGATGATAGAAGACTTCAAGAGAAGAATGAAACAGGAGTTTGAGATGACTGATTTAGGCTTGATGAAGTTCTTCCTTGGTCTAGAAGTTAGACAAACCGAAAGAGGCATCTTTGTATCACAGGAGACATATGCGAAGAAGATCTTGAAAGAATTCAAGATGGAGAAGTGCAACCCCGTATCAACACCTATGGAACCTGGAGCAAAACTTTCAAAGTTTGATGAAGGAGAACAAGTTGATCCAGGAAGGTACAGAAGCTTGGTTGGAAGCCTTCGCTACCTCACATGCACAAGGCCAGATATTGCACTAAGTGTTGGCGTTGTGAGTCGGTTCATGGAGAACCCGACTTATTCACACTGGAAGGCGTTAAAGAGAATCCTCAGGTACATTCAAGGAACAGCGTCACATGGATTGTTCTACTCGAGGACAGAAGATTACAAGCTGATTGGATACTCTGACAGTGATTGGTGTGGAGATATTGATGATCGAAAAAGTACTGCAGGGTACGTGTTTTTTATGGGAAATACTGCTTTCACTTGGCTTTCAAAGAAGCAACCGATCGTGACGCTCTCAACATGTGAAGCTGAATATGTAGCAGCATCTTGGTGTGTATGTCATGCTGTATGGCTCAGAAATCTATTAAGCAAGATGGAGATGAAGCAGTCAAGCGGAACAATGATTCACATAGACAACAAATCTGCAATTGAATTGGCGAAGAATCCAGTGAATCATGAAAGGAGCAAACACATTGATGTTCGTTTCCACTTTATCCGAGATCATGTGAAAAGCGGAAATGTGGAACTAATGCATGTGGCAAGCCAAGAACAAGTGGCAGATATATTTACAAAGCCATTGCCAAAGGTACTGCTCGACAAGTTTAAGAAAATGATAGGGATGATAGATGGAAGAAGCATTTCAAGTTTACGGGGGAGTTTTGTTGGAAAACGGCATAAACATCAAATGCCGTATTTGTTGAAGCCATCAAAGTAATAGTACGGCGCCATCCGAGTTGATTTCTCATCTACGGCGCCGAAAGTATTGAAGCCACCGCAAGAACAGTTTAGCATATGTTCGTTGTCTGTTATATGTTTTCATTTCTATAAATAGGTATTTCGATTGTTGTAATTCTCAGAGCGAAGTAAAGCGAGAAATATAAAGAAAGCTTTAGCTATACAACTCTCCACTTTTGGTTATCGTTTTTAGATATCAAAAGTGTAAAGTGTCTTGTGTGTGTGATATCAAATCTACAGTTTCCATTGTCGGCAGACTTCAAGAAACACTACTTGTAGGTATACGTTACATTATTATTCAATTGTTTCATCTATGTATTTAATTTGGCATTTTGTTGAGCAGTTGTGAATTTTCTAAATCTGAACCATAATTTGTCAAATGTTGTACTAATATATAGTGTATGCTAAGACCATGGCCGGCGTCGTCGTGGGCACATTTGTATTGGTCATGAGCTTCTTCCTATTGGTGTGGGCATTTGGAGCAGCTGGAGTCAACCCACACCCACTGGATGCTGCAATTTGGAACAATCTTACCGACGACACCCACACATCATTTTCAGATCAGACATGCCGTCATAACAAAGAAGTTGGCTTAAACGACTATATTAATCTAACGGTAAGAATACATGGGCACCTTCCGGACAGTCTGTTTTACACGGTTATGGCAGTGACGGGGATCGTAGCATCACTGAGCATCATTATATTCTTGGTGAAAAGAGGACTGTCGCACAGGGTTTATTACAAATGGAGTGTGATTTTCCTCATCATTTGGACCATGGTGATCGCAATTGCACCATTTCCATCAGTGAATGAGTTTATTTGCTTCATGATTTTCCTTTTAATTGTAGTGGTTGTATTCAGTTTCTTTTTGTTCTGGTGCACGTTCTTTTGGCTTTCCGGCACTGTTGTAAGATTCTTATGTTGGCTTCTCAGGTGACAAAAACATGAAACCCAAACAACTAATTGTTTTGGCTTCTCAGATTTAATTGTTAGGTCGTGAATTTTGTGTTTCTCAAGATTGTAATTTCTATTTTCTACTCATATATCAACTTTGATTGTTTTATGGGTTTTTTGGGAACCTGTGTTCAGGGCTTTTCATTTGCCCTGTTTTTATTTAATTTTACTACTACTAATATTGATTGATTTTCTGTAATATTCTATTGAACATTATTATCCATCTTTTCATCTTTAACATCATCAGAAATTAGGGTTGGGGAAAATACTGAATATACCGCATATCGAACATACAGTACCGAAAAAATATTGAGAAATACCGAAATTTTTGGTATACCGTAATTTTCGGTACTGTATGTCGGTATGGTAACGGTATAGTTTTTCTATACCGCGGTATAGCGAGCTTCGGTATATACCGTGGTATCGGTATGTCGGTATATACCGAAGGCTTGGTATATCGGTATATACCGTACTTAGCGTAAACTACACCTAATTTACATAATTTTAACTATTTAACCATATGCATCGGTATGTCGGTATGTACCAAATGTTCAGTATGTCGGTATATTCCGCGATACCGTTACGTCGGTATGTACCGAATTAAGGTGCGGTATGTCGGTATATACCACGATACCGGTACGTCGGTATGTACCGAATGTTCGGTATATCGGCATATACCGAACTTACCGAAAAGTCGGTATGGTAACGGTATGAAATATTTTCATACTGAAGGCTTCGGTATGAAAATTTTCATACCGTAAATTTCGGTACGTTTTACGGTTTCGGTATACCGTACCGACCCACCCCTATCAGCAATAGTCAATTATAGTGGCATATTTTAATACTCCCTCCATCCCATTTAACTTGTCTTGTTTTACTTTTGCACACAATCCAAGACACTTTTTCAACCGTTAATATCTCAAAATGTGTATAACAAAAAATTATGTAAAATATATATTCTAAAACTACATAATAATACGATTATAACAAGATCCAACTCGACTAATTTTTTCCAAATATATACATGCAATAAAATCGAGTCAAAGTAGAACAATGAACAGTGTCAAAAAGTCAAACAAGACACGTTAGCTGGGACGGAGGGAGTATTAAACTATAATAATAATAATGCAAAAATAAGAATTTTGAAATTTGATTATTTAAAATGATGACTGGCTATCCATTTAAAATATGAAATTGAATTCTACAAAATTATTAAAGTCAAGTGAGCAAGACATATTGAGAACCAAGTCAACAAAACTTCCTCGTTAAGGCAACGCAAGAGCCTTATTTGGCTATATATCAAGTACCAAGCATGCTTGTAGTTACTAGTATTTGATAAGAACCTATTGATGTGTCCAAAGCAATTATATTCTTTAGCATTCAATCAACATCTTTTATATATGATGTCATACATACTATTGGGTCTACTCTAGTCTCTAGCTAAGCCAACTTTTCTAACAATACTATACTTCACCAGTTTGAGGTTTTGACTTTTGAGTCACCCATTACCAATTACCAATTGATTTTAGGTGTGAGTCACCCATCCATGACTCTCTACAGACAAAGGCAAAGCAAAAGCCTTATTTGGAGATCAAGTATCAAGCATGCGTGTACTTATTTGATAAGAACCTATTGATGTTTCCAAAGCAATTACTATATTCTTTAGCATTCAATCAACATCTTTTCTGATGTCATACTATTGGCCCTAATCTAAGCCAACTTTTCTAACAATACTTCAGCAGTTTGAGGCTTTGAGGCTCTTCATTTGGCTTTTATGGACAGGTTGATGTGTGTGTGTATCTAATATGAAAATCTTTTTTATTTTTTCTGTTTGTGTTTTTTTGCAATATCACCCTCTAGGATGGGCTGTGGACAATGGATACAAAGTACTAGTAATGAATACTTACGATTCTAGCCTTCAAGGCGCCCTCGGTCCGAATCAGAATACACACAAACACGCAAGAGAACCCCTGCCCCTTCACACGGCCATTTCGCAATTTCACATTAGCGACGAGCTGAGGCTGAGTTGCCGTTGTCGGGAGACTACAGCTAAATACACTTGTAGGTATGTTACGTCTGTGTATTTAATTTGGCATTTTGTTGAGTAGCTGTGAATTGTTGGGAAAAATAGTGCGGAACCTGTGGGATCACCAGAAATACCAATACGGTACCAATATCCAAAACAGTATATCTCCTGTGTGCCAAATGAGTTTCCAACAGATGCAATCAAGCCAACAACACCAAATCAACCAAAGCAACTATAAAGCAGTAAATCGATACCAACATTTATACGTGGAAAACCCTTCAAAAAGAAGGTAAAAACTACGGGCCAGTCGCCACCATCTCAAAATCTCCACTATATCAAATAATGGGTACACCAATGTTTCTCTCTAGCATATGCCTAGAGGTTCACCAACAATCATCAAGATTTTCTCTAATCTTGGCTAATCAACAAATCACAGTCGGCAGTGGATTCCCCAAAATATTTATACTTCTAGAATACAATTCTAGGCTAAGAACAAGAAAGGTGTAAGAGAAAGGATTTCACCAAAAATTTGAATTTTTCTGCCGGACGGAATGACTGATCGGCCTTCTTCTTCCTCCTTTTCCTTCTCTGTTTTCTTTCTCTGGTTCTCTTCTGTCTGCGTTCTGCTTTCACAAAGCTGCCTTCAATTATTGTCACACACTTGCTTTTTCTCTCTCTCCGCTGCAATATGTGTTTTAATTATTTTTATTTTTTTTAATGTTTTTACTTGGTCAAGCCCATTAAATGGACTGACCCTACAATTCTCCCCCGTCGGTTCATTTTCTGGGTTGTACCAAACCGGCTCCTCGCCTACATGCTTGGAACTTCTCTTTCGGTAAAGACTTGGTGAACATATCTGCTGAATTCTCACTTGTGTGGATCTTCTCCAAACTCAACTGTTTGTCTTCAAGCACGTCACGAATCCAATGATACCTGTAATCAATATGCTTAGATCTCGAATGGAAACTCGAATTTTTAGATAGATGGATTGGACTCTGACTGTCACTGTAAACAATCCACTTTTTTGTTCAATGCCAAGCTCTTCCAACAATTTCTTCATCCACAAAGCTTCTTTGCAAGCTTCTGTGATGGCAATATATTCTGCTTCAGTACTAGACAAAGCAACACACTTTTGCAATCTTGATTGCCAAGAAACGGCTCCCCCTGCAAAAGGCATCAAGAACCCCGACGTGGACTTCCTGGAATCAACATCACCTGCCATATCTGAATCTGTATATCCAACCAGAATAGGCTCATTAGTACCAAAGCATAAACAAACACTGGAAGTACCTCTTAAGTATCTTAGAATCCATTTCACTGCAGCCCAATGCTCTTTTCCCGGATTAGAGAGAAACCGGCTCACTACACCAACTGCATGAGCTATATCTGGTCTTGTGCAGACCATAGCATACATCAAGCTGCCAACTGCTGATGCATAAGGAACTTTGCTCATCTCTTCTTTTTCTTTCTCACTTGTAGGGCACTGTTTAACTGAAAGTTTGAAGTGACTTGCAAGTGGAGAAGATACTGCCTTTGCCTTGCTCATGTTGAACCTCTCAAGCACAGTCTCAACATAGCGTTCCTGAGATAGCCAAAGTTTACCCTTCTTCCTGTCTCGGGTTATCTTCATGCCAAGTATCTGTTTAGCAGGGCCTAAGTCTTTCATTGCAAAACACTTATCCAATTCTCTCTTTAACTTCTCAATCTTGCTAGCATCATGGCCAACAATCAACATATCATCTACATATAGCAGTAGGATAATGTAATCATCATCAGAATACCTCTTCACAAACACACAGTGATCAGACAGCGTTCTGGTATACCCTTGACCCATCATGAATGAATCGAACTTCTTGTACCATTGCCTCGGAGCTTGTTTCAATCCATACAAGCTTCTTAAGCTTACAAACCATGTTCTTTTTGCCTTTGACTTCAAAGCCTTGAGGTTGTTCTATGTAGATTTCCTCCTCTAAATCACCATGAAGGAATGCAGTTTTCACATCAAGTTGCTCAATCTCCAAATTCAAACGGGCGGCCAGACCGAGAACAACTCAGATGGAGCTCATCTTCACAAATGGAGAAAATATTTCTTCGAAGTCAATACCTTTCTTCTGACCAAATCCTTTCACAACCAACCTTGCTTTGTACCTTGGTTGTGAGCTATTTTCTGAAGTCTTCAACCTGTAAACCCATCTATTCTTGAGTGCCTTCTTACCATCTGGTAGTTTTACCAACTCATAAGTCTGATTATCGTTTAAAGATTTCATCTCATCTTGCATGGCTTTCAACCACTCATTCTTGGCTTCATGACCAATGGCTTCTTCATAGCTTTCAGGTTCATTTCCATCTGTAAGCATCACATACTCATTGGTGTTATATCTCTTTGATGGTTGGCGCTCCCTGGTGGATCTCCTCAAAACTGGCTCAACTGGTACTGGTAGTTGTGGTACTTCTCTAACTGGATCAACATCATCAGTTGTAGGCTCCTCAGTAACATCATCACCAACCTCTTGTTGCATGTCTCCCCCGTGATCATGACCTAATAAGGGAGAAGGAACTGGATCCAATCTGACTGGAATCTCTGCAAAGGAACTGGGACTCTTATCTTTGCTGACATCATCCCCAAACTGATCTTCAAGAAACACAACATCTCTGCTTCTCACAATTTTCTTGTTCACTGGATCCCATAACCTGTAACCAAGTTCTTCATGACCATAACCCAAGAAGATGCATTCTTTGGCCTTATCATCAAGCTTCGACCTCTCATCTTTCGGAACATGAACAAAAGCTCTGCAGCCAAACACTCTCAAGTAGTCATAAGAAACATCTTTCCCACTCCAAACTCTGTTGGGAACATCACCATCAAGAGCAGTGCTTGGAGAAAGATTAATCAAATCAACTGCAGTCCGCATAGCTTCCCCCCAAAAGCTTTTGGGAAGCTTTGCATTCGAAAGCATACACCTAATCCTTTCCTCAATTGTCCTGTTCATCCTTTCAGCAACACCATTCAGCTGTGGTGTCTTAGCTGGAGTCTTTTCAATCCTGATACCATAAGTTCTACAATAACTCTCAAACGGCCCTCTGTATTCACCACCATTATCTGCTCTGAGTGCCTTCAGCTTCTTTCCTGTTTCCCTTTCAACCCTGACATGAAACTCCTTGAAGACATCAAAAACCTGATCCTTGGTTTTCAAAGCAGTGGCCCACACTTTCCTTGAGTGGTCATCAATAAATGTAACAAAGTAGACAGCACCTCCAAGAGATTTATCTCGCATAAAACAAACATCAGTATGAATCAAATCAAGTACACCAGACTTTCTATGTGGAGGATAAGTACGGAATGAAACTCTATGTGCTTTACCAGCAATACAATCAAGACAAGTTTTCAGAGATGTACCTTGCAAATTCGGTAGAAATTGCTTCCTTGAGAGAGTCTGCAAGCTCTTCTCACTCACATGGCCAAGTCTCTTGTGCCAAAGGTCAATGCTGACACCTTTCTGAACAACATTTGTCTCTCCTTTGCATATCTTTGCTTGCATAACATAGAGTGTGCTCACTTTATTTCCTTTTGCAACTATCAAAGACCCTTTGGTGAGCTTCCATTTACTTTCACCTAAGTAGTTGCAGAAACCATCATCATCTAACTTTCCAGCTGAGATCAAATTGAGACGAATATCTGGAACATGTCTCACATCCTTGAGTATTAATTTGGTACCAAGATTTGTCTCCAAACAAATATCTCCAATGCCCACAATCTTTGAAACACCATTGTTTCCCATCTTGACATTACCAAAATCACCAGAAGAGTACGAATTGAAGAAGTCACCATGAGATGTAACATGAAACGATGCGCCAGAATCAATCACCCAATCAGTGTCCTGA
The DNA here is from genome assembly GCA_030278955.1 of Hygrophila difformis. Taxonomy (NCBI): domain Eukaryota; kingdom Viridiplantae; phylum Streptophyta; class Magnoliopsida; order Lamiales; family Acanthaceae; genus Hygrophila; species Hygrophila difformis. The sequence goes on from JAOANR010000301.1 coordinate 1,435,478, forward strand.
CACACTAGACTAACACAACTATCATCTAAGACAGTAACTGCATCACTATTGTGGTTAACTGCATTAGTCTATTTTTCTTCTTTCTTGCCTTCTGCAATTTCCCTTTTTAAGATCCTGCACTCTTTCTTCATGTGACCCGGCTTGTCGCAGTGATAACATCTGATCTCTTTTCTGTTCTTTGACCTTCCTCTTGGTGTATAATGTTTATCACGTCCTTGTGGATTTCTGCTCTTACTTCTTCCTTGTCTCTCTGGCTTCTGAGAAACTAGAACATCTGAAGAAGATTCACCTTTTTCTTTTCTTCTTGCATCTTCATTGAGTAAACTGTCTTTAACCATCTCCATGGTTAGTGTTCCACCTGGTGCTGAAGTGCTCAATGAGACCACTAGTGTTTCCCAACTATCCGGTAGAGACCCCAGAAGTAGCAGTGCTTGTAACTCATCCTCAAAATTTAATTTCATCCCAGCCAACTGATTCACCAATCCCACAAAATCACTGGTATGCTCTGTCATACTCTTTCCATCCCTGAACTTTAAGTTCACAAGTCTTCTAATGAGCAACGCCTTGTTCCTGAAAGTATTTTTTCTCATAAAGTGCCTCTAGCTTTTTCCATAATAAATCTGCTTTGGTTTCCTCTGCAATGTGATGGAATATATTGGGATCTACCCATTGCCTAATGGTAGCAGAAGCTTTCATGTGCAACACTCCCCAAGCATCATCACTTACATCATTTGGCTTTTCTTTGCCCAACACCGGCTTAAATAAATCTTTGCAATATAGCAGATCGAGCATCTTTCTTTTCCAAATAGCATAATTCCCTGAATTTAATTTTATCATTCCAAAGGAATTTTGCTCATCCATTTCAACACACAGATATACTATCAAAACTTCCACAGCCCAACTTTCGCTCTGATACCAGTTTGTTGGGAAAAATAGTGGGGAACCTGTGGGATCACCAGAAATACCAATACAGTACCAATATCCAAAACAGTATATCTCCTGTGTGCCAAATGAGTTTCCAACAGATGCAATCAAGCCAACAACACCAAATCAACCAAAGCAACTATAAAGCAGTAAATCGACACCAAGATTTATACGGGGAAAACCCTTCAAAAAGAAGGTAAAAACCACGGGCCAGTCGCCACCATCTCAAAATCTCCACTATATCAAATAATGGGTACACCAATGTTTTTCTCTAGCATATGCCTAGAGGTTCACCAACAATCATCAAGATTTTCTCTAATCTTGGCTAATCAACAAATCACAGTCGGCAGTGGATTCCCCAAAATATTTATACTTCTAGAATACAATTCTAGGCTAAGAACAAGAAAGGTGTAAGAGAAAGGATTTCTCCAAAAATTTGAATTTTTCTGCCGGACGGAATGACTGATCGGCCTTCTTCTTCCTCCTTTTCCTTCTCTGTTTTCTTTCTCTGGTTCTCTTCTGCCTGCGTTCTGCTTTCACAAAGCTGCCTTCAATTATTGTCACACACTTGCTTTTTCTCTCTCTCCGCTGCAATATGTGTTTTAATTATTTTTATTTTTTTTTAATGTTTTTACTTGGTCAAGCCCATTAAATGGACTGACCCTACATGAATTTTCTAAACTAATTAATGAATTAGGCATATCTCACAAAAAGTCATGGAAACTAATGAATTTCTTATATGTTTTTCCTTGGATACATGATTTGCAAAACCAAAAAGCAATCACAAATTATGAATTTGTGATGATCAGTATATATCTTCCTATCGGACAGACTTGAGTAAAACCCTTGTCTTTCTTGTGTTTTATATTCCTAAAGGTTTGGACTTTAGAGTGTTATAAGTGGACAAAATTAAATGTCTTGAGTGCTACATAAGAACATGGGCAGGGCCGGCGTCTTGGGCACAGTTGTGGTGATGCTCATCCTAGTGGTGTGGGCATTTGGAGCAGCAGCTCAAGGGGTGATCGAGTATCGAGTATCGAGCTTGAACAGTAACAAAACTTAAAGTTCAAGCTCGAATTTAACTAGGCTATATAGTATATAATTTGAATTTTAATTGGCAGTTTTACTTATTATGTTGCAAAATATAAGTTTGTTAGGCTTAAGAAAGCTTAAGTTGTATCTAATAGTTTTTCTATTTTTATACTTTTAAAATTTAATAGTCTAATCGAGTATCGAGTCGAGAAAAAAAGAAAAGTTTGCTGACAGTACTATGGTCAATCGGAAATAATAAAGCATGGGGGAAATCTGTATTACAAGCTGGTTGCATCACTGGCCATTATATTCTTGATGAAGACCGGATTTTTGCCTTTCACAATTGCACCGTCTCCGGTGAACGATGGGCTTATTCGCTCCATGGTTCTCCGACTCATTCTAATGGTCGTGTCCAATATTTTGTTGAAGAGTTTCATTTTGTTCTTGCTTTCCGACAAGGTTGTAAGATTCTTATGTTGGCTTGACAAAGTTGTAAGATTCTTAAGTAAGCTTCTCTGGTAAGAAAAACATGAAACCTAAACGCATCATAAGGAACTAGCTAGTTTTTGCATTTGATCGAATGTGTGGTTGTTAGGTCGTGGATTTTTTTTTTTTTTTAAGTTTTTCTCAAGATTGTAATTCTATTTTCTACTCATTTTAACTTGAGATAAATATTTTTTTAGGCCATCAATAGGCAGGTAATTCACTTTTGGGCCACGAAAGATTGAATTATGAAATTGAGCCACCAACGAGCATTCGAGCTGGTTTTTTAGGTCAAATTGACCAAGTCAACGTCTCAACGGGCCGTGTGTGCTCCACTCGCCACACACTCTCACGCGTTGGCCTAAAAGTTGCAATGTTTACCTTTTGATGGCCTATTTTAGGTTTTTTATTTTATTTTCTATATTTTTAAAATTAAATTAAATAATACTTCATCCAACTATTTATTTATGTCTCACTTTCATTTTTATTGTCCGTCACAATATTTTTTGTCCGTAAAAATTTAATTTATTTTTTAGATTTAATTATTTATTTTTTATTTTAGGTTAGATACTTTAATTAATTCTTGATGTTATTATTAATACAATTAATTCTACTTATTATTTTTTTAATTTTTTTTATATTTTTTTATAATATATATTTGTTTTATTTTTATTTATTATTTATTTTAATGAATGTTTATTTCACATCATGGTATTTTTACCACGGTATTTTATGTGGGGATAGAGCGTATTTAATGTAGTGTATATTAGTATTTATTGTAGGAGTAAACTAGAAATTTATGTGATATAATTATATTAAATTTGAATTTTTAATTAATTTAGTTATGTGTGATGTATGGTCGTGTGTTGGAATTTATTAATTGTCGTCAGTTTGAAATTTTAATTATTGATGTGATGCAGTAGGTTTGGTGATTTTTTTTGTTGCAAAACAACCTATACAGTTATTAATATTTCATTACTTCTTAAGGTAGGTTTGGTGATTAATATTTCATTACTTCTTCCGTCTCACTTAACATATCTTGTTTGATTTGTGCACACATCCAATGCACATTTTCAATCGTTAATATCTCAAAATCTGTAAAAAAAAAAAGAATTATATAAAATATATATTCTAAAACTACATGAGTTTAAAATTCTAACAAGACCCAACTCGACTATTTCTTTCTAATATATACTTGTAATAACATTAAGTCAAAGTTAAATAATTAACAGTGACAAAAAGTCAAACAAGAGAATTAAGCTGGGACGGAGGGAGTATTTACTATAATGAGAATGAGACAAAAATGTTGAAATAGACAGTAAAAGGAAATGGAGGCATAAATAATGGAATGATGAAGAAATAATTATTTTAATTACCAAACAATTAAAACAGGCCACCAAAAGGAGACAATTTCCGCTTTTAAGCCATCGTGTGGTGATTGGTTTTCACGCGGCCCAATTTTGGGTGGTATTGGTCAAATTGGCTTTAAATTCGGCCCGAATGCCTGTTGGTGGCTCAATTTCATAATTCAATCTTTCGTGCATTCAGCAATAATGAATTATAGAAAAGAAAAATAAACACTTTGACTTCTGTTAATGTTAACACAATAAAAATTATATAAATAAATCCTATTTTATGCGAAAGAATGGCCTAAAAAAGGTTTAAGAAATTATGTCTAAGGCCCCCGTGGACCTATGAATATGTCTCGCGGACTGTTGAAGCCCAACAAAGGGAAAATGTCCCCCAACCCTGAATGGACCCGCGGACCATGTACTTGAAGGATCTCGTATCCCGCGGGAGCCCTGGAAGATGATCCCGCATCCCCATGAGATGTCCTGGCAAGCAAGATTTTGAAGTCCGGTAGTTGCAACAGCCAAGAAATGCGTCCCTCTACCAGGAATACTGTAATACCCGGGAATTTTGCAACATAACATAAATAAATAAATAAATAAACAATAAATAAATATAATAAATAAATAAACATAATGAATAGATATAGAATCATAAGAAATGAGAAATGGAATTTAATTCAAGAAGGAATTAAATATCCAAGAACCCGTGAAGTCTAAAATAATTTAATTAAATAAATTATTGCACGGGAACCAAATATAGATGGACTTAATATTTCGAACCCGAAATTAATTTGAGATCCCAAATAAATTTAAAGTATGATTTAAAGTCCAAGAGATAGCCCAAGAAAATAGAAGAAGAAAAGGCCCAAAGAGAAGGCAAAGGCCTAAAAGAAAGGAGGAAGAGGAAAGGCTCAAAGGATAGCACGGCCCGGCCCAGGACAAAGCCCATTCCGGGTCCGCGCGGTGTTTCCACAAACTCCACGCCAACTCCGCGCCACTCAACAGAAACGCCCGTTGCGAGATTCACTCGCCCGAACGCGGATTTTTCGACTTTCGGTTGAACGTATCTCGACCCAAGACCCTTAGGTCAGATGTTGGACGCCCTAAGGCTTGGGAAATCTATAAATAAACCCCTTGGGAGCCCCGAAAAAGTTTAAAAAAACCCTACAACCTCCTACCCATTCGAAACCCTAAATCTGGAGTCGTCGGAGGCACGAAACCAAGACGAACGCTGTTGGAAGAATTTTTCTACAGATCTCCATAGTCGTGGTAAGTCTCGATCCAATCTTTGTTCAATAAACGATTCGAAAACGAATCCTAATCATCTCCTTTTTCTTTCTACACCCCGTATTGGATCTAGATCGTAGAACCCGGCGAACGGAGAGGAGAAAAGGTGGACGGGAAGCCACGCCTTTGAATAGGCGGTCTCGGACGTTCATAGACTCTGTAAGTTAACTCTTACATGGTTTTGGGATGAATTAAAACGTTCGAAACTAAAAGATTAAACTAGAAATCGAAATCTGTCAACTTATGTTCTCTATCAACGCGACAGTCTTGATGAATTTTTCCAAACCTTAAATCGACTCCAAACGGAAAAACTTAAAACATAAAAAACGTTCCTAAGGCTTAGATCTACCTACTGTAAAAATTTCAGAATTTTTAAAGACGATTTGAGATGAGAAAACCAACCGAAACCGAACTGCTTGAATCTAGATCTTGAAATTCTTGACAGAACTTAGGACCGATCTTGATCACGTTTTTGACATAGGTTCCAGACCGATTTAGATCTTTGGCCGAACATGAAAGTCGTAGATAATTGTCTTAAGATGATCTCTGTCGAATTTCATTAAATTTGGAGTTGAATTGCTATGGTAGAATTCGAAATCTCTAAACTGTGACCTAGGAAATTCGGACAGATTTATACTTCTGTGAAAATTAGTGTTTTTGACCTATTTAGGTATCTCAGATTGAAAAAGTTAAAACACGAAAGTTGTAGATCTCGACGTTTTGGAGTCAGTCGTGAAATTTCGGAATTTTTGAAATTAAATCTGATTTTAGACGAATTTTAGAGTAAACTGTGGTTGACCGAGTCAAAACTTGAAATCTTGTGGAAAAGGTGAAATTAACCTTTGAGGTTGAAACGGATAGAAATACTTTGACATACGATACACGGAATGAGAAGATTAAAATATTGCGGGTTATGACTAAGCTAGATACTGTCAATGTTCTCTGCGACTTGGGACATAAGAGCCCAAGTGTATGTCTAGGTTGACGTAAGAGCCCTAGCGAAGCACTGATCGTATGGCTAGCGGACGGATTAACTCTAATTAAAAGATCGACCATGATACCTGTGGACATAAGAGCCCAGGCGTAAGGCTGGCGGACATAAGAGCCCTAGCGGTGGTGATCTGTAAAAGATATGAAACGAGAAGTTTGCGAGAATTCCAAATTAAATTTGTATTAAATTGTGCTGTTAAATTTATGGCAACTTATTTAATTACGTTGCAAGCTATATGATGATCTTATGAATCCATATTTCTAAATTATGCGATTACATGAATTATTTAAATTATGCACATGTTTTCATTAAATTTAATTAAAGGCTTTGAAACCTCATAATCTTGTACGTGTTAACTTACTCAGCACGTAGTGCTGACCAAAACCATATTTTCTTTTTCTTGTTCTTACAGAGTGTGAAGAATATGCATCCTCATATGCATGCGTGGGAATTTTGGGGAAATACATTATATTTTAAATTTAGCTTTAGACTAGATCTTGCATGAACGGGCCTGTTTAACCCGTGTCTTGGCCATGTTGGCCCTATTATTAATTTCCGCTGCATTATACATATGTAATTATTATTTTCCGCTGCAACTTTGATGTATTATTTTTAAATTATATATGAATGGGCTGTTTGAATATTTTAAATTCTGAAAAAACCATAGCCTTGCATCTCTTTAGTGAGCTCGGAGAAACCGTGTCTTGCTAGAGAGGTGTGGCGGTGACACCCCGACCTGGGTGACCAAAAACCGGGGTGTTACAAGTTGGTATCAAAGCCCGACTTATTTTTAAATTAGTATTTTTAAACCTATTATTAATATTTTTAAACCATTATTATTTTTAAATTATTATTGAAGCCCAAATTATTATTTTGAAAGTTTCCTAGCCCAAATCATTTTTGAGCCCAAATGATAATTATTTTTGACCCAATATAGAGGTCCAAGAATTTTAACTAATATTTTAAATTATTTTAAAGCATTAGTTCCATGGAATAAATTTTTATTTTTAAAACCCATGGAAATTAGAAAAAAAATATGTATATAGTGCATTTATTTTTGGGGGGATCATCATGTGCATGTGCATACTGCATTGCCTAAACTTAGAGAACTTAGAAGCGTGATATATTCTAACTTAGATCTCTTGCTACACTTAGATAACTTAGAGGCTTGACATCGAATTAGAAACGCTCACTAGAGACTGATCTTGCTGTAGTTCTAGATCTCATTCGTCTATGTGCACGCCTAATCATAACAATCCTCGGCCTTAGCCATTCCTACCCGTGTACGAATTAGAAAATTTCCTTATGTGGAATAATAAAAATCAAGTTTTTATTAAAACGCTCTCTATTCCAAAAATCTAGTTTGGATTCCCAAACAACAAATCCATTTCAAACGCACGACTCATTTAAAACTTGACCCGAACCTTCTTGAGAATTATGAATAGGCAGTTATGGGGACATAACTGAAGTCCTAAGGGGGAGTGGATGTGATACCCCGTAATAATTTATCTTTGGAGTTCGACTCGATAAGATGTATCCTAAATCATAAATAAACAAATTCAAATTGTTTTGAACTACGTTATGGCTTGATCCCTTCACAGGGTACGTAGGAAGCTTAGAAGTTTTAATTCTAAGTTCAGTCACAAAATAATAAAATAAACAAAAGGATTAGTTCCTAATACGATAAAAGCCGAAACACAACTTCGAGGACGAAGTTGATTCTTAAGGAGGGTAGACTGTAATACCCGAGAATTTTGCAACATAACATAAATAAATAAATAAATAAACAATAAATAAATATAATAAATAAATAAACATAATGAATAGATATAGAATCATAAGAAATGAAAAATGGAATTTAATTCAAGAAGGAATTAAATATCCAAGAACCCGTGAAGTCTAAAATAATTTAATTAAATAAATTATGCCACGGGAACCAAATATAGATGGACTTAATATTTCGAACCCGAAATTAATTTGAGATCCCAAATAAATTTAAAGTAGGATTTAAAGTCCAAGAGATAGCCCAAGAAAATAGAAGAAGAAAAGGCCCCAAGAGAAGGCAAAGGCCTAAAAGAAAGGAGGAAGAGGAAAGCCCCAAAGGATAGCACGGCCCGGCCTAGGACAAAGCCCATTCCAGGTCCGCGCGGTGTTTCCACAAACTCCACGCCAACTCCGCGCCACTCAACAGAAACGCCCGTTGCGAGATTCACTCGCCCGAACGCGGATTTTTCGACTTTCGGTTGAACGTATCTCGACCCAAGACCCTTAGGTCAGATGTTGGACGCCCTAAGGCTTGGGAAATCTATAAATAAACCCCTTGGGAGCCCCGAAAAAGTTTAAAACCCTACAACCTCCTACCCATTCGAAACCCTAAATCCGGAGTCGTCGGAGGCACGAAACCAAGACGAACGCTATTGGAAGAATTTTTCTACAGATCTCCATAGTCGTGGTAAGTCTCGATCCAATCTTTGTTCAATAAACGATTCGAAAATGAATCCTAATCATCTCCTTTTTCTTTCTACACCCCGTATTGGATCTAGATCGTAGAACCCGACGAACGGAGAGGAGAAAAGGTGGACGGGAAGCCACGCCTTCGAATAGGCAGTCTCGGCCGTTCATAGACTCTGTAAGTTAACTCTTACATGGTTTTGAGATGAATTAAAACGTTACTAAAAGATTAAACTAGAAATCGAAATCTGTCAACTTATGTTCTCTATCAACGCGACAGTCTTGATGAATTTTTCCGAACCTTAAAACGACTCCAAACGGAAAAAATTAAAACATGAAAAACGTTCCTAATGCTTAGATCTGCCTACTGTAAAAATTTCAGAATTTTTAAAGACGATTTGAGATGAGAAAACCAACCGAAACCGAACTGCTTGAATCTAGATCTTGAAATTCTTGACAGAACTTAGGACCGATCTTGATCACGTTTTTGACATAGGTTCCAGACCGATTTAGAACTTTGGCCGAACATGAAAGTCGTAGATAATTGTCTTAAGATGATCTCTGTCGAATTTCATTAAATTTGGAGTTGAATTGCTATGGTAGAATTCGAAATCTCTAAACTGTGACCTAGGAAATTCGGACAGATTTATACTTCTGTGAAAATTAGTGTTTTTGACCTATTTAGGTATCTCGGATTGAAAAAGTTAAAACACGAAAGTTGTAGATCTCGACGTTTTGGAGTCAGTCGTGAAATTTCGGAATTTTTGAAATTAAATCTGATTTTAGACGAATTTTAGAGTAAACTGTGGTTGACCGAGTCAAAACTTGAAATCTTGTGGAAACGGTGAAATTAACATTTGAGGTTGAAACGGATAGAAATACTTTGACATACGATACACGGAACGAGAAGATTAAAATATTGCGGGTTATGACTAAGCTAGATACTGTCAATGTTCTCTGCGGCTTGGGACATAAGAGCCCAAGTGTATGTCTAGGTTGACGTAAGAGCCCTAGCGAAGCACTGATCGTATGGCTAGCGGACGGATTAACTCTAATTAAAAGATCGACCATGATACCTGTGAACATAAGAGCCCAGGCGTAAGGCTGGCGGACATAAGAGCCCTAGCGGTGGTGATCTGTAAAAGATATGAAACGAGAAGTTTGCGAGAATTCCAAATTAAATCTGTATTAAATTGTGCTGTTAAATTTATGGCAACTTATTTAATTACGTTGCAAGCTATATGATGATCTTATGAATCCATATTTCTAAATTATGCGATTACATGAATTATTTAAATTATGCACATGTTTTCATTAAATTTAATTAAAGGCTTTGAAACCTCATAATCTTGTACGTGTTAACTTACTCAGCACGTAGTGCTGACCAAAACCATATTTTCTTTTTCTTGTTCTTACAGAGTGTGAAGAATATGCATCCTCATATGCATGCGTGGGAATTTTGGGGAAATACATTATATTTTAAATTTAGCTTTAGACTAGATCTTGCATGAACGGGCCTGTTTAACCCGTGTCTTGGCCATGTTGGCCCTATTATTAATTTCCGCTACATTATACATATGTAATTATTATTTTCCGCTGCAACTTTGATGTATTATTTTTAAATTATATATGAATGGGCTGTTTGAATATTTTAAATTCTGAAAAAACCATAACCTTGCATCTCTTTAGTGAGCTCGGAGAAACCGTGTCTTGCTAGAGAGGTGTGGCGGTGACACCCCGACCTGGGTGACCAAAAACCGGGGTGCGCCACTCAACAGAAACGCCCGTTGCGAGATTCACTCGCCCGAACGCGGATTTTTCGACTTTCGGTTTAACGTATCTCGACCCAAGACCCTTAGGTCAGATGTTGGACGCCCTAAGGCTTGGGAAATCTATAAATAAACCCCTTGGGAGCCCCGAAAAAGTTTAAAAAAACCCTACAACCTGCTACCCATTCGAAACCCTAAATCCGGAGTCGTCGGAGGCACGAAACCAAGACGAACGCTGTTGGAAGAATTTTTCTACAGATCTCCATAGTCGTGGTAAGTCTCGATCCAATCTTTGTTCAATAAACGATTCGAAAACGAATCCTAATCATCTCCTTTTTCTTTCTACACCCCGTATTGGATCTAGATCGTAGAACCCGACGAACGGAGAGGAGAAAAGGTGGACGGGAAGCCACGCCTTCGAATAGGCGGTCTCGGACGTTCATAGACTCTGTAAGTTAACTCTTACATGGTTTTGGGATGAATTAAAATGTTCGAAACTAAAAGATTAAACTAGAAATCGAAATCTGTCAACTTATATTCTTTATCAACGCGACAGTCTTGATGAATTTTTCCGAACCTTAAAACGACTCCAAACGGACTTAAAACATGAAAAACGTTCCTAAGGCTTAGATCTACCTACTGTTAAAATTTCAGAATTTTTAAAGACGATTTGAGATGAGAAAACCAACCGAAACCGAACTGCTTGAATCTAGATCTTGAAATTCTTGACAGAACTTAGGACCGATCTTGATCACGTTTTTGACATAGGTTCCAGACCGATTTAGATCTTTGGCCGAACATGAAAGTCGTAGATAATTGTCTTAAGATGATCTCTGTCGAATTTCATTAAATTTGGAGTTGAATTGCTATGGTTGAATTCGAAATCTCTAAACTGTGACCCAGGAAATTCGGACAGATTTATACTTCTGTGAAAATTAGTGTTTTTGACCTATTTAGATATCTCGGATTGAAAAAGTTAAAACACAAAAGTTGTAGATCTCGACGTTTTGGAGTCAGTCGTGAAATTTCGGAATTTTTGAAATTAAATCTGATTTTAGACGAATTTTAGAGTAAACTGTGGTTGACCGAGTCAAAACTTGAAATCTTGTGGAAACGGTGAAATGAACCTTTGAGGTTGAAACGGATAGAAATACTTTGACATACGATACACGGAACGAGAAGATTAAAATATTGCGGGTTATGACTAAGCTAGATACTGTCAATGTTCTCTGCGACTTGGGACATAAGAGCCCAAGTGTATGTCTAGGTTGACGTAAGAGCCCTAGCGAAGCACTGATCGTATGGCTAGCGGACGGATTAACTCTAATTAAAAGATCGACCATGATACCTGTGGACATAAGAGCCCAGGCGTAAGGCTGGCGGACATAAGAGCCCTAGCGGTGGTGATCTGTAAAAGATATGAAACGAGAAGTTTGCGAGAATTCCAAATTAAATCTGTATTAAATTGTGCTGTTAAATTTATGGCAACTTATTTAATTACGTTGCAAGCTATATGATGATCTTATGAATCCATATTTCTAAATTATGCGATTACATGAATTATTTAAATTATGCACATGTTTTCATTAAATTTAATTAAAGGCTTTGAAACCTCATAATCTTGTACGTGTTAACTTACTCAGTACGTAGTGCTGACCAAAACCATATTTTCTTTTTCTTGTTCTTACAGAGTGTGAAGAATATGCATCCTCATATGCATGCGTGGGAATTTTGGGGAAATACATTATATTTTAAATTTAGCTTTAGACTAGATCTTGCATGAACGAGCCTGTTTAACCCGTGTCTTGGCCATGTTGGCCCTATTATTAATTTCCGCTGCATTATACATATGTAATTATTATTTTCCGCTGCAACTTTGATGTATTATTTTTAAATTATATATGAATGGGCTTTTTGAATATTTTAAATTCTGAAAAAACCATAGCCTTGCATCTCTTTAGTGAGCTCGGAGAAACCGTGTCTTGCTAGAGAGGTGTGGCGGTGACACCCCGACCTGGGTGACCAAAAACCGGGGTGTTACAAATACACCATTTCGAGAATAGACACATCATTCCCAATACTTCCATCCCTTCCAAATCGACACAACCGTTCACCACACCCCTTACACATCTATAAATAGGACCATAGTCATTTGTAAACAACACACACAACGTCAATCATATACAAATTCTACTCTCTTCATTTACAATGTCTTTATCTTTATTGCTTTTGTTCCCGCCTTCTTAGAAATATAAAAGTCCTTAATCCATTTAAGATAAAATAAAGCTATTGACCCATCCAAGGCAAATCAAAACCTTTGATTTCGCTCCAAGCACGAGATTATCCTCGTCCCGCCTTCTCCTTCTCAGCCACCTACTAAAAATTACGTAGTTATTCCCCCGAATAACAACTTCTAAATAAATGTTGTTGTTGGGTACATAAGTGCCTTCACTGGTTTATTGATTTGTGATGGTACATAAGTGCCTTTTGAAAGCTTAGAAGTTTTGTTGTTGTTGGGTAAGGAGAGGTGATAAGTGGGGAGGCCGATGGGCAGTATTCAAAATAGTAATGTTGTTTGTTTGTGAAGAAATATTACAAAAAAAAAAGAAAAAAAATTAAAAAAAAAAAGAAAAAAAAATACAAAAATAGTAGAAAGAAAAAAAAAAAAAGAAAAAGCATTGATTGGGGGAGGTTGAGAGTTTTGGTAGTATTGTGAGTGGTGGAGTGTCGATGGGTTATGTGAAGTTTGGAATGGGGTTGGATTTTGACCGGCTAGTCTACTCTATGCAGTATATGCTTTCATTCTGGCCTAGTGCGATTATACCAAACCATTAGCCTATACCAGTTAGAGTAATTGAGTCCCTGTGATAAATATCAGTTTACTATGCTGATCACTCATTCTTGTTTCCAGCTTTGCCCCTGTTGTTTGGTCTGTTGCACTGGTATTTGAACATTGTAGGGGAAATGTGGTGTTGAAGTATATTTATTGATTTGTCAAAGTAACACATACATGTATGCTTCTGTTGACTTTGGGATTGGTACGGAGGACGTCAAGTCTTAAACTATTGAAACTATTTTGAAGGAAAATGGGATGGTCAGACCTGGTAGTGTCCAAATGGGCAATTGTCTTCTTTTACGCAGATCCAATTTCCAGATGAGATTGTATTTTTAGCCCTTTGATTCATGTTTCTCTTGTGTGTAATTTTTGTACCATCTTACTGAGGTGGAAAGAATTGAGGGCAGTGCAAATTGTAACGCTGATTTGGACATGAAGTATTGAAGGAATAAAAACACCTTTTTTCTCAAAAACAAAAAAAAAAACAACTTCTAAATAACACGAATCATGCCAACAGTGGCATCACCTCATCAGTAATACCATATAGGCATACACAATACAAATACACCCTTGTATAAAAATTTATTTATTTATATATATAACAAATAGACGGGTAATTGTTTGAATTGTTCCAAAATGGGAGGGAAAATAAAATATATTTAATAATAGGGAATGTCAACTTATTATTAACGAAATACTGTACAATAGAAACATCAACTAATCAAGTACTACTAACGAGTATTCAGAAAGATCATATTGATTTGTATGTAATCCGAAAAAAAGAGATGATATCTGAAACGCATTGAGTGGGCTTCCCAACTTGGCTTAGTACACTACAAAGCCCAGTCAAAATGTATTATCTTCAAGTTGCCTCATTATTTTTGTAACACCCCGGATTTGATAACCCAGGCCGGGATGCCACCGCTACACCTCCCTAGCAAGACACAAATTCTCCGAGTTTGCTAAAGAGATGCAAGGCTATGGGTATTGAAAAGAGTTTTTAAAAAAATAAGTCCGGAATTGCTAAAAAAAAATAATAATAGTGTAATATCATCCACACATGATAATAATAATAATAAGTTGCGGCGGAAATAAAGTTTATGCAGCGGAATTTAAAATATAGGGCCGACATGGCCAAAACACGGGTTAAACAGGCCCGTTCATACAAGTCATGTAAAATAATTAACTAAATGTCCAAAATGATCCCCCAATGCATGATCATGCTCCGTACTCTGTAATAGAAAGATGAACAACGGTTTTTATCAGTATTATAAAATACTGAGTAAGTCAATCCTAACATAGCAATAAAGGGGTTTAATTTTAATAATTAAGATTATAATTTTAATCATGCATACAAAACATTTTATTTAAAAAAAATAAGAATTTAATTTGCATACTTTAAAGACACATTTAAATTTCATAAATAATAATAATCTAAGCATGAGCCATTAATTTAAACCTGAATTAAAAGCATGAATAATGACATAAATAAATAAATAAAAATCTAAGCTTTTTAATTTTCCCCCGTTACACCACCATCTCAACAATATTTAATTTAGCCGGCAATCCGGCGGCCGCAGCCAATTTCTTAAGTGTCATTTAGCCGGTGATCCGGCGGCCTCAGCCAATTTCGTCATTTTTCATTTAGCCGGTACCCCGGCGGCCGCAGCCTATCCGCCATACCCAGTACCACTCCGTTGAGCCTCAGGTAACCCATACGGATACACCCGAGAGGGTAGGCCCAAAATAAGATGCCGTTTTGGCAATAGTTCTCATATTTCGCGCGGGGTCACCATCGTCCATAAAGGCACGAAGTGAATAGTTAGGAGGGCACCCTGCAGAGCACTCGCCCCCTAATTTTATTTAATCAATGTAACCGATATCGTTTCAACTTTAGTGTAACGGGATTTTCAAAGATATAACAAGATTTCGATCGTTTGTTTAGAAATTTCAAGATCTCACAAGTTAAAACCGCTTGATGTCACAGTTTGCGCCTTTTCAGTTAAAAAATTCAATACAGGGGCGATTGATCTGAAATTTTCACAGTATTTCAAAAACATCCCAACGAACAACTTTCATGCTTTGAGTTTTACGGAAATAAGAATGGAAGCATGTCAAAATTCAAGTTTTCTACGCAAACAACAAGCTGTCAGGATTCAGGTTCGTCACAGTTTCAAAATCCAATTTTTCGACTCATCAAATGGACTCCAAAAATTCTGAAATTTTATGGACACATACTAGACATGATTACCTACAACTTTTGTTTACATCACAAAGATTAGTTCGGACTAGAAATGGTAGAAATATGCTCATCAAGTTCGGTTAAGTGAACTGTCAATTTCTGAAAATTCCTTAAAAACGCAGAATATGTCCGACATGATTTGGGGTGTCAAAACTCAATGAAAATCTCTGAAGTTTTTACATAGTAAAGCTTAAGATCTTAAGATCAAAATCTTAGTTTTGAGTTTTTTGGTTTGAACACTCGAAGTAGGAGTTTTGGTCGGATTTCAGAAAACACGTAGATTGGGGTTTTTAAGTTCGATTTTAACGTTTCGTTTTAGATCCAATGTTTCGGACGCCCTTAAACCACCCATATTGATATGGAAGGTATTGACTTACAGTAAGTGAGTTCTTGAACGTCCTAGGGTCGATCGATTCGTCCAAAATTGCCACGGACGGATCTACGCAACACGTTCTTCTTCTCCTTTGGCCACGAACGTGTTTGCAAGTAAAGATCCGCAAGTTAGAATGATGGTTATGATCTTAAAACAATAACAAAACCTGATTTACATCTTACCAACAATACAAAACCTGCAATCCTTGATCTACACACTTCCTCGGTCGGATTTGGTTGCCGGAAAATCGTCGGAAAGTCGTCGGAAGGTAAGAACTTGTGTTTTTGGTTTTTGGGAGAGTTTGGGATGAAACAAGGGTGTGGATGACTGATAATGGGGTGTTAGGATCATATAATATCAACCAAAATCTGCTCCCCCTGAATTAAATCAAGATCCCCACGTTGGGACCCGAAATTATGGCAAGAAAGTCGCCAAAACGGGACAAGGCAGGCTGTCCTGTCTCACGCAGCGGTGTCGGAGCGGTTTGGCTCCAGACCGCGCGGCTCCGGCCTGGGCTGCGGCCTGGGCCGGGTCATGCGATCCGTCGGGCCTTTTCTCCTCTCTTTCGAACTTCTATTCTTCTACGTTTTCGGGCTCGATTTTTTGGGTCGTTCTCGGATTATGATTCCTATCTTAAATATTTTTCGACTTAAATTGATTTCGTGTTTGAAATCTTCAGTCCGTCGGTTTTGGATTCGTCGGCTTCTAATTCGTCGTCTTTTGACTCCCGTGTAATAATTTATCTAGTTAAATTATTTCCGACTTCACAGGTTCTTGGAATTAAAATTCTTTTCTTTCTTGAATTTAATTCCATTTCTTTTGACTCGATTCATGGAATGTCTTCGGCTTCCTTTCCCTCTTTTCAATCCATTTTGAATTTTTTTAAAATCTATCGGTGTTTCATTTCTGAGCAATAATTTATTGCGATAAATTATTTTCTTTTTCTCGGAGATATTTCGACCTTGATCGGATTAAGAAATAATTTTATTCCTTTGGACGTCGCTAAAATCCCGGGTATTACAGTCTACCCCCCTTAAGAATCAACTTCGCCCTCGAAGTTGCACGACTTATTGCTCGATTGATTGATTGATTGGTTGTTGATTGTTATTGTTTGCTGAACCCAGAATTGAAATTTCCAAGTTGCCTACGTACCCTGTGAAGGGATCAAGTCATTACATAGTTCAAAACAATTTGAATTTGTTTATTTGGGATACAAAATATTCGGGTCGTTACATCCTCCCCCCCTTAAGATTACAGTTATGTCCCCATAACTGTGGTTGCACCGTCTTGGAATAGGGTCGGGTAACGCTCCTTCATGTCGGCTTCTAACTCCCATGTCGCCGTTTCACTTTCATGGTTCGACCAAAGAACCTTGACCATTCTCACGGTTTTGTTCCTTGTTACTCTCTCCTTAACATCGAGTATTTGTACCGGAACTTCCTCGTAGCTCAAGTCATCATCCAATTCAATTCCTTCCGGTTGGAGTACATGGGTCGAATCGTGCACATACTTCTTCAATTGTGATACGTGGAACACATTGTGAAATCGAGCCAATTGTGGCGGTAAGGCTAGACGATATGCTAGATTCCCGACTTTTTCTAGAATTTCATAAGGTCCTATATATCGAGGACTTGGCTTTCCTCGTTTGCCAAAACGCATAACCCCCTTCATCGGTGATATCTTTAACATGACCTTATCTCCAACTTGAAATTCTAGGTCTTGCCGTCTCACATCGGCATAACTTTTCTGTCGGTCTTGGGCCGCTTTCATCTTTCCTTGAATCACTTTGATTTGTTGGGTCATATCTTCTATGAGTTGTGGTCCCGCTACCACAGTCTTGTCACTCCCTTCCCAACTCAACGGACTTTGGCACTTTCGACCATACAATGCTTCGAATGGTGCCATGCCGATGCTAGCATGGTAGCTATTGTTGTAGGAAAATTCAATTAAGGGTAAATGATTTTCCCAACTACCCTTAAACTCTAGGACACACGCTCTCAGCATGTCCTCCAATGTTTGGATTGTTCTCTCAGTTTGTCCATCCGTCATTGGGTGGAATGCGATACTCATCATAATCTGCGTACCGAGAGCTTTTTGTAACTTGATCCAAAAGTGAGAGACAAATCTACTATCTCTATCAGAGATAATGTCATGTGGTACCCCGTGTCGTCGTACCACATTGTCAATATACGCTCTTGCTAATTGGTCCATGGTCCAAGTGTCCTTCATTGGGATAAAAATGGCCGTCTTCGTTAACTTATCGACAATCACCCATATCTTATTCATCCCTCTAGGTGATCGTGGTAATCCCGAAACGAAATCCATCGAGATACTATCCCACTTCCAACTCGGGATTTCCAATGGTTGCATCAATCCTAAGGGTTTTTGTCGCACGGCTTTGACCTTTTGGCACGTGAGGCATCTCGCTACAAATTCTGCCACTTCATTCTTCATTCTCGGCCACCAGTAAATCTTCCTCAAATCCTTATATAATTGTCGCCTCCAGGGTGAACCGAGTAAGGTGTATTATGCCCTTCTTCCATCAATCTTTGTTTTATCTCCACGCATTTCTGTGGTACGCACCACCTCCCCTTGAAACAAATGCTTCCATCCTCATGGATAGCAAATCCTATCGCCTTCCCGTTTGCAATGTTCTCCTTAATCCTTTCCAACTTTGTGTCGCCCGGTTGGGCGAGTTTGATCTCGTCAAATATGGTCGATTCGACTACCATTGCATTGACCACTTCATTTACAGTGCCCGAATGCACTAGCTCTAAGCTCAATCTTGCCAAGTCCATATACAATGCCGGCGGAATTACCAACGAATTCGCCACATGTTGGGTCTTCCGGCTTAAGGCATCGGCTACCACGTTGGCCTTCCCTTCGTGGTAAGAAATTTCGAGATCATAGTCCTTGATTAGTTCCAACCACCTCCGTTGCCTCAGATTTAACTCCTTTTGAGTGAATATGTATTTGAGGCTTTTGTGGTCAGTGAACATCCGACACTTTCTCCCATAGAGGTAATGTCTCCATATTTTCAGAGCGAACACGACTGTCGCCAACTCTAAGTCGTGTGTCGGGTAGTTCGCTTCATGAGGTTTCAATTGACGCGATGCATATGCAATGACTCTCGAGTCTTGCATCAAAACGCATCCTAGACATTCCTTCGAAGCGTCACTGTAAACCTCGAAGTCACCATTCTGTGATGGTAGTGCTAGTACGGGTGTAGTGGTGAGTCGCTTTTTCAGTTCTTGAAACGCGGACTCACACTCACTGGTCCAGTCGTATTTCACCCCTTTCTTCAACAGCTGGGTCAACGGGCGTGCGATTTTTGAGAAGTCCTTCGCAAATCGCCTATAATAACCAGCTAGTCCAAGGAAGCTCCGTATTTCAGTTGGACTCGTCGGCGATACCCATTCTGTCACCGTCGAAATTTATGTCTGATCCACTGAAACTCCAGTGGCGGATACTATGTGCCCAAGGAATGCTACTTCCTTTAACCAAAAGTCGCATTTGGATAGTTTTCCATAGAGTTGGTTCTTACGCAAAATCCCTAACACTTGGTGCAAATGTTGGGAATGCTCCTCCTCGCTTCTCGAGTAGATCAGGATGTCGTCGATGAACACCACGACGCATTGATCTAACAATTTTCTAAATACATCGTTCATGAGGTTCATGAACATTGCAGGTGCATTTGTTAACCCAAAGGATAATACTGTGAACTCGTAGTATCCATAACGAGTTTGGAACGCCGTCTTCGGGATATCCTTCTCGACAATCCTCAGCTGGTGATAACCGGATCGCAAGTCGATCTTTGAGAACACCGACGCTCCCTTCAATAGATCAAATAAGTCCTCAATCCTCGGTAATGGATACTTGTTCTTGATGGTCACTTGATTGAGTCCTCTGTAGTCGATGCAAAGGCGTAGTCCTCTGTCCTTCTTTTTAACAAATAAGACCGGCGCTCCCCACGGGGATGTACTTGGTCTTATGTATCCTTTCTCCAACAACTCTTCGAGTTGTTCCTTTAACTCTTTCATTTCCAGTGGCGCCATGCGGTAAGGAGCCTTTGAAATAGGTTTTGTTCCCGGAATGAGATCTATCGTGAATTCAAGATCTCTCTCAGGTGGCATACCAGGGATGTCTTCAGGAAATACGTCCGGGTATTCTCTTACCACTGGGATGTTGTCAACCTTGATCTCTTCCGCCTCAAGGTTGTGAACATAGCATGCATACAACGCGTATCCCTTACGCATTAAGCTACGAAGCTTGAGAGTGTTAACAACCTTGTTGCTCCTCTTAGGGGGTTGAGAGTAAAAGATGACTCTCTTTCCCCTACCTTTCGACAGGGTGATCTTTTGCTTCTGACATTCTATCACCGCTTTATACCGGGTCAACCAATCCATTCCTAGTATAACGTCGAAGTCCCTTAAATTAAATTCTACCAAGTTTGCGAAGAATTCTATGTTCTTGATAACTATCGGAATTCCGTTATAACGTCTAGAGCATGATACTACCTCTCCTGAAGGTAGTTGAATTTCTAAGTTAATCAGTTCGCACTTAGGTAGATCTAGTTCAGGTAAGACTCTTGATGATATAATCGAACAACTAGCTCCTGAGTCAAACAGAACTTTAAGGGGTGTACTTAAAACATGGAACGTACCTGCCATCACGTCACTCTGCATAGGCACATCTGCTTGGTTGATAACATTCAATCGCCCCATTGGCCGTCCTTGATTGCCCTGCTGATCCCGGTTCAAGTTCTGATTCTGTTGCTGATTTGGATTCTGTGGAGGGCGTTGATTTTGGTTGAAATTCTGATTTTGAGGGGGTCTGTACCCTTGATTGTTACCGTTCCGCCCATTTTGATTACGAGGCTGTGCTGGCCCCATAACAAAGTCCTCCCGCTTGGTGATGTTTTCAATTCGAGTCCGGCACTCATTCACCCGATGACCAAGTCGACCACACCGGTAGCATGCGCCCTGTTGGGGGCATCCCCTAGTCAAGTGAGGTCTCCCACATCTTGGGCATGGTGGCATAGGGTTACCTTGGAAAAAGGTTCTCCCATCATTTCCCCTATTGTTGTTCTGAGGGGGTCTGTTCAGGCCTCCCCGAAAGTTGTTTCCTCCAGAATTGTTACCGGATCGACTATCCCTGTTCCTCTTATCTTGTCCCTGAGGTCCCCGGCTGGACTCTCCACTCATCCTCCTCTTCAGTTGTTGCACCCTTGCGACAGCCACCGCACGATCATACACTGCTTGCAGGTCCGGGTAATGGACGCCAGTGATCACTTCCCGTATGGTCAAGTTCAACCCCATCTAGAATTTTTGTGCCTTCTCTACGTCTGTCGGTACTAGTCTTGGTGCGAAGCGTACCGACTCCTTGAATCGAGTGTAATACTCTTGTACAGTCTGCCCGCCTTGTTTTAATGACAAAAACTCCTCGTACATGGCCGCCTTCCTACTTAAAGGGTAAAATCGGTCCCTGAGCAGTTCCATCATTTCAGTCCATGAATAGGGCTCCTCGTCCTCTCGTATCTTTCCCTGGGTGGCTTGCCACCAATCGTCTGCTTCACCTCCCAAGTAGTATGAGGCTACATGCACCTTTTCCCCTTCCGGGCACTTAACCGCGCTTAACAACTTGTCGAAGGTCCTAATCCACTCCTCTAGTTTTGTAGGGTCTTCCTCGCCGGCGTAGTGCGGCAGGTGGTAT
This sequence comes from Hygrophila difformis, assembly GCA_030278955.1. Taxonomy (NCBI): domain Eukaryota; kingdom Viridiplantae; phylum Streptophyta; class Magnoliopsida; order Lamiales; family Acanthaceae; genus Hygrophila; species Hygrophila difformis. The sequence continues at coordinate 1,456,930 of JAOANR010000301.1, forward strand.
GGGTTCACCATGGCTAGGTAATTAATGCGAGCCTGTGGTGGAGGTGCCGCAGCCGCTTGGCCCTGGTTCACCTGCGCGTTCCCTAGCGCAATGAGAACCTCTTCTAGAGTGCGTAGGCGATTGCCCATGTTGTTTGGTATAGGGCCTGCTGGCTCTTCCTGAACGTGTACACCTACGTTTGGTATCGGCATGTCGGGTTGCCTAGGTATTTCGTTGGTATTGGGAGGAATGGGCTGGACATGCGGTCTCCCTCTCGGTGCCATTCTGTTGCAAGGACAAAGAGATTTAGATTTTAAGGAAAATATAATAGAGGGTTTATATAATGATTTTCTTTTAATAAGTGGTATTAGTGAATTTTTTTTCCCGTAACCCCAGGGTCTAGGGTTTCAGGGTTTAGGGTTTAAGGTACCCTTGTTTGATTGTTATCTCTATATTAAATACATATATGTTGTTGGGACTCGAAGTACTCGTTAATCAGTCTTATCATAAGGTTCATCACGTTCGCGTTTGGTTCGGTCATCTAATGTCAACAAGGTAGGTTAAAGTTAGAACATGCCAAATGTAAAGTTAGGAGATGCAAAAATTTAAATCTTTATGCAAGTATGCATATGCAATCCCCCCAATGAATTTTAATTTATACATTCATTTATTTATCCATGGGTTTTAAAAATAATTTATCCTCATGGATAATCTAGAAATAAGGAAAAAGGTTTGGGCCACTATATTGGGCCAAAAGTAATAAATTTTTGAGCTCAAATAAAAATATAGGAATTGACCTATGAAAAATATTTGGCTTAGTAAATAAAAATATTGGGCTAAAATTTTTGGGCTCAAAAAAAAATTAAGATTTTAAATAAATAGTAAGTAGAATGATTGGGCCAAAAACTTGGGCTCAAAATAATAGTTTAAAATAACAGTGGTTTTAAAGAGTAATGGTTTAAAAATAATAAAATAATAGATTTTAAAAATATTCGGGCCTCTTTTTAAAATGATAGCTTTAAAATATTCCGAGCTCTGATACCATCCTGTAACACCCCGGATTTGATAACCCAGGCCGGGATGTCACCGCCACACCTCCCTAGCAAGACACGAATTCTCCGAGTTTGCTAAAGAGATGCAAGGCTATGGGTATTGAAAAGAGTTTTTAAAAAAATAAGTCCGGAATTGCTAAAAAAAAATAATAATATAGTGTAATATCATCCACACATGATAATAATAATAATAAGTTGCAGCGGAAATAAAGTTTATGCAGCGGAATTTAAAATATAGGGCCGACATGGCCAAAACACGGGTTAAACAGACCCGTTCATACAAGTCATGTAAAATAATTAACTAATGTCCAAAATGATCCCCCAATGCATGATCATGCTCCGTACTCTGTAATAGAAAGATGAACAACGGTTTTTATCAGTATTATAAAATACTGAGTAAGTCAATCCTAACATAGCAATAAAGGGGTTTAATTTTAATAATTAAGATTATACTTTTAATCATGCATACAAAACATTTTATTTAAAAAAGAAAAATAAGAATTTAATTTGCATACTTTAAAGACACATTTAAATTTCATAAATAATAATAATCTAAGCATGGGCCATTAATTTAAACCTGAATTAAAAGCATGAATAATGACATAAATAAATAAATAAAAATCTAAGCTTTTTAATTTTCCCCCGTTACACCACCAGCTCAACAATATTTAATTTAGCCGGCAATCCGGCGGCCGCAGCCAATTTCGTAAGTGTCATTTAGCCGGTGATCCGGCGGCCTCAGCCAATTTCGTCATTTTTCATTTAGCCGGTAGCCCGGCGGCCGCAGCCTATCCGCCATACCCAGTACCACTCCGTCGAGCCTCGGGTAACCCATACGGATACACCTGAGAGGGTAGACCCAAAATAAGATGCCGTTTTGGCAATAGTTCTCATATTTCGCGCGGGGTCACCATCGTCCATAAAGGCACGAAGTGAATAGTTAGGAGGGCACCCTGCAGAGCACTCACCCCCTAATTTTATTTAATCAATGTAACCGATATCGTTTCAACTTTAGTGTAACGGGATTTTCAAAGATATAACAAGATTTCGATCGTTTGTTTAGAAATTTCAAGATCTCACAAGTTAAAACCGTTTGATGTCACAGTTTGCGCCTTTTCAGTTTAAAAATTCAATACAGAGGCGATTGATCTGAAATTTTCACAGTATCTCAGAACATCCCAACAAACAACTTTCATGCTTTGGGTTTTACGGAAATAAGAATGGAAGCATGTCAAATTTCAAGTTTTCTACGCAAACAACAAGCTGTCAGGATTCAGGTTCGTCACAGTTTCAAAATCCGATTTTTCGACTCATCAAATGGACTCCAAAAATTCTGAAATTTTATGGACACATACTAGACATGATAACCTACAACTTTTGTTTACATCACAAAGATTAGTTCGGACTAGAAATGGTAGAAATAAGCTCATCAAGTTCGGTTAAGTGAACTGTCAATTTCTGAAAATTCCTTAAAAACGCAGAATATGTCCGACATGATTTGGGGTGTCAAAACTCGATGAAAATCTCTGAAGTTTTTACACAGTAAAGCTTAAGATCTTAGGATCAAAATCTTAGTTTTGAGTTTTTTGGTTTGAATACTGAAAGTAGGAGTTTTGGTCGGATTTCAGAAAACACGTAGATTGGGGTTTTTAGGTTCGATTTTAACGTTTTGTTTTAGATCCAATGTTTCGGACGCCCTTAAACCACCCATATTGATATGGAAGGTATTGACTTACAGTAAGTGAGTTCTTGAACGTCCTAGGGTCGATCGATTCGTCCAAAATTGCCACGGACGGATCTACGCAACACGTTCTTCTTCTCCTTTGGCCACGAACGTGTTTGCAAGTAAAGATCCGCAAGTTAGAATGATGGTTATGATCTTAAAACAATAACGAAACCTGATTTACATCTTACCAACAATCCAAAGCCTGCAATCCTTGATCTACACACTTCCTCGGTCGGATTTGGTTGCCGGAAAATCGTCGGAAAGTCGTCGGAAGGTAAGAACTTGTGTTTTTGGTTTTTGGTAGAGTTTGGGATGAAACAAGGGTGTGGATGACTGATAATAGGGTGTTAGGATCATATAATATCAACCAAAATTTGCTCCCTACGAATTAAATCAAGATCCCCACGTTGGGACCCGAAATTATGGCAAGAAAGTCGCCAAAACGCGACAAGGCAGGCTGTCCTGTCTCACCCCGCGGTGTCGTCGCGGTTTGGCTCCAGAACGCGCGGAGACCGCGCGGCTCCGGCCTGGGCTGCGGCCTGGGCCGGGTCATGCGATCCGTCGGGTCTTTTCTCCTCTCTTTCGGACTTCTATTCTTCTACGTTTTCGGGCTCGATTTTTCGGGTCGTTCTCGGATTATGATTCCTATCTTAAATCTTTTTCGACTTAAATTGATTTCGTGTTTGAAATCTTAAGTCCGTTGGTTTTGGATTCGTCGGCTTCTAATTCGTCGTCATTTGACTCCCGTGTAATAATTTATTTAGTTAAATTATTTCCAACTTCACAGGTTCTTGGAATTAAAATTCTTTTCTTTCTTGAATTTAACTCCATTTCTTTTGACTCGATTCATGGAATGTCTTCGGCTTCCTTTCCCTCTTTTCATTCCATTTTGATTTTTTTTAAAATCTATCGGCGTTTCATTTCTGAGCAATAATTTATTGCGATAAATTATTTTCTTTTTCTCGGAGATATTTCGACCTTGATCGGATTAAGAAATAATTTTATTCCTTTGGACGCCGCTAAAATCCCGGGTATTACAGTTTTGTTTACTTTTTTTTAATCATTATTCATTCAAATATATAAAAGTATACTTCTTTGTATCATAAATTACAAAAGTACTAATTAAACAAAAGAACATTCTGAATCAATATAGAAATACAATTAATCTAAGTTAGGTTGGATGATGACCTCCTATATATTTTCATGTAAAGAAATGACAGTGATTTGAAAGAAAGAGTTTACATTGTCTAAAACCCCAAATTAAACCTAACATGGGATGCATTGAGAGGGACATACACACCCTTTTTCTTTTTTTCTTTTTTTTTTTTCTGAGATGCAAGACAAATTTTATACCCCCATAAAGGGATGTTTCCAATAAAACGTTCCAACAACAAGAAAACCCAAATAAAACAAAGGGATTTTCCTTAATTGAGAGTCGATTCCAGCATTGTTTAAAATGTTGTGATGCTGATCCAATCACAGCATTGTTTGCAAAAGACATGTCATATTGAAATTATTAAATGATGATACTGTACAAGTCTACAATGCAAGTAAAAAACGCAACATCTTGTACATGACATCATCAAATTGCTTGCTGCTAAAAGTTGGTCAAATTCGTGTAGTTACAGACCAACTAATTAAAATCTTACGACATCATTGTGAATATTTTTACAACAAAGCCTATTCCTTTACTAATTATATCCCATTAGCTACAAGGAAAAAAAAAAGAAAAAAAGAATAGTGCTGTAGAAAATTAAAGGCGAATTTAATTACTTTTATTATTATTATTATTATTATTATTATTATTATTATTATTATTATTTAACATGCATCACTTGAAGTTTGAAGGAAAAAAATGTGTAGCTTCCACACCCTTTGCTGATGTTGTTACTAGTATTTACCCAAAATTTTTTTTTTTAAATCATTAACACTGACGTTGAACTTGCATGTTTCATGTCAATGATTTGGGTTCGACAAGGGCACTAGGATGTTTTTTCTTAGACCTCCTTCCTCACCAATTCTCATTTACCTTTCTTTTCCATTTTCTTTTTTCTGAACCCTGCTCTGTACCCTATCGACACTCTCAACCAATGGGAAGATCAGGAATTTTCTAAAAATCCTCTTTTGAAGAACTCTTTTGATAATGCGAATTTGCCGTTGGAATCCATAAGGAGGTTGGAATGGGAGATTCTGTGGGAAGGTGTGAGTTTCTCAACAAAAACCGGGAGGTTTGATGGGTTATGACTGGTGATAGGAATGGAGATAGTTACTGTTCTTAATCATTTCGGGAAAGGTAGATGGACAACTATGGGAAAGTGCCATGGATCTCTTGGTTACTAACTTGTTTAAGGAGGATTATGGAATGATTAGCGGAAGGTTAAGAAGATGATGGATGGAAGAAGATGTACTTAAATACAAAATAAAAGGGATAAGGAAGCTAAACCACAACAAAAACCGTCGGGGGAAGCAACCAAGGTGTTCGAAACCTTGACCTCAACCCAATCCTTCAACTCAAGCCTTGGTTTGTGTAATTACAATGGATGCTTCAATCCAAGATGATGAATGTTTCCCAACAAACATACAAAGGTGTGTGAGAGGGGGTAGCTCTGGGTTTGATCTTTTGAAGAGAGATAATATTTCATTCAAGCAAAATATGTACAATGTGAAGGGGGAGGACCTATTTATAGTCCAAGCCCCTTAGAAAACAAAGAAAAAGAAAAATACAACTGAGAGGTTCAATTCGGTCTATGGAGGGCCAATTCGGTTTAGACCGAATTGAGGACAAGATCGAATTGGACTCATAGAACCTATCTATTACAAAGGAAAGGGGTGCCAATTCGGTTTAGGATGCTAATTCGGTCTAGAACAAATTGATCGTAAGACCGAATTGTACACTTAAAAATATTATTAGTAATAATAATAATCAGACTGGGCAATTCGATCTATGTGAGTTATTCGGTTTAGACCGAATTGGTCACAAGACCGAATTGGGGACTTAGGGAAAACTGGGGTGGTCAATTCGGTCTATGGCGATTCGGTCTAGACCGAATTGGGATATTCCGAATTGAGAGAGTGAGGAAATTTTCCTAAGGCATGGGGGCAATTCGCTCTATGGCAATTCGGTCTGGACCGAATTGGCTAGATCGAATTGGATAATTCGAATTGACCTCAATGCCTTAGCTAAATTTCTTATGCTTTTTATTTCCTATACTATTACAAAAATATTATCCGACCATCTTCCGACTTGTCCGAAATTTGTCCGGCGACCGACGGTGGCTCCGGCCGACCTCCGGCCTACTTCCGGCCACTTTTCCGGCGAGCTCCGTTTTGTCCTCCGGTGATGCTCCGGTAACTCCTCCGATAACTTTCCGGCGACGGTGATGGCTTAATTCTTCAAAAAAAAAAGAAAAAAAGAATAGGGCTGTAGAAAATTAAAGGCGAGTTTAATTACTTTTATTCTTATTATTATTATTTAACATGCATCACTTGAAGTTTGAAGGAAAAAAATGTGTAGCTTCCACACCCTTTGCTGATGTTGTTCTAGTATTTACCCAAAAAAAAATTTTTTTTAATCATTAACACTCATGTATCGACAAAAGTGTGTGAGAATCCAAACCTCACAAATACAAAGGGGGATAAAGGGGATGGCGGGAATCGAACCCCCAACATAAATTAGAAGTTAGGGAAAATAACCGTTAAGCCAAGTTCTCATTCCCATAATTTACCAAAGAATGTTTGAAAGAAATATAAAAAATATATTAAAAAATTAAAAACAAGAAAGGTATGAGATCCAAAAAAAATTGAATGTGTGTCCAGCAACAACAGTGAATAGGGTGACAAAACAATACTATTACTTATAGGCTTTTCCATAATTAATTCTTAAATAAATCAAATTGTGAATTTTTTCGGAAGAATTTCTCAATAATACAAATTGATTGATTGATTTAAAATTGGAAATGAAAACAGCAATCATTACAAATTTTGGGAAAAACTAATGTTGTTTATTTAAACTAGTAAATAACCCGTCGAGACTCGACGGGCATAACTTTATATTTTATATAATATATATTTATATTATATAAAGTAATAATATAAATTATATTTAGAGTAATGAAAAATGTGTAATGATTTCTTTTAATATATTCAAAAGATAGTGTATATGGTAATATAATTTAATTATTTTTAAAACTAACAAAGAAATTATATTATACCGTATTCTTTAGCTTCTGTGGCTTGTCCGGTACATAACAGATCAATAAAAATAAATATTAAAATAATATTTTTATTGATTTGAAATTCAAATTAAGATAAAATAAAATTTAAAAATAAGTATGAGGCATAATATGAAAATTTTTCTAACTATTTATGGAAAATTTCATTGGTGAAAATCTCATTGATAAGGGTCAGTATAACACCATCTTTTAAAACGTTTGAATTTGAAACGGTGCAGTTTATATTTGTATATGTACTTTGAAAATTACCGCTATAGGATCACCCGTAGAGTTCATAAGAATATCATCCGAAAATGTCACATCTAATTGTACATCTCGCAAATGAATACCCGCTTTACCATCATCTACATCAACTATCCATTTTGCAAATTTTCTGTTATATAATAATTTCATTGTAAACAATAATTCTTGTGGTATCTTGAGTTAATAATTACATATTAATACTTTTAACCACATCTTGTTAATGACACAAAATATTACAACATAACTGTTCATGATTAAAAGCTGGTTTTGGAAGATAAAATCCGACATTCTTTAAAGATTGAAATTTCTTTTGCTTATAATCATAGCAAAACAAACTATTAGTGAGAATTTTCTCATCTCAAATCGAATAAAAAATTTGGTTAAATCAAATAGGCTCATAATCATTCTACCAATCAAGAATTTTCTACTTTCATGATTTCCCAAAAATTTGTTTAACCCCAACTATCTAATACCACATCTTGGTTACTATCAACCTACTTCCATTACATAATTTATTTGATGATTATATTCCTAAGAAACATGACTATGCAACCCTCATTCAACTATATTTCTTGATTCAGTAATCCAGAACAATTGATCATGTTTAGATATTCTAATTAAAATAATTCATTGGCATTATCTATGCTTTCATCCTTTTGACAAATATTGTTAATTAATTGTAGTAGAGAGGCATTGATGTTTTGGTGGCTATGAACTCACTTGTGTTTTTGTGGAAATAAAACAGATTATTTCTCAAAAAATTTTTGTTAAAACTAATATATATATATATATATATTTTCCTTTGCAGACATACGTTCAATGATGTAATTATTGGTTATAGCAACATTCATTGGTAGGGGTTAATATATAAAATTTTTGGATTTGAAGTGGTGCTGTTTATATTTGTATAAGTACTCTAACAATTGTTGTAATACCCGTAAAAATGGTAGTAGTAGTAGTAGAAGTAATAATAATAATAGTACTTACACAAATAAATTAATTAGAAATAAGTTAATAGTAGATATGCATGGAAAATTTAATATGCATAGATTAAATTTAATATGCAGGCAGTCTTTGAAAACTTGCTGGGTGTGTATTTGTGTATATCGGTTGCTAGAGTGGTGAGTAGAGGGTGGAAGAAAATGTATGTAAGGTCAGCTTGGCTGTAGAATGCTTTTTATATCATGGAATGGATCTATTTTTCCTCAAAAAAAAAAATAAAAAATATATGGCCTTGGTTAGGGTGCAGAGACCTATGTCTCTTGATGTACTGTGGCACATTCAAGCCATTGATGAAATGTTAAAATCAATGGCTAAGATTAATACAAAGGGTACTATTGTAATTTCAATAAGATCCAAATGATCTCTATTCACTTGTCTCTAATGCCCATATATCTCTCTCCCTCATAATCTTACTTTCTCTTCTCTGATTTTGTAACACCCCGGATTTGGTAACCGAGGCCGGGATGCCACCGCCACACCTCCCTAGCAAGACACGGTTTCTCCGAGCTCACTAAAGAGATGCAAGGCTATGGTTTTTCAGAATTTAAAATATTCAAACAACCCATTCATATATAATTTAAAGATAATACATCAAAGTTGCAGCGGAATTTAAATATAGGGCCAACATGGCCAAAACACGGGTTAAACAGGCCCGTTCATGCAAGTCGTAATTAAATGCAGGGATTTAAAATAAAGATTTCCCCTAATGTTCCCATGTATGCATATGACGATGCATATTCTTCGTACTCTGTAAGAAAAAGGAGATATATGGTTTGGGTCAGCAAAAACGCGCTGAGTAAGTTAACACATAGCATGGGTTAGGGGTTTCAAAGCCTTTAATTAAATTTTATAAAAACAATTTCAAAAGTATCATTTAGCCGGTGATCCGGCGGCCTCAGCCAATTTCAAAAGTATCATTTCTCAAAATATTTTTCGTTTCTTTTATAGTTCACCATTCACCAGGGCTCTTGTGACCGCAATCCTCATAATCAATATTTATAAATAACCATTCGCCAGGGCTCTTATGTCCACTGGCCGTTCGCTTGGGCTCTTATGTCCACAAGCCGTTTGGTCGACCATTCGCTAGGGCTCTTATGTCCACTAGCCGTTCGCTTGGGCTCTTATGTCCACAAGCCGTCTGGCCCATATTGATAATATCAAACTTGGTCACAAATCCCCAATGTTTCGAAAGAATTCTTTTAAGAAAATGTTTTTATTTGGTGTAACGGGATTTTTCAAAAGTATAGATATATCGTAATTCAACGTCTCGACCGTTTGTTTCGAAATTTCAAAATCTCTTTGATTTAGAAATCATTTGGCGTCACAGTTTACGCCTTTTTGGTTTAAAAATCCATTTCTTAGGCGATTGATCTGAAATTTGTACAGCATATCAAAAACATCCCAACGAACAACTTTCGTGTTTTAAGTTTTTCGGAAAAACGATGGGAAGCATGTCAAAAATCGAGTTTTCTACACAAACGAAAAGCTGTCAGGATTCAGGTTTGACAACGTTAAAAGATTCGACTTTTTATCATACCAAATGGACTCCAAAAATTCTGAAATTTCATATGCATATACTAGACATGATTATATGCAACTTTTGTTTAGATCACAAAGATTGGTTTGGACTATAAATGATAGGAATAAGCTCCTCAAGATCGGTTATGAAATCTGTCATCCTTTGACAATTCTTAAAAACGCAGAATATGTCCGACACGTTTTGGGGTATCAAAACTTGATGAAAATATCTGAAATTTTCACACAATATAGCCTAAGATCTTTGGATCAAAATCTTAGTTTTGAGTTTTCAGGTTTGAACACTCGAAGTAAGAGTTTTGCTCGTCGAGTTTGATTAAGAAATCTGTCAAGGTTCTTGACATCGGTTCTAACGCAGATCGGATCGGCTCAAGTTCGGAGGTTCAAATCTCAACGAAAAATTCTAAAAACTTACAGTAATATTCCAAACTCATAGATCTACAATTCTTATGTTCAACTCCAATCCTAGATCGGTCTAGATCTAAGGTAAAAATAACCAACAAGTTTGAGAGTGAAATCTGCCAAAGTTGTAAGATCCAGATTTAATACTCTTCGGTTTTGGGTTGGTTTCAGGTTTCAAAACATCATGAAAAATTATGAAATTTTTACAGAAGCTAGACCTAAGCCTTAGCAACACTTTTCCTGTTTTGAGTTTTCTTGTTTGAGCAGCTTTAGAGGTTCGAAAAATTCATACGAAAACGCTGCGTTGAGGGTTTCTCTTGTTGACAGATTTTTATTAATTTTCTTGAGTTGAATCTCTATGTTTGGTTGCATTTTAAGTCACCCAAAACCATAGTAAGGTTAACTTACAGTGGGGATGATGTCTAGGAAGTCACGGGGTCGTCCGGAATCCACGGGATGTCACGAACGAATCTCTTCCACCCGATTTATTCTTCCCTTGGCTCCGATTTGTGTTTGAATACGAAGATTCGTAAGTTAGGATGATGTTTATGATCTTAAAATCATATGGAAACTTGATTAACATCTTACCAACAATCCAAAGCCTGCAATCCTTGATCTACACACTTCCTTGGTTGGATTTGGTTGCCGGAAACTCGTCGGAAAGTCGCCGGAAGTTCGTCGGAAGAGTGTTTGGCTTTGGGAGAGTTTTGGGAGAGTTTTGGAGTGAATGATTGATGAAAATGGCTGACAAATGAAGATGGGACTCAATACATAACGTCCAAAAGATGCCACACCCGTGATAGATCGAGATTCCCCCCTTGGGTCCCGAAAATTGGCGAGAAAGTCGCCAAAACGCGACAAAACGCAGCTGCTGCTGCAACGGCGCGCAGTTGGCGCGCTATTCATGGGAAAACCGCGCGGACACCGCGCCATGTACGCCTGGACTTCGGTCCGGGCGGGGTCGTGCGATCCGTCGTGCTTTTCCTCCTCTCTTTCGGACTTCTATCCTCCTACGTTTTCGGTCTCGATTTTTCGGGTCATTCTCGGGTCATAAATTCTTATCTTAAGTTTATCTCGACTCAAATGAATTTCATGTTTGAGATCTTAAGTCCGTCGGTCTCGGGTTCGTCGGCTTCCAATTTGTCGTCTTTTGATTCCCGTGCAATAACTTGTATCGTTAAATTCCTTCAGACTTCACGGGTTCTTGGAGTTAAAATTCTTTTCCTTCATGAATTTAATTCCAATTATTTTGACTCAATTCATGGAATATCTTCGGGCTTCCTTTCCCTCTTTTATTCCATTTTGAATTTAAATCTATCGGCGTTTCATTTCCGAGCAATAATTTATCGTGATAAATTATTTTCTTCTTCTCGGAAATATTTCAACATTGATCGGAATAAATTTTATTCCTTTGGGCGTTGATAAAAAAAATTTGGGGTATTACAGATTTTCTAAAATTTGATAGGTAATTTAGATTACTTGTATCGAGTACGTAGATTTTCATATAAAGAATGTCAAAATCCGAGTTCGTTCGAGAAAGTTAGAGTTATTTGAAGTTCACTGCTATATTCAGAAACGTTGCCTTCACATTTCAGCGACAGTGGCTTTGCAATTCAGCGACGGGAGCTTTACAATTCAACGACACAGAGTATGCATTTCAGCGACATAGCCTATACAACATAGTTTTTGTGACAAACTTCAAATGGCTCTAACTTTTTCAAATGAGCTTGGATTTGGACGTTCTTTATATGAAAATCTATCTACTCAACGCAAGGAATTTAAATATCCTATCAGATTTTATAAAGCCTAAACAGATAAATATCATATTTTCAAAATAACCAGAATAAGATACACTTTCATTTGAAAATCTGGTATTTATCTATTTATAATTTTAAAAATTTAATATGAAATTTAGATTCCTTGCATCGAGTAGGTAGATTTTCATATAAAGAATGTCAAAATCCGAGTTCGTTTGAGAAAGTTAGAGCCATTTGAAGTTTATTACGATTTTCAGAAACACGACCTTCACATTTCAGCGACGGTGGCTATGTAATTCCGCGACGGAGGCTTTATTAATTCAGCGATGGATGCTTTACAATTTAGCAGCATAGCTTATGCATTTCAGCGACGTAGCCTATATAACAAAGTTTATGCGACAAACTTCAAATGACTCTAACTTTCTCAAATGACCTCAGATTTGGATGCTCTTTATATGAAAATCTTTCTAATCAATGCAAGAAATTTAAATATCCTATCAGATTTTAGAAGGTCTAAACATATAAATATTATATTTTCAAAACAATGAACATAAAATATCTTTTCTTTTGAAAATCTGGTATTTATCTATTTGGAATTTCCAAATTTTGATCGGAAATTTAGATTCCTTGCATCGAGTAGGTAGATTTTCATATAAAGAACGTCAAAATCCGAGTTCGTTTCAGACAGTTAGAGCCATTTGAAGTTCAATACAATTTTCAGAAACACAACATTTACATTTCAGCGACGGTGGCTGTGTAATTCAGCGACGGAGCCTTTGCAATTCAGTGACGGAGACTTTACAATTCAGCGACATAGTATATGCATTTCAGTGACGTAGTCTATACAACAAAATTTATATGACAAACTTCAAATGACTGTAACTTTCTCAAATGAGCTCGGATTTGAACGTTCTTTATATGAAAATCTATCTACTCGATGCAAGGAATCTAAATATCCTATCATATTTTAGAAATTCAAAATAGCCAAATAGAAAATATGAGGAGTGAAAGACTGACGAGTGAAATAGATAAATAAAGATAATTTCTCTATTATTATGCCATGAATTGTGTCAAAAGAGAGCTAACTTATGTAAATTTTTTATATGATCTTTATTTAAGGTTAGAAATCACTAAATTGATTTTGTGAATGGTTTTATTACTAAAGATATGATTATTTATGTTTGACAACTCTACCCTTTTTATTTTATAGCCATTGGATATTTTTTTATGGTTAGGATGATTTGTCTTGATGTACTACCATTCATATTGGTAGTACCATAACCATTCCCATGTATATATATATGAGGGATTATTACCGTTGAGCTAAAAAAATAAATAAATAAATAAATAAAAATATTATGAGGATTATATATTTTGAGGGATATGTGGTATACAATTCAATTCAAATATAGAATGAATACGAGCAATTGGGGATCAAATCCCACGAATCTGGCAAATTTTAATGAGTTAGTTCTTTACAAATTTATTAATTTGTTAATTGTAGCCACAACACTAAATGTCCACCGAGTGGGTTCACATACTGACTCTGCAAATGCGGACGTGCATTATGTATAATATACAAGTGTTTTTTTTTAAAAAAGATTGACAGTGACTGTAGGTATTAATTTTTTTCCTTTTATATATTTTATAAATTGATGCCAAATTAAGGTATGTTTTCAATTGTTGTTCCCTCGAATCATGGAAGAAATTTGTTAATGTTACACATGTGGTGGCCCAGAATATTGTCCAAATTATAAAAGATTTTGGATATTTTCTATTTTTAACAATGGTTTATGTTAGGTTTTTTTTGTCTTCCAGCGCCATTATCTATTTGCACCGCTTTTGGTCTTATTTTTTATCACCTTTTTTAAGTTTTCTATCTTTCAAAAATAGAGTGGAAAGCTAATCAAAACATGATAATTAATTAGTGCTACCGAACAACTACATATATGCAGCCATGACGCTTATTTCTTGATGTCTGCAAATATTAATGAACTATTGTGGCTCATAAATGAACTTGCCTTTGCATTATCTTGTAATTTGTGCTGCTAAAACATCACTGTTGTGCTATTTAATTTGGCATAACATGTTCTATTCATGAGGCGTGGTGCTCCTCATGTCATGTTGTGATTCAAACTTCCATATTCTGAATTTGTGCTAATACGCGTGTTATGATCATGCTTTAAATGTTTAGTGAGCATGCTTTCGCTTGTACGTTGCTTACATGATTCATGAAACATGCTGTGTTATAAAATATGTTATTTTCCCCCTCTTTCCATGCTATATGAACAACGATTCAATGTTGCAATTTTCCCTTTATACCATTTGAATTGAATTCAATTCATTATCTTTCAGTAATGAATAGATGTAATGTCTGGTGCCCTCCGTTCAAGAAATCCACTCTTTCAATGTTAATTATGTCGTGCCCAAATGCAATTTAAGATTTTTTTTTTAACCAATTGAATTGAGCCTATGCAATGGGTGGCTTAAATTTCTCAAAGGAATGGTGTGTTGTATCAATATCTGGTCCACTATCAATGCCTGCAATTCCTTCATAGTTGCTTTTTTTAAATTGGCTTTTTAAGTTGTACTGCAAACAAGTGCTTGATGTGTTTTTTACTGTGTATAGTCATGTTCTACGCAAGCTGTGTTATGCTACTCATTCCATGCATGTCATCATACACTTTCAACTACTACTTATGCAATCATTGGTGTTATACCTCCGCTTTAAATGATTCATAAACATGCACGATGTGTTTTTTTCCCATTCATACATGATTTCTGGCCCTGTTTGCAATGCTGCCTTATTTTTACTTCTAAACCATTGTCACATTTGTTCCATATATTTTTTTCCCCTATTTTCGCGGCAACCATTCGGTGTTTTTTGTTGCCGATTCAGAATGGAAAAAGGTTTGGTATTTCAACAGTCAAATCCGCCAGCCCGGCTTCGAAGGCAACAAGCTGGTGATCAAGCGTGTTCTGCATTGCTTCAAAGACGATCTTCAAAGTCCTTTATATCTGCAAATTAGTATGAATAAATAATTACTTCGTTTTAAAAAAAAATAGACCCATCGAGATTCGACTCATGCCAATATTCATCATACATAAAACCATTGGAAACATTCAAACACTTTTATATGTTACCTTCCAACACTGGTGCAACACGGCTGTATACGGCGGAGTACTCTTCAATACCGCCCGATGCATCGTCATCATTTTCCCCAATTCCATGGTAATGAATCATCCCAGCACTGCAAAATATCCTCGTCGCTGTCAACAATGCATTCCCCATAAGGTGTATTATCATCGTCGTTACTGGGGTTTTCCGTTGCTGTTGCATTGTCGGGGGCGTCACCTATATCTTTCGGTAAGGAGTTGAGTCTAGCATCTTCGTTCTCGCTTGCCCGTGGAATAGCCTGATTCTTTTTCATTTTTGCAATTGCCTCATCACAAATCCATATTTGCTGCATTATGAAATAGGAAGTTACCAATCAGTCACTTATTGCACCCATTAATTTGGGGGTAATGAGATACAGTTTCCATTCATATTAATTGGCTCTGAATGGAAGGTTTGTACAGGAGGATGGCGCGTAGCACCTCTTTCAATGCATTGGAACATGTCAGCATATGCATATTCTTTCTAGTCTGCATAGTAACTTAATTGAATATCCACAATCTAGTTTTCTATTTCTTGTATTCTTTCCCAACAATGAGATGTGAGGGGAATATGCTATGGTGAGCTGTTATGGGAATTAATCCCATTAATATCGGGATTGGTTAAACCCATAAATATGTGGGTTCAAATCCACCGTTCAATCTATCCACATTTATCTAGTCTAGAGTATAAAAATCCAGTTAGTAAACCATAAAAAAAAAAAAAAAAACCTTAAAGCAAAAGTCACGAGCACCGCTCTTGGAGGGAAGGCTATTGATGCGGATCACTGCCAAGTGATTTCTTTCTTGCTTGTGGGATCCATTTGTCAGGCCAACTATCTCATCGAGTCAATTTTCACCAATGTAAGTTAATCTAACTCTCCTACATCCTTTAGTCATTTATTTTTCTACGTCAATCTTTTCACGTATAGTCTATCTGCAGGCCTGTCTCTAAAATATATTGCCTATACACATACGGTACTATCTATAGATTTGTGATACTAAATGGTGTTCTTTAATTAATTGTCCAGTGGTGTGCTGCTCTCCAAGGCAAAAGCCATATGCATGACCAGTAATTGTTTAAATTATTTAAGTTGTGCTATAACTAGATGTCCTTGTACATATCTTTCGATTGTCTGCAAAACATATATTAATATAATATCTATAGACACAACCTAGAGACATTTGAGTCAAACATTGCAGGCAATGTTGTCATAGGCTAGTCGAGTATATAGAGTTATCCTTATGCATGTTTACTTTATATAATTAAGTCTGCAGGAACTAGTCATCTATTAAATCATGGTGCTTCAATGAGAATTCTGAAACCAGTGTTATGTGCATGTGGGACGTCCAAATTGCCTCTACAAGGCCTATGTATTTTAATTCATGCATTGGTGTTTTAATCAGGAATATATCTCATTTGGCAAAAATATGTTGCCTGGAGTAGTGAAAATACTTGGCCTGAAATGCATTATTTCAATAGTCAGGACTAGTGTAAATACTTGACTTGAAATGCATTATTTCTCTATTGAATCGGATTGATCATTCCAGTTGGTTAGAAAAGTAGTTTTGGGCATGTATTCTCATGTAAGCAGGATTTGGAATGTGTTTTATATAGCGGTGTGACTGGACTAGTATTGACGAGTTGATGCTATGTGCGGATTATGCGGATTTTTACGGATTATGCGGTTGAGGGGCAGGACCGTGACGGGTCTGCAGCGACGAAACTCGCCCCCTCTGTCACAAATTTAATTAAATCTAGGTTGACGAACCTTTGAATATGCGGTATTGTGGGTCTAAACCCCTAGTCTCGCCTGCGGGCTTAGGCTAGGGCACCGGTGCTATAGGTTTAGACAAAACTTGTGGATTATGCAGTAACAAGTGTCCTCGTCAATATTAATTCACCATCACTATTATTTTTGCGGTTATGTCTTTTCCTTGGTGTTGTCCTTATGGAACTGTGGGTTAACTTACCAGTTTATACTGAGTTGTGTGTGTATTTTTTTTTCTCTTTTTCAGGATTTGGAAGTGAGTAGTCATGAGCACGTGCACGCATTGGGGCGGGATTCAAGCTTTGCATTTTATTTAAATATTAGTTAATAAAACCCTTTTTAAATTCATGATGGCTTTTGCACAATTAATTTTTGAAACATTTGTGAATGATGCATGATTTGAGAATAAAAGTATGTTTTCTTATTAGAGCCTTAGCATCTCTTGGTTGATTTGTGTGTTATAGTATTTTAGCCAAGAGATGTGGCGGTAACATCCCCTTTATTTTGATGTTTTGAAATTGGGGGTGTTACAATTGCCGCTATAGAATCTCGCGTAGAGTTTATGAAATTATCATCTGGAAATATCACATCTAATTGTACATCTCAAGATTAATATCAGCTTTACCAATTACCATCACGTACATGAAGTATTTATTATGCAAATTTTTGCCATATATAATTTTCATTGTAAATAACATTTCTTATAGTATATTAAGTTAATCCATCTTAATTACTATTAATACTTCGAGTCCCCTCTTTATAGTGACATGAGATATTGCAACATATCACTGACATGGGTAAAAACTGGTTTTTGAAGATAGAGTATAACATTCTTTAAATGTTGACATCTACTTTTTTTTTTCTTTTATAGTCATAGTAAAACAAACTGCGATTGGAATTTTTTCCTCTGAAATCGAATGGAGAATTTGGTTAATTCAGACGGGCTTATAATTATTCTACTAATCAAGAATTTTCATCCCCAATATTGAGCTTTGTTTTAATGAGAAGAGAGGTTAAATAATTTTCTGAGATAAGTTTTTTGCAGGTAGAATTATCGTCACAATTTAGTGGAATACCAAATCTAGAATGTGCAATCCTACCTCTTGGAATGAGTAACGGTGCTATTCAATTGGATGCTATAGGCAGCACAATATTACACCTACCATGAAGAGCTAAACATCATATTTTCTAGATAAATTATCGATAAATGTCTTGTCAGTTCCATCATGTAAAGAAAAATTAATCAACACCCATCACTATCAACTACAAAATTATATTATTATAAACATTCTTCTTATCATTAATCAACTAAGGTAATAACTTAGCATGATCCGCTTTTATTTCTTCCATATTATAATATGTCTCTTCTAGTATCAGTAGATTATTTGTTTCAGATGTTAAAATTTCATTTAGTACCGACATTCCAGATAAAATTTTCAAACTTATAGAACTTGCAGCAATTAGCCTTTCAATATGAACTTACTTTGATCATTCACAATCACAATTTTTTGAGTATTTGTTTTTCGTCAATTACAAATCTGTTAAAATATAAATTAATGAATTACATTATCCATTTTTTAAATGTTATACTTTCCCTTTTTGGTTGTTTGGAAATAAGTGTTACATTACCATATTTTGAAGGTTAATAATTTTTTACTAATTATACTTAAATTATTATTTTTTATATTCATTAAAATAAAACTCAAAAGGAATAAAGTCAAATTTGACTTATTTTATTTATTTAATTACTTCAACTAACTAAATTTTATTAACTTACCTTAAATCTTGTGTCATTTCCTAGTTTTACTCTTATTATAAAACGGATGGAGTATTTCTTAAAAATATTCCCTCAGTCACACTCAAAGTGTCTCATTTTGATTTTTTAATACTGTTTATTGATCAACTTTGACATAATGTAATCGTAATTATATACGAAAAAGTAGTCAAATTGGTCTTGTTAGATTTGTCTAATCATGTAATTTTAGAATATAAATATATGTACATAATTTTTACATATGTACATTTTAAAATATTAAATGTTAAACAAATATATTGGACGATGTGTCCAAAAGTTTTGAGACAAAAATAATGGGACAGATGGAGTAGATTAAAAAAAATTAAAATTTTCACTTTTAAGCCATCGCAGCCTGAATTCGGCCAAATTGCCTAAATTTAGGCCCAAAATCCTTTAATGACCCATTTGCCTAAATCAAAATATCGTGGCCCCAAAGTGGAGGGACCTCCTTCCCGTAGCCTATTTTAGTTATTATCTCTTTACTTTACTGATGGATCTATTCCCAACGATACGATTGTACATTGCTTTTAAGAGAAGTGATATATTTTTGTGAAAACCTGGCATATATATACATTAATTTGTAAACATTAATTAGTATATACAAATATTTTTATATATTGATTAATGTATATTTTAATAATATAAATTCCATATATACACTGTAAATTTCATTTAAATTTGAAATTCTATTTTTTAAAAAAAATAAAAATTGCAGGAACTCCATATAAATTGGAAAATTAAATATTTTTTTACAAATTAAAAATTGGGATTTCCATATACACATTAACATATCTTTAACATGAATAAATAAATCTGGCGCGCAATATACATTTTGATTACATCATTCACCATACAAAAAAAATATAACCAAAGATGAGACCAAACCTACATAAAATTACCGGCATTACAATATGTTCACCAAATTGAAACATAAATGCAACATAATTCTTAGTTGCCAGTGCAAAGGCTCGTCATAATCCTATGTGTAACACCCCCATTTTCCCTAAAATAAACAGCGGAAGCAAAATGCGGAAAGAATGGGAAATATGTTACCGCCACATATTCCGAGCCGTCCGAAATACGCTAAGGCTAGCAGGCATACTTGCATAAAATCAGAGTTTAATGTGTATGCTAACCACTTTCCGGACAAGTTAACATATAATGTTCACATAAGCTTATAATACTGTAACAAGTATAAAATAAGCTTTATAAAATTATGTGGTTTACACAACCCAAACGGAGAAATATATTCCTCAAATGCGCGCAACGATAATAATGGAATAAATCCATGGATATTTTAATTTAAAAGAGAAGTGTTACCTCGCATTTAAAAAGAATATGCTAAAAACGTGAAGCGTGTTGTTTGAACCTGTAGGTCACAATAATTGCACAAGTGGGATTAAACCCAAATAATTTCTCCATGCTAAAAAAAAAATCTATGCCAAGTAATAATTATTTATCCCATTCGGGATTTTAAAATATACATTTTTAAAAAAATAATAATATCCCAAACTGTGCCCGTGCAAAAGATGCTCTACCGAACTTTGCAGATCTCATATCCTGAAAAAAAATTGTGAAAATGTAGAGTCAGCGAAAACAATCGCTGAGTAAGTAAACTGTAACACTCTATAAAATTTTAAAGAAAATAAAAAATTTAAATAAATAAATATTCTAAATTTCCCATTAAATTTAAAACATTTTAAGAGGATGATATATTTTCGAAGCAACGACAATTTAATCGGATTTAATATAAATTAATTAGTCATTTTAAAGCTAAATTCCCTACCTGCATTGTAGCGCAAATTAAATCCTAATCGCGTGATTGGCGGACGCCGAGAAATTTGGAGTATAGATCCATTATTTTATAAATGTTGGATTAAGTAATAATGAACACGAACTATATTATACATTAATTGTAACGCCCCGAAAATTTAAAACCATTTTCGTGACGTCATCGCCGTATTAACTATTCTAAACTGTTGATCACTCAGCTTAGATAGTCAATACGAAGCGAGGTATAAATACAAACCTGTATCACACTCAAATAAATGCCAACAAAGCAGTATATAACCCCAGGAACAATACATGGCATATCCGGGCGACAAGCCCTGAAATAACATAATGACATGGTCGCACATCCAATACCAGGAATGACCAATAAGTAAATCATATGTGACAACCGCTCACATTTAAGGAATAACATATATTTTCATCAAAGGTCAGGCAAGAGCATATAATATTTATTCTAAACAATAAATATAATGGATGCAGCCTAGCTAGTTCGCTCAACCCGTACCCCAACATCGTGTTCTGCGCCATCCGTAGGAAGATCTATAAAACAGATAACCGCAACAAGGTGTCAGTACATCGTACTGGCAAGGAATAGATATAGCTGGAAACGGGGCACACTAATGATAACACTATACTATATAAGTAATAATAACAATAATAATAACAATAATGATAACAATAATTAAGGACATAAAATAAATACAGAAAGTAAACATCACACCGTCCCATACCGGTGCTTCAACCACTGCAGATAAAATGAATGATGGATGATGAGATGATATGTTATGACCTAAGATGTCTATCTATCCTAAATGCAGCACATAAGCATGTCTAGCGCGCACCTAGGTACCATGGTCGGTATTCCCTCCCATATAAGGGTCCACACCCCTTAATGGTCGAGAGACATACCCACAGTGCCCCCGCCGCGGACACTAACAGCTGAGATCGTGGCTTACGGCAAGCGGGTCAGGCTAAGGGTCATGAGCCCTTTCTAGCCAAATACAGACTAGGATATAAATCCTTTTCAGTCTCAATGCCCCGGGAAAGATACCATTATGCCCAATCGGATACCGATTTGTAAGCATAGGGTATCCTACCCGCGTAGCATTATTCAATGCCCCGGGAAAGATACTACTATGCCCCATCGGATACCGAATGTAAGCATAGCGTATCTTACCCGCGTAGCATTATTTGATTCACCAACATATCATCACAGATATTCAGATATCATCACAGATATCACATATCATTACAGATATTCACATATCATCACAGATATTCACATATCATCACAGATATTCAGATATCATCACAGATATCACATATCATTACAGATATTCACATATCATCACAGATATTCACATATCATCACAGATATCCAGATATCATCACAGATATCACATATCATTACAGATATTCACATATCATCACAGATATTCACATATCATCACAGATATTCAGATATCATCACAGATATCAAGATTCGATTCAATCACATGTTCATACGTAAATCAACGCATATTCAGACTCAATTCAATCACTCATCTCGAGTTAAGTATAATCCGGGGTGTGCCAAGTCCCACGTATCGGCATCAACAACTCATCGCGAGTTAAGTATCAAGGGTGTGCCAAGCCCCACATATCGGCACCAACACATAATCAGATTCAATTCCACACATGTCAATACGTAAATTACGTGTCATGACAAAATAAACAACTCATCGCGAGTTAAGTGTCAAGGGTGTGCCAAGCCCCACATATCGGCACTCAACTCATAACATCAAAATAGAAGCAACGCAAGATTCCATCCTAAACTAAGGCATGGTAGATCTTCTCTAATTGCAACTAAGTTCCAGGTTATGAGCATAATGATTAGTGAGATATTCGCAAGCAGTTCTTGCCTAATTCTAAGGCATCCTCATTATACGCAGGGAATCCGTACACACGAGAGTTCCCAATACTAAGGCAACATAGACTATACTAGTCTATTCCTAACCCCGATCTAATTTGCTATTCTAAACCTTGCCTTTATTATAAATCTTCAAGCTCCCTTTGTACAACTTCAACTTTCACGTGGCTTCAATACAAGTCCACACTCGTTCCCTGTACAATAATATCATTATAAGAATTAAAATAATTTAACAATACCAATTTCATCATCTCCTCTTATCTCCAACACCAACAACCACCTCCAATCCCCTTTTTATAATCCCTCCAAATCAACCACCCAACACTTCTAATTCTATGTTTATCAACATAGAATTAGGTAACTCCAAAATAATTCAACAAAGCCAAATAATAAAGACTAAACCAATACCCAACATAATATTCTAAAATTTAAGCATTCTAGTATTCCCACATTAAATACTAGCAAGATATCTCAAATGATTCACTTAACACCCACAAGTACCAATTCTAAATTCATATCAAGTCCTTAATAACAATAAAATCATTTCAAGTTATATAGAATTTAATAATTACCCCAACCAACACATATCCAGTACCCATTCACAAATTCATGAGTACAATTCAATATAAATCCTTTAAACACCTCAATATAACTACCAATAATCCATTTGAATTAAATCCCATATGTCCATAACCTCAATTCAAGAACCACAACCTTCCTTTCCAAGTTTCCCCAACCAAGAATCTAATTAATCACATAAGCATGTTGACACATAATAAAATTCATATAGCAATACTCAAATTCTATACTAACAATAGAATCCAAGAGTTATAAGCTAGCATATTCAAGAATCCTTAATTAAATCTAATAGCTCAATATTGTACAGAGTTATCTCAAACTCCTTCATTCAAATTTATTTAACACTATATATATAAAAAGGTAAAAATATTAAATCCATGGAAAAGGTTAACAAGATAAATAAATATAGGATTATGCCAATTGCTGTAGTGCTCACTAATCTAGTCATGAGTATATTTGCTTAAGACAAATTAAACATAGTCCCACCCAGAACATTACATAGAAAAAGGACAAAATAACTTATATAATAACAAAGCACTGCACAAGGTAGTCAAAGTGAATAGGAGAATTGTAATTAAGTATTAGAAATTATTATGCAATCAATAATACTCTGCCTGAATAAACCGAACAAAGACAAGAGGAATTGGATAATATATATATACTGACTATCTAGTAGTAGACTCACATAATCCATGTCCCCACAAAGCCAATTCCACCAATTCCATAATATCTAAATAGATAAGAAATAATAATTAATCAAGGCTACAAGAAACAATTTACCAATTCACTGTATGTCCTTTAGCATAAATAAATCCCTTAGTCCTTCACATGTCAATGCCATAACCAATACAATAAAATAAAATACAGTCTACACACCCACTTGCTTAACCATGAAATGAACTCTGTACATTAGTACTAGTGAACACGCAGAATGAGGTTTAGAAATAGGAAAGGGATTATATAAAAATTGTAGTGTAGAACAGAGTTGTAAATATGTATTGTTGGGCAATAGTGCACACCACAATTTGGCAATTGCTTTCCCCACTATTCCCTACTACTACGTAGCACTAGGTGTATATCTATATTAACTCTGCAAGTTTTACCAAAATTCCATGAAAGTGAGTAATTAATCAAACATTATTAACTACAGTTCAAAGACTCCCTTGAATCGTTAACAAGCTATCAAATACACACTATGAGCAATTAGGATTATTCAAGCAATTAATCACACAAAACATGAAATCCAAATAACAAATCAAAATACTAAATCACCCATCACCACCATACCATCGCCGGAATACCACCACTGCCGCCATCACCACCGCGGCCACAACACCACCACCATCAACACCACCTGCCGCCCTCGCCGGAGGGCGGCGGCGTTGCCGCCGGCAACGCGCAGCAGCGCGTTGCGCTGCGCCCAGCAGCAGGCAGCAGCCTGCTGCCGCCAACCCCGGCGCCGCGCCACCGCGGCGCCGCCTCCACCACTGCAGTCATCCACTCCATCCTCACCTCCGCCTTCCGAAACCGACGCCCTTCCTCCTCCGGTGGTCGCCGGATTCCTCATCCCAAATATTTGAAACCCAAATTCTTCCTCAATCCCAAAATCCAATAACTCCAAACTGAAAAATGAAATGAAGATGGAGAAGAAGATTTCCTACCTTCTCAGATTCGAGCTCTCCTTCTCCCTCGCGAAGCCGATCGTTGCTCCTTCCCTTTCCAATTCTTGATTTTGACCTCCCACAAAGATCCCTAATCTTGCTCTTCACAGTGATGGGAAATGGGGGAAATCCCAATCTGTGAAACTCCCGTCCATTTAGTCCCTTTAGTGAGATAGTCGTGGGCTTTAGTAAAATGGGCTTGGGTCTCTTGTTGTATGGGTTGGGCTCCAATTGCTCACTTATTGCACTTTGGGTTCAAATAATAATTCATCCCATAAATTATATCCCATTTAGCCCAAAATTATCTCACTAATCATAATTAAATAATTTAATCATGATTTAATTATCCGGGATGTTACAATCCCTCCCCCTTAGGATCATTCGTCCTCGAATGAATTAAGGGTATAGAATAATATCTATCTCCACTGAATTGTGGGTGAGATCCAACTCCGAACACTTTCTACACGCTCCTTTCGGTTATTAGAAACTCTCATATTGGGATAAACCTGCATCACAAAAAGAACAAATAATCTCCAACATCAAGAAGAAGGTGAGATCGAATTACCAAGAATATGGTAAATTCTGAATTATGTCGGGAGTCAAAATCTTCCGATACAAGTGGGAAGTATGCAAACAACTAAAATCGTTGTTTGCGGAGATAAGAATACTGAGACGGAAGTCATTGTATAATGGAGCAAATATAATTAAATAAGTGAACCAATAATGAGATGACTCGGATTAGTAAAGAAATCATACTGACTGACGGAGACCTCGATTTATGAAAGGGATAATAAATCAGTAGAAAATAGAAGGTACTAACACGAATGCCCGGTAAGAAACTACTCTACTTCGGGTAGAAATGGAATAGCGGAACAAATTAAGAGTGGCGAATAACAAGTGAAATGAAAGAGCTAACTCAAACTCAACCAAGTACTAAAGAAACTTCCAGAAAATGTAAGGAAGTCAGGGACAATGTTATCATATAATTTTGGAGAACGATGGAGAAGTTTGAAGAATTTAGATAGATGCATTTACACATATCAGTGTAGCTGAAATGAAACTCGAACTATTTAAAATATTAAAACGGCGGAAAGAATATCAATGCTGACAGAGTATCAATGAGAACCATTCAGATGGCCTCAAGGGTGATTTGACAATATATTTCAAAACCAAGAGAGTTTAACTCGGAGAGAAGAGCTGGTACTGAAACGTACATAGTAGGATTTTCGAAAGAAGCAACGAAAATATTAGAGATATTCACTTTCTCAAAATTAAGAAAATGAAGTGAAAGGATTGAGAAATAAAGCATATCCAGTAATTAAATAAATATATATATATCCGCATTACGAGCATTGTGCCTTCCGTCATTAACTCGCATCAACGCCTCTAATTAATCTCTGCGGTATACTCAATTCGATGTCTCGAATTGAATGTCATCGTAATTCCGTCAATCGCTACAACCGGATGAGTTACCAGCAGTACATCTTTAAGATTTAAAGATGTCTGAGATATTATTCTCCGGATGTTCTAATCATCTGCTGACAATGGATCATCATCACATATCTGCATGGCATGGATGTGCGTGTCCCATTGTTCAATACCTGCAATTATCTTAAAGACAGATCCCATACATTATCACAATACAATAAGCTAAAAGAATTACCAAGCACGCAGTAGTAATAATAGAAATAATTATTCAGCAACTTCTAAACAAGTTGCTAACAGAATTTAAAGAATAGATCTCTTGGAATATCCTTGTTATTCGTCCATAGTTATCTCGCAAACCATGGCTCGAATCCACAAGGTGCGCAATATATAAACAGGGTACCACGGCATAAGAATAAATCTAACTAGCATATGACAATGCAAACTTATCCTACATGCAATCCCCGTACACCTCACCACATGTTTTTATCAAGTTTTAAGCACATAATAGAGCAAGCCCGCTCTGATACCAACTGTAACGCCCCGAAAATTTAAAACCATTTTCGTGACGTCATCGCCGTATTAACTATTCTAAACTGTTGATCACTCAGCTTAGATAGTCAATACGAAGCGAGGTATAAATACAAACCTGTATCACACTCAAATAAATGCCAACAAAGCAGTATATAACCCCAGGAACAATACATGGCATATCCGGGCGACAAGCCCTGAAATAACATAATGACATGGTCGCACATCCAATACCAGGAATGACCAATAAGTAAATCATATGTGACAACCGCTCACATTTAAGGAATAACATATATTTTCATCAAAGGTCAGGCAAGAGCATATAATATTTATTCTAAACAATAAATATAATGGATGCAGCCTAGCTAGTTCGCTCAACCCGTACCCCAACATCGTGTTCTGCGCCATCCGTAGGAAGATCTATAAAACAGATAACCGCAACAAGGTGTCAGTACATCGTACTGGCAAGGAATAGATATAGCTGGAAACGGGGCACACTAATGATAACACTATACTATATAAGTAATAATAACAATAATAATAACAATAATGATAACAATAATTAAGGACATAAAATAAATACAGAAAGTAAACATCACACCGTCCCATACCGGTGCTTCAACCACTGCAGATAAAATGAATGATGGATGATGAGATGATATGTTATGACCTAAGATGTCTATCTATCCTAAATGCATCACATAAGCATGTCTAGCGCGCACCTAGGTACCATGGTCGGTATTCCCTCCCATATAAGGGTCCACACCCCTTAATGGTCGAGAGACATACCCACAGTGCCCCCGCCGCGGACACTAACAGCTGAGATCGTGGCTTACGGCAAGCGGGTCAGGCTAAGGGTCATGAGCCCTTTCTAGCCAAATACAGACTAGGATATAAATCCTTTTCAGTCTCAATGCCCCGGGAAAGATACCATTATGCCCAATCGGATACCGATTTGTAAGCATAGGGTATCCTACCCGCGTAGCATTATTCAATGCCCCGGGAAAGATACTACTATGCCCCATCGGATACCGAATGTAAGCATAGCGTATCTTACCCGCGTAGCATTATTTGATTCACCAACATATCATCACAGATATTCAGATATCATCACAGATATCACATATCATTACAGATATTCACATATCATCACAGATATTCACATATCATCACAGATATTCAGATATCATCACAGATATCACATATCATTACAGATATTCACATATCATCACAGATATTCACATATCATCACAGATATTCAGATATCATCACAGATATCACATATCATTACAGATATTCACATATCATCACAGATATTCACATATCATCACAGATATTCAGATATCATCACAGATATCAAGATTCGATTCAATCACATGTTCATACGTAAATCAACGCATATTCAGACTCAATTCAATCACTCATCTCGAGTTAAGTATAATCCGGGGTGTGCCAAGTCCCACGTATCGGCATCAACAACTCATCGCGAGTTAAGTATCAAGGGTGTGCCAAGCCCCACATATCGGCACCAACACATAATCAGATTCAATTCCACACATGTCAATACGTAAATTACGTGTCATGACAAAATAAACAACTCATCGCGAGTTAAGTGTCAAGGGTGTGCCAAGCCCCACATATCGGCACTCAACTCATAACATCAAAATAGAAGCAACGCAAGATTCCATCCTAAACTAAGGCATGGTAGATCTTCTCTAATTGCAACTAAGTTCCAGGTTATGAGCATAATGATTAGTGAGATATTCGCAAGCAGTTCTTGCCTAATTCTAAGGCATCCTCATTATACGCAGGGAATCCGTACACACGAGAGTTCCCAATACTAAGGCAACATAGACTATACTAGTCTATTCCTAACCCCGATCTAATTTGCTATTCTAAACCTTGCCTTTATTATAAATCTTCAAGCTCCCTTTGTACAACTTCAACTTTCACGTGGCTTCAATACAAGTCCACACTCGTTCCCTGTACAATAATATCATTATAAGAATTAAAATAATTTAACAATACCAATTTCATCATCTCCTCTTATCTCCAACACCAACAACCACCTCCAATCCCCTTTTTATAATCCCTCCAAATCAACCACCCAACACTTCTAATTCTATGTTTATCAACATAGAATTAGGTAACTCCAAAATAATTCAACAAAGCCAAATAATAAAGACTAAACCAATACCCAACATAATATTCTAAAATTTAAGCATTCTAGTATTCCCACATTAAATACTAGCAAGATATCTCAAATGATTCACTTAACACCCACAAGTACCAATTCTAAATTCATATCAAGTCCTTAATAACAATAAAATCATTTCAAGTTATATAGAATTTAATAATTACCCCAACCAACACATATCCAGTACCCATTCACAAATTCATGAGTACAATTCAATATAAATCCTTTAAACACCTCAATATAACTACCAATAATCCATTTGAATTAAATCCCATATGTCCATAACCTCAATTCAAGAACCACAACCTTCCTTTCCAAGTTTCCCCAACCAAGAATCTAATTAATCACATAAGCATGTTGACACATAATAAAATTCATATAGCAATACTCAAATTCTATACTAACAATAGAATCCAAGAGTTATAAGCTAGCATATTCAAGAATCCTTAATTAAATCTAATAGCTCAATATTGTACAGAGTTATCTCAAACTCCTTCATTCAAATTTATTTAACACTATATATATAAAAAGGTAAAAATATTAAATCCATGGAAAAGGTTAACAAGATAAATAAATATAGGATTATGCCAAT
Source organism: Hygrophila difformis (assembly GCA_030278955.1). Lineage (NCBI taxonomy): Eukaryota > Viridiplantae > Streptophyta > Magnoliopsida > Lamiales > Acanthaceae > Hygrophila > Hygrophila difformis. The sequence continues at coordinate 1,486,264 of JAOANR010000301.1, forward strand.
TGCTGTAGTGCTCACTAATCTAGTCATGAGTATATTTGCTTAAGACAAATTAAACATAGTCCCACCCAGAACATTACATAGAAAAAGGACAAAATAACTTATATAATAACAAAGCACTGCACAAGGTAGTCAAAGTGAATAGGAGAATTGTAATTAAGTATTAGAAATTATTATGCAATCAATAATACTCTGCCTGAATAAACCGAACAAAGACAAGAGGAATTGGATAATATATATATACTGACTATCTAGTAGTAGACTCACATAATCCATGTCCCCACAAAGCCAATTCCACCAATTCCATAATATCTAAATAGATAAGAAATAATAATTAATCAAGGCTACAAGAAACAATTTACCAATTCACTGTATGTCCTTTAGCATAAATAAATCCCTTAGTCCTTCACATGTCAATGCCATAACCAATACAATAAAATAAAATACAGTCTACACACCCACTTGCTTAACCATGAAATGAACTCTGTACATTAGTACTAGTGAACACGCAGAATGAGGTTTAGAAATAGGAAAGGGATTATATAAAAATTGTAGTGTAGAACAGAGTTGTAAATATGTATTGTTGGGCAATAGTGCACACCACAATTTGGCAATTGCTTTCCCCACTATTCCCTACTACTACGTAGCACTAGGTGTATATCTATATTAACTCTGCAAGTTTTACCAAAATTCCATGAAAGTGAGTAATTAATCAAACATTATTAACTACAGTTCAAAGACTCCCTTGAATCGTTAACAAGCTATCAAATACACACTATGAGCAATTAGGATTATTCAAGCAATTAATCACACAAAACATGAAATCCAAATAACAAATCAAAATACTAAATCACCCATCACCACCATACCATCGCCGGAATACCACCACTGCCGCCATCACCACCGCGGCCACAACACCACCACCATCAACACCACCTGCCGCCCTCGCCGGAGGGCGGCGGCGTTGCCGCCGGCAACGCGCAGCAGCGCGTTGCGCTGCGCCCAGCAGCAGGCAGCAGCCTGCTGCCGCCAACCCCGGCGCCGCGCCACCGCGGCGCCGCCTCCACCACCGCAGTCATCCACTCCATCCTCACCTCCGCCTTCCGAAACCGACGCCCTTCCTCCTCCGGTGGTCGCCGGATTCCTCATCCCAAATATTTGAAACCCAAATTCTTCCTCAATCCCAAAATCCAATAACTCCAAACTGAAAAATGAAATGAAGATGGAGAAGAAGATTTCCTACCTTCTCAGATTCGAGCTCTCCTTCTCCCTCGCGAAGCCGATCGTTGCTCCTTCCCTTTCCAATTCTTGATTTTGACCTCCCACAAAGATCCCTAATCTTGCTCTTCACAGTGATGGGAAATGGGGGAAATCCCAATCTGTGAAACTCCCGTCCATTTAGTCCCTTTAGTGAGATAGTTGTGGGCTTTAGTAAAATGGGCTTGGGTCTCTTGTTGTATGGGTTGGGCTCCAATTGCTCACTTATTGCACTTTGGGTTCAAATAATAATTCATCCCATAAATTATATCCCATTTAGCCCAAAATTATCTCACTAATCATAATTAAATAATTTAATCATGATTTAATTATCCGGGATGTTACATTAATTATTAGGATTAAACTAAGAATACTTAGTCAATTAATTTATGGAAATCAAGGATGATCATTTTATTTAATAAATTATTTAATTAGGAGATTTGAATTATTTTAAGTTCATAGATTTTAATTGCAAGAGTACGATTTAATATTAAAGGATGGATTAAAATGTAGGATGAACCCCTATGACTTGTTTAAAGTACATGGCTAATTAGATTATGAAATTAACAAGTGATCGAACGGTAAGTAATAAAATTATCCAATTTAAGGGATTGAAGTCTCGAATCATTTTACTAATGACAACAATTTAATAGGTGATTTAATACATTAAATCCATTAAATTAAATTAAATTACAAGTGTAAAGACCATTCGAAATTAAATTAAGTTCTTATAATTAAATTACAATACTTAACACATGTCCGACTTCTAATTGAGATGGTCCCGAATTGGAAAATGTGGAGTCTTGGATTACTCGATTAGTGGTACCGAATTATTAGGTCCATAATATAAGTCAATTAAGTCCATAATTAGGGATGACAATGGGCTAATTTGACGTAAGTGACCCAATAAGCAAAATGAATTAAAATTGGCCCAACCTAAACCCCTAAAGCCCAACCCTAACACAACTCCAACCCTAAGCCCAAAACAAACCCTAACCCTAAATTTCATCCTGCCACCGCCGCCGCCACCTCCGGCGCCGCCATCGCCGGAGCTCCGCCGGCGCCACCGCCACAGCACCACCTCCGCCACTGGAAACCTCCATCCTCCCCGAAATCCGCATCCAACCACCATAGCTGCCACCCCACCACCATTATTTCCATTTTCTCCTCCCACCAAGGCTTTCGCCACCAACGCCAGTACCCCGGAGCCCTTCCTCCATCCGGCCACCCCTCCATTTCCGCCTCCGTCCGGACAGCACCACTCCGAATTCGAAAACCAACAACCAACCAAAAGAAAAAGAGAAGCAAGAGAGAAATAGAAAGGAGGAAAGAAAAAAAAAAGATTAGGGCCGATAGGCCCCTCGCCTCCGCCACCACGCCAAATCCGCCGCCACCGCTCCAAAGCCACTGCCACCACCGTGCGGCGCCCTCAGTCACCACCTCCGTTCTCCATTTCCATCCCGACCATCCTCTGTCTCCCTCCACAGACCCGCCGCCTACAACGCCACCTCAGCCTCCACCCGCAGCCGCACCACCACCACATCCGCCGCTGCCGGGAGCCCTTTTCACCACCACTAACCTTCCCTCCGTTTCTCCGGCATAACCGCCCCTTGTTCGGAAATCAGAAAAGACCAAAACAACAAAATAAGAAGAAAAATAGAGAGAGGAAAGAGAGGAGAGGGCCGACGCTCTGCTGCCGCCCGAGCCCTCGCCGCCGCTTCCACCGCCGTCGGCGGTGTTTCCGGCTGCTTCCTTGTCGCCGGCTAGATGAGTGTAGAAAGAAGACAAAAGAAAAATATGAGAAAGGAGAGAAGGGGGAGGAGGCGTTCTGCAAAGTAGCAGGTGGAGAAAGAAAGGATTTCCAAATGGGGATGGGGGGCAGCGTTTGACTAAGAAATGCAGACTCATTAATTGTAACCAGGGCACAAAAGAGGAAATTGGACAGCTGTAGCCTAGGAGAGTTTTTGTCCGGATAAGAGCAAGTAATTGAATTGGCTATATATAGCCCCTCCATTCCCCCATTCCTCACGCCACTTTTTTTTTCATATAGTTCTTTGATTTTTTTTCGCTGCTTCCCTAGTTCTGTTTAATAGAGTGTTGCAGTGTATTTGTAGCATTGGTAGAAATATTTTAGTAGTTAAGAATCTGAGTGGGATTTTTGCTGCAGCCAAACGAGCTTTAGAGCTCAGTAAAGGTTATTACAAATAGCTAGTCCGTGAGAGTTTTTCGGGTAAGATTTATTAAGTTGGAAATTCTAGTTATTATTATTTCTGTTTAAATATTATAGCTTACTAAGTTAATATTAAATTTTGCTAGTCAAGTAGCTGTAGAAGGATATCCGCTCGTAAGCCTGTGCGTGTGTTGAGTTCCATTCTCCCCACGGTGACAGTAAGTAGATTTTTACTCTTTAGAGTAAAGCCAAATTTATTTTAGCTTAAGCATAATTTTTACTACCGCTTTCTTATTTTAAATCTATGCTTATAGCTCCCTATTGGTTTTGGATTATTGGTATGCCATTTTACTGTGCTTTACAATCCTTGCAATTATTCTCAATGTCCTATGGATTTTTGAGCGCGCATTGTTACGGGGTTGGGTCCAAGTTTTGGGTCGCTGCTGCCACCTCCGCCGTTTGCTTGTGTTACACGACTTACGGGGACAGATGTTAATCCTCCGCCGTTTGCCCGTAATACACGACTTACGGGGACTGATGGATTTCAGCCCGATGCCATTTCTCGATTCAATGTGGTCTGAGGAAATTTCGTACCTCCACCACAACCCTTACATCATGTTGGCTGGGAAATTTATTTCTTGGTAACGCATAGTGTCATATTTTCTTCTCCCGGGATTAGATTTATATGGATTTCGTCTGTGCTTAAATTAATTCTCGTTTTAGCATACCATTACCATAACTATTGTCTTTAGATTATTTCTGCAACCCGATCTCCTCCGGGAGTAAGGGTCTACTTACTCAGCGATTGTTTTCGCTGACTCTACACTTGCCACCATTTCCTTTCAGGTTTGAGATCTGAAAAGCATCATCTGCACGTGCACGATTTGGGGTATTATTTATGACAATGTATATTTTAAAACCCCCTTTCGGGATAAAAAGCTGTTACTTGGCATAGATAGTGATTTATCGAGCATAAACAAAATATTTGGGTTTTATCCCATTTATGAAAATATGGTGCCCTACTGTTTTAAACAGTGCATTATGCGTTTAACAGTATTTTTGAGTATGAAATAGACAACCCCTTTTTATGAAATAAAACTTCCATGGATTTACTCCATTATTGTTATTGCGCGCTTTGAGAAATGCAGTCCTCCGTTTGGTTACGCTATACCAAACATTTTTATTAAGCTTATTTTATACTTCTCATAGTATATAAGCTTCTTTGTGAATTATATGCTAGCTTGTCCGGAACGTGGTTAGCATATACATTCAATTCTGATTTTCTGCAATTATTTATGCAAGCCTTAACGTATTTCGGGCAGTCTGGAATACGTGGCGGTAGCACCCCATCCATTGTTCCCGCCCTTTTCTTCCGCTGCATCTTTAGGGAAAATGGGGGTGTTACATAAACCCTTACTCACGGAGGAGGTCGAGTTGCAGAAATAATTAAAAATGACATTTATGGAATAAGGCATGCTTAAAAGAGAATAATTTATACATATATGAAATATTATTCTATATCCCGGGAACAGATAATATAACAATATGCGTTACCGAGAAATAATTATCCCAGCCACCGTGATGTGCAGGTTCCCCGCCGTAGGGCCCAATTCGCACATACACTCAAGGGTGTGGGGGAGGTAAGAAATTTCCTCAAACCCACTGTGAGATAAGGTAATGGCATCGGGCTGAATAATCCCAGTGGTCCCCGTGTGGCTAAAATATGCACAACAAACGCGGGAGTTGGGCAGCAGCGACCCACACACAGTCCCACCCCCGTAACAATGCGCGCTCAAATATCCGTAGGATTTTGAGAATAGTTGCAAGAATTATTAGGCACAGTAAAAATAGCATACCAATATTCCAAAAGCAGTAGAGAGCAATAAGCATAAATTTAAAATAATAAAGTGGAATTATAAATTATGCTTAAGCTCAAAATAATTTGGGCACGTTTCCAAGGAGTAAAAATCTACTTACTGTAACCGTGGCGAAATGGGTATGACACACGCACATGCTACGAGCAGACACACCTTTTTCAGCTATTTGGCTAACAAAATTTTAATATTAATTTAGTATAATATAATAGGATTATAGAACAAATAATAACTACATTTTTAAATTCTATTAATTCTTACCAGAGAATTTCTGAAATCTTCTTACTGCTCTCAATATGCCCCCTCCCCTATTCTCCACCATTTTTTTCTTCAGTCAGTCCCCACCGCATTTATGGAGATAGCTATGGCCACGAAGGAGACAAGCAGTGATGGAGACAGCGGTTATGGCTACGTGTTGCCGACAGTTTCTTTCTTATCCATCTCTTTCTATTTTTATTTTTATTTTGATGGGTGTTTGGGTGTTTAGATTTTTGGAGAAGAAGGGATGGTAGTGGTGGTGGCTGTCGGAGTTGGGTTTTGGAGATGAAGGCGGCAGTGGAGTTGGGTGGTGGTGTCGACGGATCAGGTGGTGGGAAGATGGAGGGGAAGCTGTGCCGGTGGTGGTGAGTGGATTTGTAGGGGGTGGCAGTGGTGGCTGCGTGATGGCCGGGCGATGGTGAGGATGATCGGAAGGAGGGGCGGCACTGGTGAGGCTGATATGGTATGTAATTTGAGCATATAAAGTAAAAAACTATAAGGGAAATATAAATTTAACGTGTGATTTATAGAAGAAAAGTCTAAGAGCTTTAATAATTTTTTTCATTGTCCACAATAAAAAAAATTCCTCCAATCCATACCTCCTCTACAGGTTTTATTTTTATTTTTTTTATTTATTTTTTTGTTATTATAATTTTTTTTTTGTCGCCTTCCCCATTTTTCTTCTTTGGCCGCCCCCTTCTGCCCTACACCCTTTATTTTACATAGATTTGTGTCCATGCCTTTCAATCAAACTCTATTTTTCTCACTATTTTATTTGCTCGATAATTAAACTAGATTGATTGATATAAATGATAAACCTACAGCCACCCTACACAAATTCGGAAGAAAAATAAGTTTTGAAAAGTCAATTATTGTGTGCTCAATTTGCAAGGTCCCAACGTGTACTTGACATGAATTAAAAATTAGCAATTGAAATTGGAAGAAGACAATATGGGACCCATTAACTATGGACAAGTTAAAACTTGGAAGCTTCAAGACACCATTCGGACTTAAAGCTAAAATTCCGGAATCGAGTGCGAAAATATATACAGTCATCATATGTCTCAAGTTGTCGCACAATCACAGTTCGGATCCAATTATACTAGTGGTCGAGATTTCAGGATTTTCCTAATCCTAAGATTTAGTTTACGACAAAACGGGGAATCAAATCTATAACTAAAAATCCGATTGTTGGCAAGTGATATGGCCTTGCCAATTAAACTTTCGATCCGTGACTTCCACTTGATAAATTCAATCCATTCCTAGTAATATTTAATTCGACACTCTTAAATATTCTAATGGTCTTGAGATATAGATAATCATTACATAATTTATTTGGCTAACTATTTTAAATTTTAATTTAAGGATTGTCTAATATCTAAGACATATTTAATCCAATAAATCAAAGGACTTATCGGGCTCGCGCTCCAAAAATTTATTTAATTAAAGGTAGGTCCATAACTTAACTAAGACCGATTAAATAATTATTGCTTCGAAAAATATCATTTCTCATTTCCCAAAATTTATTGATCAATAAAAACTAAATTTATGAAACATTTTCATATAAGAAATTTTGAATATTTATTAATTAAAATTTTAAATTTTTACGGAGTGTTATAGTCTACCCTCCTTAAAATAAGGCTTCGTCCTCGAAGCCTCACGACAAAAGTAGGAGTAATTCGTAACTAGGGATATATTTCCAAAATTTCTAGAAGTCTCTCGGATTACCTACCAACCAAAATATTCTTCGGATATTTATCCTTGATACCCACTTTAACTCATCAGGTTGCATCCTCTTTACCTCGCAGGTATCATTGCACTGTCTTCATCAAGTTTAATCCACTAATGAACTTAAATAAATTTTTCTTGGCCTTTAATTACTAAGGTTAAACTTGGATTTGTTCGTCTCTCATGTAATATTTCCTTGATTACACGTATTTTATTATGTCTCTAAAGGTATTCGGGATAAGCTTAAGTCAAAATCCATTTATATGTTATTTTATTATGAGGCTTCTAATGACTCAGTTAGATTGACATATTTTCTTTAGTACATCTTCGAACCTTCAATAAATCCAACTTTTCTTGTTGGTAACGCATTGCTCAAAAAATAAATAAATAAATAAATAAATAAAATAAATAGTTATTCGTGTCCAAAATACTTGGTCAGTCATGTTTGTTCCCTTGGTCGTATTTATCATTGTTTCTTTGGTAATGGTTTAAACAAAGGATAATGCCATTGTCCAATCACGGATCATTCCCAATTAAAGGTTTGGAAGTTTATGGAATATTTTGCTAAGGGTATTAATTTATAGATAGTTTAAACCCATTAAATTTATTAAATTAGTTTATGAGATTGGGATTGAATAAATTGAGGGGCTAGTGAGTGAAATAAGATATGTGAAATTGAGGAAGATAAATTGAAATATACATATATGAAGTGGGATCCCCAAGAAATTGATCATGCAGTGCCGAAAGATTAAGTAAATGTGAGGACAGTGCCGAAATGTCAAGGCTAATTATGGAGAGGGACCCCAGATGAGATGGATATAAAATCATGGAGTGTGTTGGGAACCAGTTTTGAGCAAATGTGTTCACAACCGATGTCTGAACTACTTTGTTGGACCAACCACGACAGCAGTTGACAAACTATTTAAAGGAAGAGATGCTGGCGAATCTGCCTAAGTATTTTCTTCAACGGCCAGCTGATCTCCTGCCCGGATCATGCACAAGAAGTATGGAAACAAGGATCTCCTAATCCGGGCAACTCCATTCTAAGGATCCGCGCAATTATGGAAAGAAAATCTTACCTTAGAATGGAAGAGTGGTGGTTCTCTTCAAATAGGACGGCCAAGGGATGAAATGATGACGACACAGATTATACACCTACTCCCTTGTGTGAGCGAAAGCATTGTGAAGAGAGAATCACATTCCTTCCGTGTTCGTGAATTTATCATTTCGAAGGAAGACATACGATCAACACTTCCTCGAGTGGATTGATCGAAAGTGCTACTGTGTGCTTGATTGAAGTCGACGGATTCAATCAAGGCTTTCCAGGAGTCGTCAAACCCAAGAGCTTAAACGAAATATACAAGAAGGAGGATCGCCAACAGGTTTCGACCAAGGGTAACTTGGAGGGGGAGCCTTCAAGGAATTGGAGCAAGGTCGGGGAGATCTTCACCAAAACAAGGGAGTGTTTTGGTTCTACAATTCAACCGCTTAGAGATTGGAGTTGGGCGAATTATTTCACAATTGTTTAGATCGAGGATCAAGTTGAAACAATTAGTGAACCTCCTGGATTGGTATCCCCCAGATGTAGGCTTGTGCCGAACTGGGTCAACAAACCTTGAGTTCATTTCTTTTACAGTTTATTTATTTTCCGCTGCATAATATCTTAAAATTGTTTAACGTGTCCACGAAAGGTGTTTGAACTAGTTTCAGGACAGTTCATTGGTTATCTACGCAAACGGACCTAACAATTGGTATCAGAGCCACACGCTCTGCGAGGAGATCCAGTCATAAAAGTATGGATAGCCAAGGTGGTTCAGTAACCAGACCTCCATTGCTCGATGGATCAAACTATGCCTATTGGAAAGACCAAATGGAGGCATTTCTCATTGCTCTAGATGAAGGAGCTTGGGATGCAGTAGAAACTCAATACCATCCTCCAGTGGAAGAAAAAGATGGTGTGAAAACAGTCAAACCAAGGAGTGAATGGACTGCAACAGAGAAACTTGCTGCATCAAAGAACTTCAAAGCATTGAATGCTATTCACAATGCTCTCACAAAGGATCAGTACAGACTTATCGCTGGATGCAAGATTGCATACGACGTCTGGACTACTTTAGCCAATACCTACGAGGGTATGGCTCCGGTAAAGAAATCAAGAATCATTCCACTTGATGCTCAATTTCATAAGATTACTATGGATGATAATGAAACTGTTGGCCAATATATTGGCCGCATTCGTGATCTAACCAACCAAGTTCTTCAGCTTGGCAAAGTGTATTCTCAGCAGGACATTGTAGGAAAAATCATTGGGACGTTTCCGGAAAGGTTCAATGCAAAAGTAGCTGCGCTTGAACTATACAAAGACTTTGATAAATTGCAGGTTGATGAACTAATGGGAATCCTATAATCATGGGAAATGGATCACTGCCCTAGGAGAAAAAGCAAACTAGTAGCATTCAAATCCGTGACCAAGGATGTGGATGACTCTACCATGGAAGATCGTGATGATTACAGTGATGAAGAAGAATTGGCCATGCTGTCCAAGAGACTAAATCAGATCATCAAGAACTGTAGATCTAGATTCAACTCCTCTATGAAGAAGGATGCCGGGACATCAAATTCAAAACCCACTCAGAAAGGCTTGAAGTCGTTCGAAAGAAACAGATCCAAACCTTCTAAGACTCAGGATGACAAGGAGATCATCTGTTTTGAGTGTGGGGGAAGAGGCTATATCAAGAAGGACTGTGCCAATCTTCGACCAAATGAGTCAAGCAAATCTTACCAAGTAACATTCAGTGACTCTGAAGATGAGAAGGAGTCCAATGAACATGGTCCAGACTATGGAGTAGCATTCATCGGGACATGGGATTCAGACAGCGATGATGAAAACGATGCAGGTACTGGTACTAACTCAGTCAATATGGTTTCCTCTAACATGGTACGTTCTTTTGTCAGGGAACATGATGAAAGTATCAGCAAACTCAATGACCTTTATGAAGAAACGTTCGAGAAATTGGAGATATCCATTGCTGAGTCGGTAGAATTGCAAGTCGAGAATGGAAAACTAAGAGAGCACATCAAGGGTCTCGAAGACAAGAATCGGGAACTTGAAAAGATGTTCACTAAACTGTCTGGACAGGTGGATGAACTACGTGAGAAAAATGCAGAACTCAAGAAAGACAATGATGAACTGGAGGTTGAAAAGGTTGACTACAAACTCTGGTACTACAGTATGCTTGGCAAGAAAGATGCTCTTCACACCGAACTAACTGAAGTTCAAGAAAAGCTTGCCAAAGCTGAAGACACTCTTGCTGCCTTGAACAAAGGAAAAGCAAAGTTAGATGATGTCATCGCCATGGGGAGACCAAGCAGCAACAAACAAGGCTTAGGATTTCAAGCCTCAACCTCAAAGAAGGAGAATAAAAGCAAATTCGTCTTCGGTGGAATGCTTGGTGAACACCAGACTACCAAGAAGGTTCATCATCATACAACCAAGAACAAATGGACAAGAAGACCTCCTCCTCCCATTCCACTCCGATGTGATTACTGCAACCTTGAAGGCCACAAAACAAAAAACTGTGGAATCATTGTGAAAGATCTTCAAGCAGGAAGACCTGTCGTCTGGCCAAATGATAAAATCAAGATAAAGCTGATCTCCATAAAATGTGAATGGGTTCCTAAAGATCAAAACAGATGCCATGTTGCCTTCTTATCTCATAAGAAGAAATCTAAGGACACCATTTGGTACTTTGACAGTGGATGCTCCAAACACATGACTGGTGAAAGAAACCTGCTCAAACAATACAAAGAAATTGACGGAGGATTCGTTGTGTTTGGAGATGGTAAAAAGGCAGCCCTAGTTGGACAAGGGATCATCGAGAACGACGGCTCACGTGAACTGTCTCCAGTGTTCTTTGTTGATGGACTTCAAGCAAACTTGATCAGCATCAGTCAATTATGTGATGAGGATCTTGTGGTACAATTCACCAAGAAAGATTGTCAAGTACTCAACCAAGATAAAGAATGCGTCATGAGAGGTTTGTGCTCTAAAAATAATTGTTATCATCTTGTTCAAACATGCAATTTTGGCTCAGTTGCAGGTAAAAATCATATCATGATATGGCATGAAAAGCTTGGACATCTCAACTTCAAAGATCTGATAAAACTAAGTAGAACCGAAGCAGTCAAAGGCCTTCCTCACTTCAAAAACTCCAATATAGAGTTCTGTGACGAATGCGCCAAGAACAAACAGCATAGGAGTTCTCACAAGTTGTCTGAACACCTTGGATCGACCAAGTGTCTTGACCTACTGCACATGGATCTTATTGGTCCAACTGAGGTTGAAAGCTTGGGAGGTAAAAGATATATTTTTGTATGCATTGACGATTATTCTAGATATACTTGGGTGGACTTTCTCAGGGAAAAAGGCAACGCTTTCAAAGCTTTTGAAAAATTATGCAACCGTCTCATGACTGAGAAAGATACCAAAGTAAAAATGATTCGAAGTGATCACGGACGAGAATTTGAAAACCAGTCCTTTGAAGAATATTGTACTACTCATGTGATCAAGCATGAATTTTCCGCACCAAAAACTCCTCAACAAAATGGTGTGGTGGAAAGAAGAAATCGCACCTTGCAAGAGATGTCAAGGGTCATGCTAAACGCCAAGAATGTTGCTGAGTTCTTGTGGGCTGAGGCTGTTAATACTGCATGCTACACCATAAATCGAGTGTACTTAAGACCAAATTCTCTCATGACTCCATATGAAATATGGAACGGTAAAAAGACATTTATCACTTACTTTCATATATTTGGTAGCAAATGTTTTGTGTTAAATGACAGGGAACATATGAGAAAATTCCAAGAAAAGAGTCATGAAGGAGTGTTCGTAGGATACTCTATCACAAGCAGAGCATACAGGATATACATTCCAAAGACAAGGAAAGTTCTTGAATCCACAAATGTTGCCATAGAAGATTTCTCATGCAAGGATCTTGCTCAACTTAATGATGAAGAAGCACCATCTACACAACCTAGCAGCCAGAGGCAAATCAATGCTAAACAAATCAACACCAGCAATGAATCCACGGAAGTCGTTCAAACGCCCTCTCTGGACACATCGTCACATGACTCTGAGCCCGAGAAAGACCTCAATGGACGTATTCAAAAGCATCATGATCTAGATGATGTCATAGGCGATGTGAATGAGAAAAGAAGAACCCGGGGAAGGAAGATCAACTTCAAGGAACTAGCTGGCCTACACTGCTATACATCTAAGATCGAACCAACCAAAGTGGAAGAGGCTCTTCTGGATGAGCATTGGATAAACGCCATTCAGGATGAACTACTTCAGTTCAAGAGAAATGAAGTGGGACCCTTGTCAAAAGACCCAAAGATAAGAATGTAATCGGTACCTAGTGGATCTTTCACAACAAAATTGATGAAAAGGGGAACATTACAAGGAACAAGGCACGACTAGTTGCTCAAGGATACACATAGGTTGAAGGAGTGGACTTCAGTGAGACATTTGCTCCCGTAGCCAGACTTGAAGCAGTCCGACTCCTATTATCCATTGCATGCTCTTTAGGGTTCAAGCTCTATCAAATGGATGTCAAAAGTACTTTCCTAAATGGATGGCTCAATGAAGAAGTATACGTGCAGCAGCCCAAAGGATTCGAGGACCCTCATCATCCACAACATGTCTATAAGCTCAACAAAGCTCTATATGGCCTAAAACAAGCTCCCAGGGCCTGGTACGAGAGGCTGTCCAAATACCTACTTGAACATGGATTTGAAAGAGGAAGTCTTGACAAGACCTTGTTCATCAAAAGGGAAAGCAAAGGAATACTAATTGCTCAATTCTATGTAGATGACATAGTCTTTGGATCAACACATCATATGCTCAAAGACCACTTCATCGAAATCATGGGTAAGGAGTTCGAAATGAGCATGGTTGGAGAACTAACCTAATTCCTTGGCTTGCAGGTAGCACAAAAGAAAGATGGCATATTTCTCAGTCAAACCAAGTATGCTTGAAACATTGTCAAAAAGTTTGGTATGGAGTCCCGCAAACCTGTCCGAACACCTATAGGGACTAACGACGGATTGAGCAAAAATCCCAGTGGTCAAAGTGTTGATCAGAAATTCTATCGAAGCATCATTGGGAGCTTAATATACCTGGCTGCAAGTCGATCTGACATAAGCTATGCAGTTGGAGTATGTGCACGCTACCAAGCCGATCCCAAGGAATCTCACTTAAAAGCAGCTAAAAGAGTGATCAAATATGTTTCAGGGACAAGTGAAATTGGTATATGGTATTCTAAAGAATCTAATCTTTCACTACTTGGCTATAGTGATGCAGATTGGGCAGGTGATGCGGACGATAGAAAAAGTACAACCGGAGGATGCTTCTACATTAGGACTAACTTAGTTAGTTGGTATAGCAAGAAACAAAGTTCCATCTCTCTCTCAACTGCCGTAGCTGAATATATTGCGGCTGGAAGTTGTTGTGCACAATTGCTATGGATGAAGCAAATGATGCTAGACTATGGTATTGATCAAAAAGTCCTCACCATACTATGTGACAACATGAGTGCGATCAACATCTCAAAGAATCCAGTCCAACATGGAAGAACTAAGCACATTGAGCTCCGACACCATTTCATAAGGGATCTTGTTGAAGAAGGAATAGTGTCCATCCAACATGTCGGAACTACTGAGCAACATGCGGATATTTTTACTAAGGCTTTAGATCGCGAGAGATTTGAAAAACTGAGGAGAGATCTCGGATTATGCATAATCTCATAAAATCCCAAAATTACTGGAATAAGTTTTACATTTTGTGTAATTTTTTATATTTTAATTAGTCATATATATTTATTACCTTAAATATATTATTCCTTTTGTGGTACACTAACCAGTTTGGAAAGAATCTTTTGCAGATCATCCTAATAACCATGGTTAATTTTCAAATTGGTAGGAGTTATTTTTTGAATGTGATTTGTAATACCCCAGATTTTTATCAAAGTCCAAAGGAATAAAAATTTATTCCGATCAATGTCGAAATATATCCGAGAAGAAGAAAATAATTTATCACAATAAATTATTGCTCGGATATGAAACGCCGATAGATTTAAATTCAAAATGGAATAAAAGAGGGAAAGGAAGCCCGAAGGCATTCCATGAATTGAGTAACAAAATTTGGAATTTAGTTCATGAAAGAAAAGAATTTTTAATTCCAAGAACCCGTGAAGTCGGAAGAAATTTAATGATACAATCGCAATCAATCAATCGATCAATAAGTCGCGCAACTTCGGGGACGAAGTTGATTTTTAAGGAGGGTAGATTGTAATACCCGAGAAATCGCCATCGAAAATTTAAATCCAAAAATAAAGAATTGGATTTAAATTATTAAAACCGAAATAATTCCGAGAGAGCGGAATTTATTATTTATCGGAAGATAACAACTCGAAACGAGTTTATCGAATTGTCCCAACAATCACGGATAATTCCCACATTATGATTTTTATTTTTGTAGAGAAGGAATCTTAATATTTAAAAAAAAAAAAAAAAAAAATTAAAAGTTACTGTAGCACGTGTCTACTGTAGCAGTACTGTAGCAGTACTGTAGCACTACTGTAGCACGTGCGGGTACTGTAGCAGCCGATCCCTTGTCGGATTTTTGTCCCTTTAATGGCAAAAATACACCCCCAACACCCCATTATCACCCATCTACTTCATTTCTTCACCCAAAAACTCTCCCAAAACTCTCCCAAAGCCAAAACACCTTTCCGGCGAACTTCCGACGAACTTCCGGCAACTCTCCGGCAACCAAATCCGACCAAGGAAGTGTGTAGATCAAGGATCACAGTGCTTAGATCTTTGGTAAGTAGTATCTTAGGTTCTCAATCTCGTTTTTCCTCTCAAATCCCCAATCTAACTCTTGAATCGTTGATTGCAAATACGTTCGTGGCCAAAGTCGGGAACTTTGCGTTTCGTAGATCCGTTCGTAGGTGTTTGGACGACTCAAGAACACAATCTTTGTAAGTTAACCTTACTATGGTTTTGGGTGACTTAAAATGCAACCAAACATAGAGTTTTAAAAACTCTAAAAATCTGTCAACAAGAGAAACCCTCAACGCAGCGTTTTTGTATGAATTTTTCGAACCTCTAAAGCTGCTCAAACAAGAAAACTCAAAACATGAAAAGTGTTCCTAAGACTTTGGTCTAGCTTCTGTAAAAATTTCAGAATTTTTCATGATGTTTTGAAACCTGAAACCAACCCAAAACCGAAGAGTATTAAATCTGGATCTTAGAACTTTGGCAGATTTCACTCTCAATCTTGTTGGTTATTTTGACCTTGGATCTAGGCCGATCTAGGATTGGTGTTGAACATGAAAGTTGTAGATCTATGAGTTTAAAACATTACTGTAAGTTTTTAGAATTTTTCGTTGAGATTTGAGCCTCCGAATCTGAGCCGATCCGATCTGCGTTAGTACCGATGTCAAGAACCTTGACAGATTTCTTAACCGAACTTGATGAGCATATTTCTATTACTTCGAGTGTTCAAACCTGAAAACTCAAAACTAAGATTTTGATCCAAAGATCTTAATCTATATTGTGTAAAAATTTCAAAGATTTTCATCAAGTTTTGATACCCCAAATCGTATCGAACATATTCTGCGTTTTTAAGAATTGTCAAAGGATGACAGATTTCATAACCGATCTTGATGAGCTTATTCCTATCATTTCTAGCCCGAACCAATCTTCATGATCTAAACAAAAGTTGTTGGAAATCATGTCTAGTATGTCTCTGTAAAATTTCAGAATTTTTGAAGTCCATTTGATATGATAAAAAGTCGAATCTTTTAACGTCGTCAAACCTGAATTCTGACAGATTTTTGTTTCTGAAGAAAACTCGATTTTTGACATGCTTCACATCGTTTTTCCGAAAAACTTAAAACACGAAAGTTGTTCGTTGGGATGTTTTTGAGCTACTGTACAAATTTCAAAACAATCGCCTAAGAAATGGATTTTTAAACCAAAAAGGCGTAAACTGTGACATCGATCGATTTTTGAAATCTTTTAAACAACGATCGAAACGTTGAATTACGATATATCTATACTTTTGAAAAATCCCGTTACACCAAATAAAAACATTTTCTGTAAAAGAATTCTTTAGAAACATTGGGGACTTGTGACCAAGTTTGACGTTATCAATATGATTCATGCGGGTTTGATTCCCAATGATGTATTTGAGTTCTTGCGGGTTAGATTCCCCAAGGGCGATTGTATGTTGATTCCTGCGGGTTAGATTCCCCAGGATGTATTGAGTTCTTGCGGGTTAGATTCCCCAAGGGCGATTGTATGATTTCCTGCGGAAATATTGGTTATGAGGATTGCGGTCACAAGAGCCCTGGTGAACGGTGAACTATAAAAGAAACGAAAAATATTTTGAGAAATGATACTTTTGAAATTGGCTGAGGCCGCCGGATCACCGGCTAAATGATACTTTTGAAATTGGCTGCGGCCGCCGGATCACCGGCTAAATGATATATTGATGAAATGGTTATGTAACGGGAGAACAAAATATTTAAGGTTTTTAAGTCTTTATGCCTTGCAAATCATTTTCCTACAAGAAATCTTTTTATTAAATTTAACTAAAGGCTTTGAAACCCCTAACCCATGCTATGTGTTAGCTTACTCAGCGCGTTTTTGCTGACCCAAACCATATATCTCCTTTTTCTTACAGAGTACGAAGAATATGCATCGTCATATGCATACATGGGAACATTAGGGGAAATCTTTATTTAAAATCCCTGCATTTAATTACGACTTGCATGAACGGGTCTGTTTAACCCGTGTTTTGGCCATGTTGGCCCTATATTTAAATTCCGCTGCAACTTTGATGTATTATCTTTAAATTATCTATGAATGGGCCGTTTGAATATTTTAAATCCTGAGAAACCATAGCCTTGCATCTCTTTAGTGAGCTCGGAGAAACCGTGTCTTGCTAGGGAGGTGTGGCGGTGGCATCCCGGCCTGGGTTACCAAAACCGGGGTGTTACAGAGTGGTATCAGAGCCTGGAATATTTTAAAGCTATTATTTTACATAGCCCGGAATATTTTTAAACTACTATTTTAAAGAGCCCAATTATTATTTTGAAATTAAAGCCCAAATTTTTAGCCCAATTTTTTTTTTTTAGAAGCCCAAGAAATTATTTTGGCCCAATAACCTTGTTTTTATTTAAAGCCCAAATAATTTATTTCTTTCGGCCCAATATAGTGGCCCAAACCTTTTTATCCTTATTTTAATCTATCCATGGAATAAATTTATTTTTAAAACACATGGATAAATAAATGCATGCATAAAATTTTTTTTTATTGGGGGGATCACATATACATATGCATACATAAATATTTACACTAACTCTTTTTATGTGAACTATCGGTAATAAGAAACACTCCTACCTTAGAACTCGACATGATCTTGACTTAGGAGCGCTTGCTAAAGACTAACTTTGCCTTAGTCCTAGATCTTGATCACTTAGAAACTCATCTTCGCGTGCTTCTAAAATGACACCTAGAAGAAAACTGAGGAAGGATCATATGCGATGATACCCGAACATGGTTGTGAATAATACATAGGCAGTTATGGGGACATAACTGTAATCTTAAGGGGGGGAGGATGTAATACCCCGTAAGAATGCATAAGCATTTATTTTTGAAACCCGAATAGTTTGTATCCCAAATAAACAAAAGGACCCTAACTCTTAGCGCGAGAAAAGCCGAAGCACAACTTCGAGGACGAAGTTGATTCTTAAGGGGGGGAGGATGTAATACCCCAGATTTTTATCAAAGTCCAAAGGAATAAAAATTTATTCCGATCAATGTCGAAATATATCCGAGAAGAAGAAAATAATTTATCACAATAAATTATTGCTCGGATATGAAACGCCGATAGATTTAAATTCAAAATGGAATAAAAGAGGGAAAGGAAGCCCGAAGGCATTCCATGAATTGAGTAACAAAATTTGGAATTTAGTTCATGAAGGAAAAGAATTTTTAATTCCAAGAACCCGTGAAGTCGGAAGAAATTTAATGATACAATCGCAATCAATCAATCGATCAATAAGTCGCGCAACTTCGGGGACGAAGTTGATTTTTAAGGAGGGTAGATTGTAATACCCGAGAAATCGCCATCGAAAATTTAAATCCAAAAATAAAGAATTGGATTTAAATTATTAAAACCGAAATAATTCCGAGAGAGCGGAATTTATTATTTATCGGAAGATAACAACTCGAAACGAGTTTATCGAATTGTCCCAACAATCACGGATAATTCCCACATTATGATTTTTATTTTTGTAGAGAAGGAATCTTAATATTTAAAAAAAAAAAAAAAAAAAAATTAAAAGTTACTGTAGCACGTGTCTACTGTAGCAGTACTGTAGCAGTACTGTAGCACTACTGTAGCACGTGCGGGTACTGTAGCAGCCGATCCCTTGTCGGATTTTTGTCCCTTTAATGGCAAAAATACACCCCCAACACCCCATTATCACCCATCTACTTCATTTCTTCACCCAAAAACTCTCCCAAAACTCTCCCAAAGCCAAAACACCTTTCCGGCGAACTTCCGACGAACTTCCGGCAACTCTCCGGCAACCAAATCCGACCAAGGAAGTGTGTAGATCAAGGATCACAGTGCTTAGATCTTTGGTAAGTAGTATCTTAGGTTCTCAATCTCGTTTTTCCTCTCAAATCCCCAATCTAACTCTTGAATCGTTGATTGCAAATACGTTCGTGGCCAAAGTCGGGAACTTTGCGTTTCGTAGATCCGTTCGTAGGTGTTTGGACGACTCAAGAACACAATCTTTGTAAGTTAACCTTACTATGGTTTTGGGTGACTTAAAATGCAACCAAACATAGAGTTTTAAAAACTCTAAAAATCTGTCAACAAGAGAAACCCTCAACGCAGCGTTTTTGTATGAATTTTTCGAACCTCTAAAGCTGCTCAAACAAGAAAACTCAAAACATGAAAAGTGTTCCTAAGACTTTGGTCTAGCTTCTGTAAAAATTTCAGAATTTTTCATGATGTTTTGAAACCTGAAACCAACCCAAAACCGAAGAGTATTAAATCTGGATCTTAGAACTTTGGCAGATTTCACTCTCAATCTTGTTGGTTATTTTGACCTTGGATCTAGGCCGATCTAGGATTGGTGTTGAACATGAAAGTTGTAGATCTATGAGTTTAAAACATTACTGTAAGTTTTTAGAATTTTTCGTTGAGATTTGAGCCTCCGAATCTGAGCCGATCCGATCTGCGTTAGTACCGATGTCAAGAACCTTGACAGATTTCTTAACCGAACTTGATGAGCATATTTCTATTACTTCGAGTGTTCAAACCTGAAAACTCAAAACTAAGATTTTGATCCAAAGATCTTAATCTATATTGTGTAAAAATTTCAAAGATTTTCATCAAGTTTTGATACCCCAAATCGTATCGAACATATTCTGCGTTTTTAAGAATTGTCAAAGGATGACAGATTTCATAACCGATCTTGATGAGCTTATTCCTATCATTTCTAGCCCGAACCAATCTTCATGATCTAAACAAAAGTTGTTGGAAATCATGTCTAGTATGTCTCTGTAAAATTTCAGAATTTTTGAAGTCCATTTGATATGATAAAAAGTCGAATCTTTTAAAGTCGTCAAACCTGAATTCTGACAGATTTTTGTTTCTGAAGAAAACTCGATTTTTGACATGCTTCACATCGTTTTTCCGAAAAACTTAAAACACGAAAGTTGTTCGTTGGGATGTTTTTGAGCTACTGTACAAATTTCAAAACAATCGCCTAAGAAATGGATTTTTAAACCAAAAAGGCGTAAACTGTGACATCGATCGATTTTTGAAATCTTTTAAACAACGATCGAAACGTTGAATTACGATATATCTATACTTTTGAAAAATCCCGTTACACCAAATAAAAACATTTTCTGTAAAAGAATTCTTTAGAAACATTGGGGACTTGTGACCAAGTTTGACGTTATCAATATGATTCATGCGGGTTTGATTCCCAATGATGTATTTGAGTTCTTGCGGGTTAGATTCCCCAAGGGCGATTGTATGTTGATTCCTGCGGGTTAGATTCCCCAGGATGTATTGAGTTCTTGCGGGTTAGATTCCCCAAGGGCGATTGTATGATTTCCTGCGGAAATATTGGTTATGAGGATTGCGGTCACAAGAGCCCTGGTGAACGGTGAACTATAAAAGAAACGAAAAATATTTTGAGAAATGATACTTTTGAAATTGGCTGAGGCCGCCGGATCACCGGCTAAATGATACTTTTGAAATTGGCTGCGGCCGCCGGATCACCGGCTAAATGATATATTGATGAAATGGTTATGTAACGGGAGAACAAAATATTTAAGGTTTTTAAGTCTTTATGCCTTGCAAATCATTTTCCTACAAGAAATCTTTTTATTAAATTTAACTAAAGGCTTTGAAACCCCTAACCCATGCTATGTGTTAGCTTACTCAGCGCGTTTTTGCTGACCCAAACCATATATCTCCTTTTTCTTACAGAGTACGAAGAATATGCATCGTCATATGCATACATGGGAACATTAGGGGAAATCTTTATTTAAAATCCCTGCATTTAATTACGACTTGCATGAACGGGTCTGTTTAACCCGTGTTTTGGCCATGTTGGCCCTATATTTAAATTCCGCTGCAACTTTGATGTATTATCTTTAAATTATCTATGAATGGGCCGTTTGAATATTTTAAATCCTGAGAAACCATAGCCTTGCATCTCTTTAGTGAGCTCGGAGAAACCGTGTCTTGCTAGGGAGGTGTGGCGGTGGCATCCCGGCCTGGGTTACCAAAACCGGGGTGTTACATGATTTGACAGCCTATCATTGCACGTCCAGGGAAGAGTTCGGCGGGAACGGTTACTCACACCCAACAGTTCAAAAACGTGATCATTACCGTTTTGGGAAGTTGTGATTCTCATTCCAAATTTGAATAAAGGAAAGCTACTCTCATATCTCAACACCTTGATCTTATTCCTTTCTCATCTCTCTCCCGAACTCTCAAAATTCTCTTCATATCTTCCTCAAAATTCTGTGATTCCTCACTTGTTCTTGTCAAAAAGCTCTCCCTTTCAGCAACAATGGTGAAGACACGAGGAAGCCAAGGATCCAAATCACAAGACCCCACACCTACTTCAACCACTGGTAGCAAGAAAGTGATTTCTCCCGAGGAGTCAAGTGCAAAAGGACGCGCCAAGGCTGTCCAAAAAGCAATCATGGATCAGACTGTCTCGGAAACTCCCTCACTTGTTGTTGTTCCCTTCCACTCTTCTTCCCCATCTACTGCCGAAGAGAAGGGTACCACCGTAGCCGTTCAAGATCCGCTCGACATTCGAGCAGAAGCAGTCGGAGCCAAAGCCATGAAGCAAAAAGATGCCGAGGCCCAAAAGGTGAAGGGAAAAGCTGTTTCCACCTCCAAAACTCGAGAGAAGGCTGTTCCGAGGAAGAACGCTTCAATCAGCGAACGAGTTCAGGCAGACCTTGCCAAAGCACTGGAGCCCCTGGATTCCATTATGGCGAACATTCCCTCTATGGGATCTGAACAAGTGACCAAAGATGTTGTGCCCGATAAAGCTACTGAAACTACCATCAAGGATGCACAGAAGGTGTCCACCACAAAGACCAAGAAGAAAACTCCTGCGAAGAAGGCTGTGGTAGAACCAAGTGTGGTGACCCACCCTGCTCCTGTCACCACAACTGAAGTAACACCTGAGGAACCTCTTCAAATCACTGCTTCTGGAACTCAACCCAGTCCAGTCAAGGCGTCTGAACCTGTGACTGAACCACTTGATGAAGAGGAACTCGACTCTGACTATGTGCAAGAGGCTGATGATGAAAGCTCAGGAGATGAATCCATGATTGACATCAGCGATGACAAATGGAATGATGCTGTAAATGAGATCACCGAAGAGATTGACTGGACCGCTAGTCAGAAAAGGAAACATGCCCTGAGGAAAGAACCTGAACAAATTGCTCCTGCCAAAGAACTTGTTCACACTGAAATTGAGCAGGAAGAAGAAGAAGAGGCCGATGAATCCTCTAGCTCTGAGGACAACCAGAACAAAGAATCGGAAGGTGACACTGAACACCCTCAAGATGCTACCCCCGAACCCACTGAGGGGGAGAATCCCACTGAAGATAAGTCCGAGGAATTGGGTTCACAAGATACCCAAAGTGATGCAGATGGATCCGACCGTGAAAATGAAGAAGAGGGATCTGATGAGGAATCTGGAGAAGAAGAGGAGTCCGAGCAAGTAGAAGAGGAGGAACCTCAGACTGAAGCACGAGAACTAACTCCTCCAGCAAGAAGTTCTCCAAAGGAGTCCGAACCAAAGAAACAGACTCGTTCTGAACCAGAAGGGTCTTCTAAAGTCACTGCATCCAAGAAGAGGAAGATTGTCCTATCTTCATCTGAAGAACATGAACCAGAGATCATCGATGCAGGAAACGCCGTAACCACTGCATTCTACTATGAAGTGTCCGAGCAATACTTTACAACTGTTCTAGAGAAGATGAAGGTTTATCCAGAGATCCGATTCGTTGCTGCACGATACGAGGAAATGGGCTGGCACAAGTATCTGGAAGAAAGGTCTCTACTATTCTGGGGAACGGAGATCAAGCAGTACAAAGGACAGCTAGTGAGGCATTTCTATGCAAACCTGAGCTCTGACGTCCTCAACACCAAAAGCCCCTGGTTTGAACTAAGCTACACACATGGACAGCTGTTCGAACTCAAAGCCTGAGCCCTAAACCGATTCCTCCAGGTACCCCGAACTTCTCTGAAATCTGTTTACTCTCGAAGTGCCAAGTTCTCTACGAACACTATTGCTGAAATTAGGGATGGCAATGGGTCGGAGATGGATCGGAGAAGCCTAAATCCACCTCCACCCATCAATGTTATATTAATCATCCAACCCACCTATCATCCATCTAAAATTCAATCCAAATCCAATCCACCCATCAACCACGGGTGAAACGGGTGGATCGGGTGGTTAGTGGATTTAAAACATAATAAACGATGCAATAATTTATATTCAAAATAAACTATTACAAATCCCCCACTTAAATTTCAACAAGCAAAGTAACAATTACCCTGTTAAGGAAAATGTAAAGAGCCAAAAAGATATTGAATTTTTCTCAATATCATTCATTTCATGCCAATTTGCAAGTCAAACATCAAATCTTTTCTCATCCCGCAATAAAGAATATATATATACAAACAGTTATATTATCCGAGAAAAAAATTAAAAGAAAATAGAGCAATAAAGGCAAAATAAATTAATTGATTACGAATTAATACCATCAACTTCAGTTACAAAATTTCCTTCAACTCCTAAATCAACATCTTCCAAGATAGTTGCACAAGCTTGTGCATTATCAAAACAAGAATCTAACAAGTATTATGTTAGAAACATATAAATTATTGTATCTAAAATTATAAATTAATCTCATTAAATCATGTAAATTAAAACAAAAAAATATTTGGGAGAGAAGAACGATTTCAATTCTAAATTTTAAGAGCGGGATTGAGGGATTCTAAATTTCTAATGCAATCTAGGTTTTAACTTTTTATGAGTTTTTAATACTATTTATTTTATTTATATAAATATAATAGATTTTTAATGTGAAATATTTATATTTTTAAAATATATATTTATATATTTAATAAAAGAAGCGGGTGATGGGTGGATTGAAAGGTGGGTTGGATGATGGATCGGGTGGTGGGTTGGATGAGCCTAAATCCATCTCCGACCCGATCCGTCACCCAGTCCACCCATCACCCTATAAGAATCCATGTTTTTTCGGGTTTTCGTCCATTTTATCGGATCGGGTGGATCGGGTTACGGGCGGATGCGGGTGGAATTGCCATCCCTAGCTGAAATACTCACTGGAGTAGAAGGGAGAAGGTTTCAAGGGAAGGGGTTAAGTGCAGGTGTTCTAACTCAAAAATTTTCACTGCTTTACAAATTATGTGCACACAACATCATGCCCACTGCTAACCATTCTGTTGTGTCAAAAAGCATGTGTAAATTATTGTTTGCCATAGACCAGAAGTATGAGATCAATTATGGAGCCCTTGTGCTCAAGCAAATGTTGGCATTCGCGGGCACCATCAAGAGGAAGTACAACACCACTCTTCCCTTCCCTGGCCTCATATCTGAGTATCTGAAGCATCTCCACATTCTTGGAAGCAAGCATGATCGACCAGTGGACATTGCCGACTTCAAGCTCTCCTCAAATCTTGCTAAGAAGAAGCCAGACTTGGCTGGACCAGGAGGGAGGATCCCTGCGAAAGATGCCTTCTCCATGCTCCGTGATGATCTCACTGTAATACCCGAGAAATCGCCATCGAAAATTTAAATTCAAAAATAAAGAATTGGATTTAATTTTTAAAACCGAAATAATTCCGAGAGAGCGGAATTAATTATTTATCGGAAGATAGCAACTCGAAACGAGTTTATCGAATTGTCCCAACGAGCACAAATAATTCCCACATTATGATTTTTATTTTTATCTTTTTGAAGATAAGAATCTTAATATATAAAAAAAAAAAATTTAAAAAAAAAAAAAAGTTACTGTAGCATGCTACTGTAGCATGCTACTGTAGCAGTCGGCAATGACGCGTTTTTGGCGACTTTTTGCCATTTTTCGGGGCCCAAGGTTGGGAATCTTGACTAATCATGGGGGGGACACATCTTGGACATTATAGAGTGATTCCCATCCCTATTGTCAGCCATCCTCATCAATAATTCATCCCAAAAACTCTCACAAACTCTCCCAAAGCCAAAACACTCTTCCGGCGACTTTCCGGCAACTTTCCGGCAACCAAATCCGACCAAGAAAGTGTGTAGATCAAGGATTTGCAGGCTTTGGATTGTTGGTAAGAGGTAAATCAAGTTTCCTTATTGTTTTAAGATCATAATCAACATTCTAACTTACGGATCTTTACTTGCAAACACATTCGTGGCCAAAGGAGAAGAAGAACGTGTTGCGTAGATCCGTTCGTGGCGATTTTGGACAAATCGATCAACCCTAGGACATTCAAGAACTCACTTACTGTAAGTTAATACCTTCCATATCAATATGGGTGGTTTAAAGACATCCGAAACATTGGATCTTAAACGAAACGTTAAAATCAAACCTAAAAACCCCAATCTACGTATTTTCTGAAATCCGACCAAAACTCTTACTTCGAGTGTTCAAACCTAAAAACTCAAAACTAAGATTTTGATCCTAAGATCTTAAGCTACACTGTGTAAAAATTTCAGAGATTTTCATCAAGTTTTGATACTCCAAATCGAGTCGGACATATTCTGCGTTTTTAAGAATTTTCAAAAGTTGACAGATTTCATAACCGAACTTGATGAGCTTATTTCTATCATTTCTAGTCCGATCCAATCTTTATGATCTAAACAAAAGTTGTAGATCTATGATTCTTGAATACCTCTGTAAAATTTCATGCATTTTCATTAAGATTTGCTACCCCAAACCGCGTCGAACATATTCTGTGGTGCATGAACCTTTCGAAAACTGAGACAGATTTTAAGACCGAACTTAGTAGATTAATCTGACTTAATCCGTGATGAATTTGCATAATTTGCCTCTAATAAAACTTGTTTATTTTGGTGTCTTTTAAGTGCCTGTAAATTTTCAGAATTGTTGGAGTTCATTTGATATGTTAAAAAGTCAAATCTTTGACAGATGTCAAACCTGAATCCTGACAGTATACTATTTGTGTAGAAAACTTGATTTTTGACATGCTTCCCATCATTTTTCCGAAAAACTCAAAACATGAAAGTTGTTCATTGGGATGTTTTTGAGCTACTGTGAAAATTTCAGATCAATCGCCTAAGAAATGGATTTTTAAACTGAAAAGGCGTAAACTGTGACATCGATCGGTTTTAAACTTGTGAAATTTTGAAATTTCTAAACAACGATCGAAATCTTGTGATACGATAAAGCTGTATTTTTGGAAATCACGTTACACTAAAGTTGAAACGATATCGGTTACATTGGTTACATAAAATTAGGAAGTGAGTGCTATGTAGGGTGCCCTCCTAATTATTCATTTTGTGCCAAAACGGCAATGATGACTACGCGCGAAAGATTGCCAAAACGGCATCTTATATTTTTGGGCCTATCCTCTCGGGTGTATCCGTATGGGTTACTCGAGGCTTGACGGAGCGGTACTGGATATGGCGTATTTGGTCACAAGAGACCAACGGCCTACCCTCTCGAGTGTATCCGTATGGGTTACTCGAGGCTCGACGGAGTGGTACTGGGTATGGCGAATCGGCTGCGGCCGCCGGAATACCGGCTAAATGAGATGATACTTATGAAATTGGCTGAGGCCGCCGGATCACCGGCTAAATGATATATATTGTTGAGATGATGGCGTAACGGGAAATATATATTAAAAAGCTCAGATTTTATGAAATTGGCTGCGGCCGCCGGATTGCCGGCTAAATTAAATATTGTTTTAAAGGTGGCGTAACGGGGAGAATTTTTAAAGCTCAAAATTTTTATTTCTTTACTTACGGTATTATCCATGTTTTTTTTAA
Organism: Hygrophila difformis; assembly: GCA_030278955.1. Classification (NCBI taxonomy): domain Eukaryota; kingdom Viridiplantae; phylum Streptophyta; class Magnoliopsida; order Lamiales; family Acanthaceae; genus Hygrophila; species Hygrophila difformis. The sequence continues at coordinate 1,513,203 of JAOANR010000301.1, forward strand.
TCATGTCTTAAATAATTGCCCATGCTTAAGATTTTAAATTATGAAATTAAAGGTGTCTTTAAAGTATGCAATTATATTCGCATTTTTTTTTAAATTGGTAACTAAAATGTTTTTATGCATGGCAAGAAGTTTTTTTTTTTAATTATTAAAAATCTAACCCCTTTATTGCTATGTGAGGATTGACTTACTCAGTATTTTATAATACTGATAAAAACCGTTGTTCATTTTTTTTCTGTTACAGAGTACGGAGCATGATCACTCATTGGGGGATCATTTTGGGCATTTAATTGTTTATTCTACGTGACTTGCATGAACGGGTCTGTTTAACCCGTGTTTTGGCCATGTCGGCCCTATATTCTAAATTCCGCTGCATACACTTTATTTCCGCTGCATACTTTATATTCTCGCTGCAACTCTGATGTAGTATTTTTAAATTATTTATGAATGGGCTACTTGGATATTTTAAATTCTGAAAAACCATAGCCTTGCATCTCTTTAGTGAGCTCGGAGAAACCGTGTCTTGCTAGGGAGGTGTGGCGGTGGCATCCCGGCCTGGGTTACCAAAACCGGGGTGTTACAATGTGGTATCAGAGCCCGAAATATTTTAAAGCTATTATTTTACATAGCCGGGAATATTTTAAAACTACTATTTTAAAGAGCCCGGAATATTTTTAAACTATTATTTTTAAGTATTATTATTTTTAGAGTTATTATTTCTAAACTAGTAATATATTTTAAAAAAGCCCAATTATTGTTTTGAAGTTAAAGCCCAAATTTTTAGCCCAAAAATTTTTAAGAAGCCCAAGAAATTATTTTTAGCCCAATACCTGTATTTTTAAATAAAGCCCAAATGTTTATTATTTCGAGCCCAAAAATTTTATTTACTTAGTGTAATATTTTAAACCCAATGATTAATTATTTTTGGCTCAATATCTAAATATCATGATAAGCCCAACTATTTTGGCCCAATAACCTTGTTTTTATTTAAAGCCCAAATAATTTATTTCTTTCGGCCCAATATAGCGGCCCAAACCTTTTATCCTTATTTTAATCTATCCATGGAATAAATTTATTTTAAAACCCATGGATAAATAAATGCATGCATAAATTTTTTTTTTATCAGGGGGATCATCACTGCATGTGCATATTGCATTTCTATACCTTAGAGAACCTAGAAGCGTTATGTTGTAACCTAGATCTTTTTCTTGCGCTAGATGGCTAACCAAGACATGATGAACTTAATGGTCAAAATGATGAACGCTCACTTTGATTCCCAACAAACCATACAACAAATGGAACATCGTATGGCCCAATTGGAGGCAAATCTGCACCATATGGGAAATTTAAGAGAGGCGGACCACCACCGCATAAACCAGCTCGAAGACCAAATCCAAAACCTCACTACACAAAATCTATCTTTAAAGGAGCTTGTTGATGCTCATGGGGAGGACTTGAACCACATTTTCGATGACCTACTACCGTCAAGTCCAGTGGAGGAAGATCCGGAGGAGGATCCCACCACTGTGCCGGAGGACGCCTAGAACGATAGGAGGATCCTATTTTGGTATATCCTATCACCTGTACTAAAAAAAAAAAAAATCAAGTTTTTGTTTGAACACTCTCTATTCCAAAAATTTTGTTGAATTCCCAAACAACAAATCCATCTCAAACGCACGGCTCATTTAAACCTTGAAACCCAAGACCCTGAAACCCTAGACCCTGGGGTTTCGATAATCATTGTATAAACCCTTTATTATATTTTCCTTAAAATCTAAATCACTTGTTCTTGCAACAGAATGGCACCGAGAGGGAGACCGCGCGTCCAGCCCATTCCTCCCAATACCAACGAAATACCTAGGCAACCCGACATGCCGATACCAAACGTGGGTGTACACGCTCAGGAAGAGCCAGCAGGCCCTATACCAGACAACATAGGTAATCGCCTGCGCACTCTAGAAGAGGTTCTCATTGCGATAGGGAACGCGCAGGTGAACCAAGGCCAAGCGGCTGCGGCACCTCCACCACAAGCTCGCATTAATTACCTAGCCATGGTGAACCCATACCAACCGCCGCACTACGCAGGCGAGGAAGACCCTGCAAAACTAGAGGAGTGGATTAGGACCTTCGACAAGTTGTTAAGCGCAGTTAAGTGCCCAGAAGGGGAAAAGGTGCATGTGGCCTCATACTACTTGGGAGGTGAAGCAGACGACTGGTGGCAAGCCACCCAGGGAAAGATACGAGAGGAAGATGTGCCCTATTCATGGACTGAAATGATGGAACTGCTCAGGGACCGATTTTACCCCCTGAGTACGAAGGCGGCCATGTACGAGGAGTTTTTGTCACTGAAACAAGGCGGGCAGACTGTACAAGAGTATTACACTCGATTCAAGGAGTTGGTACGCTTTGCACCAAGACTAGTACCGACAGACGTAGAGAAGGCACAAAAATTCGAGATGGGATTGAACTTGACCATACGGGAAGTGATCACTGGTGTCCATTACCCGGACCTGCAAGCAGTATATGATCGTGCAGTTGCTGTTGCAAGGGTGCAACAACTGAAGAGGAGGATGAGTGGAGAGTCCAGCCGGGGACCTCAGGGGCAAGATAAGAGGAACAGGGATAACCGCACCGGTAACAATTCTGGAGGAAACAACTTTCGGGGAGGCCTGAACAGACCCCCTCAGAACAACAATAGGGGAAATGGTGGGAGAACCTTTTTCCAGGGTAACCCTGTGCCACCATGCCCAAGATGTGGGAGACCTCACTTGATTAGGGGATGCCCCCAACAGGGCACATACTTCAGGTGTGGTCGATTTGGTCATCGGGTGAATGAGTGCCGGACTCGAATTGAAAACATCACCAAGCGGGAGGACTTGATTATGGGGCCAGCACAGCCTCGTAACCAAAATGGACGGAATGGTAACTATCAAGGGTACAGACCCCCTCAGAACCAGAATTTCAACCAGAATCAACGCCCTCCACAGAATCCAAATCAGCAACAGAATCAGAACCCGAACCGGGATCAGCCGGGCAACCAAGGACGGCCCATGGGGAGATTGAATGTTATCAACCAAGCAGATGTGCCTATGCAGGGTGACGTGATGGCAGGTACATTCCATGTTTTAAGTACACCCCTTAAAGTTCTGTTTGACTCAGGAGCTAGTTGTTCGATTATATCATCAAGAGTCTTATCTGAACTAGATCTACCTAAGTGCGAACTGATTAACTTAGAAATTCAACTACCATCAGGAGAGGTAGTACCATGCTCTAAACGTTATAACGGAATTCCGATAGTTATCAAGAACATAGAATTTTTCGCAAACTTGGTAGAATTTAATTTAAGGGACTTCGACGTTATACTGGGAATGGATTGGTTGACCCGGTATAAAGCGGTGATAGAATGTCAAAAGCAGAAGATCACCTTGTCGAAAGGTAGGGGAAAGAGAGTCATCTTTTACTCTCAACCCCCTAAGAGGAGCAACAAGATTGTTAACGCTCTCAAGCTTCGTGGCTTAATGCATAAGGGATACGCGTTGTATGCATGCTACGTTCACAACCTTGAGGCGGAAGAGAGCAAGGTTGACGACATCCCAGTGGTGAGAGAATACCCGGACGTATTTCCTGAAGACATCCCTGGTATGCCACCTGAGAGAGATCTTGAATTCACCATAGATCTCATTCCGGGAACGGAACCTGTTTCGAAGGCCCCTTACCGTATGGCACCACTGGAAATGAAGGAGTTAAAGGAACAACTCGAAGAGTTGTTGGAGAAAGGATACATAAGACCAAGTACGTCCCCGTGGGGAGCACCGGTCTTATTTGTTAAAAAGAAGGACGGAGGACTACGCCTTTGCATCGATTACAGAGGACTCAATCAAGTGACCATCAAGAACAAGTATCCATTACCAAGGATTGAGGACTTATTTGATCAATTGAAGGGGGCGTCGGTGTTCTCAAAGATCGACTTGCGATCCGGTTATCACCAGCTGAGGATTTCGGAGAAGGATATCCCGAAGACGGCATTCCGAACTCGTTATGGACACTACGAGTTCACAGTATTATCCTTTGGGTTAACAAATGCACCTGCAATGTTCATGAACCTCATGAACGATGTATTTAGAGAATTGTTAGATCAATGCGTCGTGGTGTTCATCGACGACATCCTGATCTACTCGAGAAGCGAGGAGGAGCATTCCCAACATTTGCACCAAGTGTTAGGGATTTTGCGCAAGAACCAACTCTATGGCAAACTATCCAAATGCGACTTTTGGTTGAAGGAAGTAGCATTCCTTGGGCACATAGTATCCGCCACTGGAGTTTCAGTGGATCAGGCAAAAATTTCGGCGGTGACGGAATGGGTATCGCCGACGAGTCCAACTGAAATACGGAGCTTCCTTGGGCTAGCTGGTTATTATAGGCGATTTGTGAAGGACTTCTCGAAAATCGCACGCCCGTTGACCCAGCTGTTGAAGAAAGGGGTGAAATATGACTGGACCAGTGAGTGTGAGTCCGCGTTTCAAGAACTGAAAAAGCGACTCACCAGTACACTCGTACTAGCACTACCATCAGAGAATGGTGACTTCGAAGTTTACAGTGACGCTTCGAAGGAAGGTCTAGGATGTGTTTTGATGCAAGACTCGAGAGTCATTGCATATGCTTCGCGCCAATTGAAACCTCATGAAGCGAACTACCCGACGCACGACTTGGAGTTGGCGGCAGTCGTGTTCGCTCTGAAAATATGGAGACACTACCTTTATGGGAGAAAGTGTCGGATGTTCACAGACCACAAAAGCCTCAAATACATATTCACTCAAAAAGAGTTAAATCTGAGACAACGGAGATGGTTGGAACTAATCAAGGACTATGATCTCGAAATTTCTTATCACGAAGGGAAGGCCAACGTGGTAGCCGATGCCTTAAGCCGGAAGACCCAACATGTGGCGAATTCGTTGGTGATTCCGCCGGCATTATATATGGACTTGGCAAGATTGAGCTTAGAACTAGTGCATTCGGGCACTGTAAATGAAATGGTCAACGCCATGGTAGTCGAATCAACCATATTTGACGAGATCAAACTCGCCCAACCGGGCGACGCAAAGTTGGAAAGGATTAAGGAGAACATTGCCAACGGGAAGGCGATAGGATTTGCTATCCATGAGGACGGAAGCATTCGTTTCAAGGGAAGATGGTGTGTACCACAGAAATGCGTGGAGATAAAACAAAGATTGATGGAAGAAGGGCATAACACACCTTACTCGGTTCACCCTGGAGGCGACAAATTATATAAGGATTTGAGGAAGATTTACTGGTGGCCGAGGATGAAGAATGAAGTGGCAGAATTTGTAGCTAGATGCCTCACGTGCCAAAAGGTCAAAGCCGTGCGACAAAAACCCTTAGGATTGATGCAACCATTGGAAATCCCGAGTTGGAAGTGGGATAGTATCTCTATGGATTTCGTTTCGGGATTACCACGATCACCAAGAGGAATGAATAAGATATGGGTGATTGTCGATAGGCTAACGAAGACGGCCATTTTTATCCCAATGAAGGACACTTGGACCATGGACCAATTAGCAAGGGCGTATATTGACAATGTGGTACGAAGACACGGGGTGCCACATGACATTATCTCCGATAGAGACAGTAGATTTGTCTCTCACTTTTGGATCAAGTTACAAGAAGCCCTCGGTACGCAGATTAAGATGAGCACCGCATTCCACCCAATGACGGATGGACAAACTGAGAGAACAATCCAAACGTTGGAAGACATGCTGAGAGCTTGTGTCCTAGAGTTTAAGGGTAGTTGGGAAAATCATTTACCCCTAATTGAATTTTCCTACAACAATAGCTACCATGCTAGCATCGGCATGGCACCATTCGAGGCATTGTATGGTCGAAGGTGCCGAAGTCCGTTGAGTTGGGAAGGGAGTGATAAGACAGTGGTAATAGGACCACAACTCGTAGAAGATATGACCCAACAAATCAAAGTGATTCAAGGAAAGATGAAAGCGGCCCAAGACCGACAGAAAAGTTATGCCGATGTGAGACGGCAAGACCTAGAATTTCAAGTTGGAGATAAGGTCATGTTAAAGATATCACCGATGAAGGGGGTTATGCGTTTTGGCAAACGAGGAAAGTTAAGTCCTCGATATATAGGACCTTATGAAATTCTAGAAAAAGTCGGGAATCTAGCATATCGTCTAGCCTTACCGCCACAATTGGCTCGAGTTCACAATGTGTTCCACGTATCACAATTGAAGAAGTATGTGCACGATCCGACCCATGTACTCCAACCGGAAGGAATTGAATTGGATGATGACTTGAGCTATGAGGAAATTCCGGTACGAATACTCGATGTTAAGGAGAGAGTAACAAGGAACAAAACCGTGAGAATGGTCAAGGTTCTTTGGTCGAACCATGAAAGTGAAACGGCGACATGGGAGTTAGAAGCCGACATGAAGGAGCGTTACCCGACCCTATTCCAAAACGGTGCAACCACAGTTATGGGGACATAACTGTAATCTTAAGGAGGAGAGGATGTAACGACCCGAATATTTTGTATCCCAAATGAACAAATTCAAATTGTTTTGAACTACGTAATGACTTGATCCCTTCACGGGGTACGTAGGCAACTTGGAAATTTCAATTCTGGGTTCAGTCAAATAATATCAAACAACAAAACACAATGATACAATCGCAATCAATCAATCGATCAATAAGTCGCGCAACTTCGGGGACGAAGTTGATTCTTAAGGAGGGTAGATTGTAATACCCGAGATGTAACACCCCGGATTTGATAACCCAGGCCGGGATGCCACCGCCACACCTCCCTAGCAAGACACGGTTTCTCCGAGCTCACTAAAGAGATGTAAGGCTATGGTTTTTCAGGATTTAAAATATTCAAGTAGCCCATTCATAGATAGTTTAAAAATGCTACATCAGAGTTGCAGCGAGAATATATATAAGTACGCAGCGGAAGTAAAATGTATGCAGCGGAATTCGAAATATAGGGCCGACATGGCCAAACCACGGGTTAAACAGACCCGTTCATGCAAGTCATGTAAAATAAATAATTAAGTGTCCAAATGATCCCCCAATGAATGATCATGCTTCGTACTCTGTAACAGAAAAAAAATGAACAACGGTTTTTATCAGTATTATAAAATACTGAGTAAGTTAATCCTTACATGACAATAAAGGGGTTAGATTTTTAGTAATTAAGTTAAAACTCTTTGCCATGCATAAAAACACTTTTTTAAAAAGAATGCGAAGATAATGCATACTTTAAAGGCACATTTAAATTTCGTAATTTAAAACTTAAGCATGGGCAATTATTTAAGACATGATTTAAAAACATGATTAATGCCGTAAGTATGTAAATAAAAACTTGAGCTTTAAAAATTTTCACCGATACGCCACCATCAAAACGATATTTAAATTTAGCCGACAATTCGGCGGCCGCAGCCAATTTCATAAAATCTGAGCTTTTTAATATATTTCCCGTTACGCCATTATCTCAACAATATATAGCCGGTGATCCGGCGGCCTCAGCCAATTTCATAAGTATCATATCATCTAGCCGGTGATCCGGCGGCCGCAGCCGATACGCCATACCCAGTACCACTCCGTCGAGCCTCGAGTAACCCATACGGATACACTCGAGAGGGTAGGCAGTTGGTCTCTTGTGACCAAATACGCCATATCCAGTACCGCTCCGTCGAGCCTCGAGTAACCCATACGGATACACTCGAGAGGATAGGCCAAAATAATGACGGCAGATATCAATAGTAACAGTTAGCCGGTGATCCGGCGGCCTCAGCCAATTTCATAAGTAACATCTCATCTAGCCGGTGATCCGGCGGCCGCAGCCTATACGCCATACCCAGTACCACTCCGTCGACCCTCGAGTAACCCATACGGATACACTCGAGAGGGTAGGCAGTTGGTCTCTTGTGACCAAATATGCCATATCCAGTACCGCTCCGTCGAGCCTCGAGTAACCCATACGGATACACCCGAGAGGATAGGCAATATATAAGATGCCGTTTTGTTGATTTTTCGCGCGTGATAGTCATAGCCGTTTTGGCACAAATTGCACAATTAGGAGGGCACCCTGCAGAGCACTCACCCCCTAAATTTTATGTAACCGATATCGTTTCAACTTTAGTATAACGGGATTTTAAAAAATATAGCTTTATCGTATCACAAGATTTCGATCGTTGTTAAAAGATTTCAAAAATCGATCGATATCACAGTTTACGCCTTTTCAGTTTAAAAATCCATTTCTTAGGCGATTGATCTGAAATTTTCACAGTAGCTCAAAAACATCTCAATGAACAACTTTCATGTTTTGAGTTTTTAGTAAAAACGATGGGAAGCATGTCAAAAATCAAGTTTTCTACTCAAATAGTATGCTGTCAGGATTCAGGTTTGACACATCTCAAAGATTTGACTTTTTAACATATCAAATGAGCTTCAAAAATTCTGAAATTTGGTATGCACATACTAGACATGTTTATATGCAACTTTTGTTTAGAACTCAAGGATTGGATCGGACTAGAAATGATAGAAATAAGCTCATCAAGTTCGGTTAAGAAATCTGTGAACCTTTGAAAATTCTTTAAAACGCAGAATATGTCCGATTCGGTTTGGGGTTTCAAAACTTGATGAAAATGCATGAAATTTTACAGAGGTATTCAAGACTCATAGATCTATAACTTTTGTTTAGATCATGAAGATTGGTTCGGACTAGAAATGATAGAAATATGCTCATCAAGTTCGGTTAAGAAATCTGTAAATTTTTGAAAGTTCTTAAAAACGCAGAATATGTCCGACTTGATTTGGGGTATCAAAACTTGATGAAAAATTCTGAAATTTTTACACAACATAGCTGAAGATCTTAGGATCAAAATCTTAGTTTTGAGTTTTCAGGTTTGAACGCTCGAAGTAAGAGTTTTGTTCGGATTTCAGAAAATACGTAGATTGGGGTTTTTAGGTTCGATTTTAACGTTTCGTTTAAGATTCAATGTTTCGGATGTCATCAAACCACCCGTATTGATATGTAAGTTATCAACTTACAGTGAGTGAGTTCCTTGAACGTTCTAAGGTTGATCGATTTGTCCAAAATCGCCACGAACGAATCTACGCAACACGTTCTTCTTCTCCTTTGGCAACAACCCAATGTCTGCAAATCCTTGATCTCTTCACTACCTTGATAGGATTTGGTTGCCGGAAAGTTCGCCGGAAGTTCGCCGGAAGGTGTTTGGCTTAGAGAGAGTTTTTGGAGAGTTTGGGAGTGAATGGTTGATTGGAATGGCTGAAAATGGAGTTATGATTGATTACATAACGTCCAAAGATGTTCCCTCCCGTGATAGATCGAGATTCCTCACTTGGGGTCAAGGAATATGGCAAGAAAGTCGCCAAAACGCGACAAAGGTTGCTGTCAGGCCTCCCACGCGGGGTTGGCGCGCGAATCAGCCAAAAGCCGCGCCGGGTGCGCGCCACCGAACGCGTTGTCGCGACTTTTCGACCCACGCGGGGTTGGCGCGGGAATCCCCCCTTTCCCGCGCGGACAGCGCGCCAAACACGCCTGGACTTCGGTCCGGGCGGGGTCGTGCGATCCGTCGTGCTTTTCCTCCTCTCCTTCGGACTTCTGTCCTCCTACGTTTTCGGGCTCGATTTTTCGGGTCATTCTCGGGTCATAAATTCTTATCTTAAGTTTATCTCGACTCAAATGAACTTCATGTTAAAATCTTAAATCCGTCGGTCTCGGTTTCGTCGGCTTTCAATTCGTCGTCTTTTGATTCCCGTGTAATAACTTGTATCCTTACATTTCTTTCGGCTTCACGGGTTCTTGGAATTAAAATTCTTTTCCTTTATGAATTTAATTCCAATTATTTTTACTCAATTCATGGAATGTCTTCGGGCTTCCTTTCCCTCTTTTATTCCATTTTGAATTTAAATCTATCGGCGTTTTATTTCCGAGCAATAATTTATTGTGATAAATTATTTTCTTCTTCTCGGAAATATTTCAACATTGATCGGAATAAATTTTTATTCCCTTGGATGTTGATAAAAATCTGGGGTGTTACACTCTCCCCCCCTTAAGAATCAACTTCGTCCTCGAAGTTGTGCTTCGGCTTTTCTCGCGCGAAGAGTTATGGTCCTATTTGTTTACTATTGCGATATTGTGTTATTGAATTATTGTTCGATTGTTGATCGTCGTTTGTTGTTTGATTATTGTTTGATTATTGTTTGATTTTTGTTGGATTTTTGTTTGATTTTTGTTTAATTATTGTTTGACTGAACCCAGAATTGAAATTTCCAAGTTGCCTACGTACCCTGTGAAGGGATCAAGTCATTACGTAGTTCAAAATAATTTGAATTTGTTTTTCCTCGGGTGTTACAGCCTCCCCCCCTTAAGAATACAGTTATGTTCCCATAACTGTGGTCTGGTCGTTTTGGAAGAGGGTAGGGTAACGTTGTCGCATGTTGGCTTCCAATTCCCAGGTTGTCGTTTCACTTTCATGGTTCGACCAAAGAACCTTGACCATTCTCATGGTTTTGTTCCTTGTTACTCTCTCCTTAACATCGAGTAATTGTACCGGAATTTCCTCATAGCTCAAGTCATCCTCCAATTTAATTCCTTCCGGTTGGAATACATGGGTCGGATCGTGCGCATACTTCTTCAATTGTGATATGTGGGACACATTGTGAACTCTAGCCAATTGTGGCGGTAAGACTAGACGATATGCTAGATTCCCGACCTTTACTAGAATTACATAAGGTCCTATATTCCGAGGACTTAGTTTTCCTTATTTGCCAAAATGCATCACCCCCTTCATCGGTGATATCTTTAACATGACCTTATCTACGACTTGAAATTCTATGTCTTGCCGTTTCACACGCTTAGGTGCACACGTATTTTGTAGAGCAGAGGAGGAGTAAATAAATCATTTTTTTTTTTTTTTTTATTTTTATTTTTGGACCCGCGCGGGGTCCGCGCGGGGTTTGGGGGTTTACCGCGCCGGGTCCGCGCGGCGCCCCCAGGGGCAGAAATAGGGCTCGCGCGGGGCGCGAGCCATTTCGCCCCTTTCCCATTCCGAAATTTCTCCCAACTTCCTCTCAAATTCGTCCCCTCGTGCTCGGATTCTCCTAGTTCCGACTTCGATTTCTCTTTGTAAGGTATGTATCTTCTATTTTCACTTGTCAATTTCAAGTTTTATGCCTTGATTTGTTAGAATTTGGTTGAATTAAGGAATTAGGGTTTTGGCATGTAAATTGGGGTTTTGACATTTTCGGCTTAATTCTTGCGAATTAATGGTTGTATGTAGTACTTTGGTGCCATTTCTATTGTTTAGGAAGTATTGGTATGTATATATGTGCTTAAGTTGTGGAATTTCTTGTTAGAACTTGGATTTTTAGGGGAATTATGAAATTTTCGATTTTGTTGGTGTTATTGGTGTAAAAGTGGTTTCATTGGTGTTGTTTGTTGACACTTGTGATTATGATTTGTTGTTCAAGCAATTGTTTGGTTTTGTGGTTAGTTGCCATGTGTTTACAACATATTTTTGAACTTAATATATTGCGCACACAAGGTGTTCGACAGAATGCCACAATGAGTTTTTGAATTTGTTTGGGCACATTCCTTGGTTTGATTCTCTCTCCCAATATGTATTGGCAAACTATCGGGTCTAAATTCCTCCTAGATTTTCCCCGTTGGAACTTCATATTTATGATGTCTTTATGTATTTTTGCTTGTGAATTGATGTGTTGAAAATTAGTCTTACCCTTGATATTGGGTGTTCGCAGGATGTTTCTTTTTCTGTGGTTTATCTTGGCGTTCCTTATGGTCCTTCCGGGGGCCAAGAGACGGGCTTCTCGACTTGATACTGCTGGCCCTAGCACTGCCGCTCCGGGGATGCCGGATGATGATGATAGCGACGGCGATGACGGCAGTGAGTCCGAGGAGGACGAGGAGCGAGAGCCGAGGCTCAGGGGCCTCCCTTACGAGGTACGTCCTCGCCGGCATGATCGGTTCCGTTTCCATACGATGGCCTCCCAGGACTTCTATTTCGACGAGCTTCGTCGGAAGAGGGCTTACGTTCCCGAGCGAGGCTTGTATCCCGATCATATGGGCGATGACCGGATCAGTGCCGTGTTGGGGCATCTCCAGTGGACCGGTCTTGCACATCCTCCCGAGGGCGTTGCCTCCGGCTATCTAGCCATGGAGGTTATCGCCAACATCAGTGGTCTTGGGGTAGACGACGACCTCTCTCGAGTCTGGGTTCGTGGTCGCTACTTAGACTTCAGTGCTCGGGCGATTAACACCTATTTCGGCCTTCCAGATGATGGCGCGTTCCGACCGCAGCCAGAGGGTCGGGTTTATGCCCCTGCCTGGGGTGTCTTGTGTACCGAGGTACCCCCGCGGACTGGGGAACCCCACGAGTTGCGACTGACCTCTTTGGATGCCCATTGGCGTGTACTTGCCCAGCTTTGGTTAGGACGCATCCGGCCGATCACCCGTAGTCATATCGTCATAGATCACGTCTTCGAGACTATCTGCTTTATCGCGCGGGGTGGCCGGGTAAATGTGGGCGCTTGCATTGCGGACAACCTGAGGGGTTTACGACGGGGGCGAGGGAGTAGGGTGATTACTCACGCACACCTCATTTGTGGCTTGTGCGCTGCCCAGGGGATCCGCACGTCTCCCGAGACGGACCCCTATCCCTTAGCTCCAGGTGAGCACTACCGTGTTCCGTCTTATGCCGCCCGGCGCAGCACCTTGCGTCGTGGAGCGCCTCGGGCTATACTGCACCCGCATCCTGAGGATGGTGGTTTGATCTTAGTTGTTCCTCCTGAGAGACCACTTCCTCCTCCTGTGGTTCCACAGCAGGGTGTGGTTCCACCGCAGGGTCAGGACATGACGCAGATGCTCCAGATGATGCAGGAGATGCGCATCAGTATGGATGCCGGGTTTGCAGCTGGGCAGGCTCGCTATGATGCTTTGGATGTTAGGATGGATCACTATCAGGATCGCTTTGACGCCTTGGATGCTAGGATGGATCTGTATCAGGATCGTATGGACACGCTCACTGTGAGACAGGCGGAGCAGCAGGCCACCTTGACAGACATGTATGCCTACATGCGTCAGATGGATGACTACATGCGTCGCCGGTTCCCTCCTCCTGATCAGTGACCTTATGTTTCCCGTTTATGTTTTATCTAGACTCGTGTTAGCAGCGGTTGTTTTAGTATTTCCTATTTGCGTTTTCAGTTAGACTTGGTTTGGTATTTATTTTAGGATGTTGTTCTGTGACGTTATTCTGATTCCGTGCATGTCTCTGTTTGTACTGCATAGTTGATGCATCGTGTGTTTTTATGTTTTTTATAATTTCGGATTTAAATTTATCTTAATAGATAAATCTTGCATTTTTATTTCCTTAAAAGGAATTTCTAGTACAAGTGATAGGATATACCAAAATAGGATCCTCCTATCGTTTCTAGGCGTCCTCCGGCACAGTGGTAGGATCCTCTTCCGGATCTTCCTCCACTGGACTTGACGGTAGTAGGTCATCGAAAATGCGGTTCAAGTCATCCCCATGAGCATCAACAAGCTCCTTCAAACATAGATTTTGTGTAGTAAGGGTTTGGATTTGGTCTTCGAGCTGGTTTATGCGGTGGTGGTCCGCCTCTCTTAAGTTTCCCATATGGTGCAGATTTGCTTCCAATTGGGCCATACGATGTTCCATTTGTTGTATGGTTTGTTGGGAATCAAAGTGAGCGTTCATCATTTTGATCATTAAGTTCATCATGTCTTGGTTAGCTATCTAGCGCAAGAAAAGATCTAGGTTACAACATAACGCTTCTAGGTTCTCTAAGGTATAGAAATGCAATATGCACATGTAGTGATGATCCCCCCCGAAAAAATTTTATGCATATATTTATTTATCCATGGGTTTTAAAAGTAAATTTATTCCATGGATAGATTAAAATAAGGATAAAAGATTTGGGCCACTATATTGGGCCGAAAGAAATAATGTATTTGGGCTTTAAATAAAAACAAGACTATTGGGCCAAGAAAATTTCTTGGGCCTCAAAAAAAAAATTTTGGGCTAAAAATTTAGGCTTTAACTTCAAAATAATAATTGGGATCTTTAAAATATATTACTAGTTTAGAAATGATAACTTTAAAAATAATAATACTTGAAAATAATAGTTTTAAAAATATTCCGAACTCTTTAAAATAGTAGTTTTAAAATAGTCTGGTCTCTGATACCACTTTGGTATCAGATATTTTCTTTAAAATAAATAGCTTTAAAATAGGCTGGGCTCTGATACCATATTGTAACACCCCGGATTTGATAACCCAGGCCGGGATGCCACCGCCACACCTCCCTAGCAAGACACGGTTTCTCCGAGCTCACTAAAGAGATGTAAGGCTATGGTTTTTCAGGATTTAAAATATTCAAGTAGCCCATTCATAGATAGTTTAAAAATGCTACATCAGAGTTGCAGCGAGAATATATATAAGTACGCAGCGGAAGTAAAGTGTATGCAGCGGAATTCGAAATATAGGGCCGACATGGCCAAACCACGGGTTAAACAGACCCGTTCATGCAAGTCATGTAAAATAAATAATTAAGTGTCCAAATGATCCCCCAATGAATGATCATGCTTCGTACTCTGTAACAGAAAAAAAATGAACAACGGTTTTTATCAGTATTATAAAATACTGAGTAAGTTAATCCTTACATGACAATAAAGGGGTTAGATTTTTAGTAATTAAGTTAAAACTCTTTGCCATGCATAAAAACACTTTTTTAAAAAGAATGCGAAGATAATGCATACTTTAAAGGCACATTTAAATTTCGTAATTTAAAACTTAAGCATGGGCAATTATTTAAGACATGATTTAAAAACATGATTAATGCAGTAAGTATGTAAATAAAAACTTGAGCTTTAAAAATTTTCACCGATACGCCACCATCAAAACGATATTTAAATTTAGCCGACAATTCGGCGGCCGCAGCCAATTTCATAAAATCTGAGCTTTTTAATATATTTCCCGTTACGCCATTATCTCAACAATATATAGCCGGTGATCCGGCGGCCTCAGCCAATTTCATAAGTATCATATCATCTAGCCGGTGATCCGGCGGCCGCAGCCGATACGCCATACCCAGTACCACTCCGTCGAGCCTCGAGTAACCCATACGGATACACTCGAGAGGGTAGGCAGTTGGTCTCTTGTGACCAAATACGCCATATCCAGTACCGCTCCGTCGAGCCTCGAGTAACCCATACGGATACACTCGAGAGGATAGGCCAAAATAATGACGGCAGATATCAATAGTAACAGTTAGCCGGTGATCCGGCGGCCTCAGCCAATTTCATAAGTAACATCTCATCTAGCCGGTGATCCGGCGGCCGCAGCCTATACGCCATACCCAGTACCACTCCGTCGAGCCTCGAGTAACCCATACGGATACACTCGAGAGGGTAGGCAGTTGGTCTCTTGTGACCAAATATGCCATATCCAGTACCGCTCCGTCGAGCCTCGAGTAACCCATACGGATACACCCGAGAGGATAGGCAATATATAAGATGCCGTTTTGTTGATTTTTCGCGCGTGATAGTCATAGCCGTTTTGGCACAAATTGCACAATTAGGAGGGCACCCTGCAGAGCACTCACCCCCTAAATTTTATGTAACCGATATCGTTTCAACTTTAGTATAACGGGATTTTCAAAAATATAGCTTTATCGTATCACAAGATTTCGATCGTTGTTAAAAGATTTCAAAAATCGATCGATATCACAGTTTACGCCTTTTCAGTTTAAAAATCCATTTCTTAGGCGATTGATCTGAAATTTTCACAGTAGCTCAAAAACATCTCAATGAACAACTTTCATGTTTTGAGTTTTTAGTAAAAACGATGGGAAGCATGTCAAAAATCAAGTTTTCTACTCAAATAGTATGCTGTCAGGATTCAGGTTTGACACATCTCAAAGATTTGACTTTTTAACATATCAAATGAGCTTCAAAAATTCTGAAATTTGGTATGCACATACTAGACATGTTTATATGCAACTTTTGTTTAGAACTCAAGGATTGGATCGGACTAGAAATGATAGAAATAAGCTCATCAAGTTCGGTTAAGAAATCTGTGAACCTTTGAAAATTCTTTAAAACGCAGAATATGTCCGATTCGGTTTGGGGTTTCAAAACTTGATGAAAATGCATGAAATTTTACAGAGGTATTCAAGACTCATAGATCTATAACTTTTGTTTAGATCATGAAGATTGGTTCGGACTAGAAATGATAGAAATATGCTCATCAAGTTCGGTTAAGAAATCTGTAAATTTTTGAAAGTTCTTAAAAACGCAGAATATGTCCGACTTGATTTGGGGTATCAAAACTTGATGAAAAATTCTGAAATTTTTACACAACATAGCTGAAGATCTTAGGATCAAAATCTTAGTTTTGAGTTTTCAGGTTTGAACGCTCGAAGTAAGAGTTTTGTTCGGATTTCAGAAAATACGTAGATTGGGGTTTTTAGGTTCGATTTTAACGTTTCGTTTAAGATTCAATGTTTCGGATGTCATCAAACCACCCGTATTGATATGTAAGTTATCAACTTACAGTGAGTGAGTTCCTTGAACGTTCTAAGGTTGATCGATTTGTCCAAAATCGCCACGAACGAATCTACGCAACACGTTCTTCTTCTCCTTTGGCAACAACCCAATGTCTGCAAATCCTTGATCTCTTCACTACCTTGATAGGATTTGGTTGCCGGAAAGTTCGCCGGAAGTTCGCCGGAAGGTGTTTGGCTTAGAGAGAGTTTTTGGAGAGTTTGGGAGTGAATGGTTGATTGGAATGGCTGAAAATGGAGTTATGATTGATTACATAACGTCCAAAGATGTTCCCTCCCGTGATAGATCGAGATTCCTCACTTGGGGTCAAGGAATATGGCAAGAAAGTCGCCAAAACGCGACAAAGGTTGCTGTCAGGCCTCCCACGCGGGGTTGGCGCGCGAATCAGCCAAAAGCCGCGCCGGGTGCGCGCCACCGAACGCGTTGTCGCGACTTTTCGACCCACGCGGGGTTGGCGCGGGAATCCCCCCTTTCCCGCGCGGACAGCGCGCCAAACACGCCTGGACTTCGGTCCGGGCGGGGTCGTGCGATCCGTCGTGCTTTTCCTCCTCTCCTTCGGACTTCTGTCCTCCTACGTTTTCGGGCTCGATTTTTCGGGTCATTCTCGGGTCATAAATTCTTATCTTAAGTTTATCTCGACTCAAATGAACTTCATGTTAAAATCTTAAATCCGTCGGTCTCGGTTTCGTCGGCTTTCAATTCGTCGTCTTTTGATTCCCGTGTAATAACTTGTATCCTTACATTTCTTTCGGCTTCACGGGTTCTTGGAATTAAAATTCTTTTCCTTTATGAATTTAATTCCAATTATTTTTACTCAATTCATGGAATGTCTTCGGGCTTCCTTTCCCTCTTTTATTCCATTTTGAATTTAAATCTATCGGCGTTTTATTTCCGAGCAATAATTTATTGTGATAAATTATTTTCTTCTTCTCGGAAATATTTCAACATTGATCGGAATAAATTTTTATTCCCTTGGATGTTGATAAAAATCTGGGGTGTTACACGAGAAATCGCCATCGAAAATTTAAATTCAAAAATAAAGAATTGGATTTAATTTTTAAAACCGAAATAATTCCGAGAGAGCGGAATTAATTATTTATCGGAAGATAGCAACTTGAAACGAGTTTATCGAATTGTCCCAACGAGCACAAATAATTCCCACATTATGATTTTTATTTTTATCTTTTTGAAGATAAGAATCTTAATATATAAAAAAAAAAAATTTAAAAAAAAAAAAAAGTTACTGTAGCATGCTACTGTAGCAGTCGGCAATGACGCGTTTTTGGCGACTTTTTGCCATTTTTCGGGGCCCAAGGTTGGGAATCTTGACTAATCATGGGGGGGACACATCTTGGACATTATAGAGTGATTCCCATCCCTATTGTCAGCCATCCTCATCAATAATTCATCCCAAAAACTCTCACAAACTCTCCCAAAGCCAAAACACTCTTCCGGCGACTTTCCGGCAACTTTCCGGCAACCAAATCCGACCAAGAAAGTGTGTAGATCAAGGATTTGCAGGCTTTGGATTGTTGGTAAGAGGTAAATCAAGTTTCCTTATTGTTTTAAGATCATAATCAACATTCTAACTTACGGATCTTTACTTGCAAACACGTTCGTGGCCAAAGGAGAAGAAGAACGTGTTGCGTAGATCCGTTCGTGGCGATTTTGGACAAATCGATCAACCCTAGGACATTCAAGAACTCACTTACTGTAAGTTAATACCTTCCATATCAATATGGGTGGTTTAAAGACATCCGAAACATTGGATCTTAAACGAAACGTTAAAATCAAACCTAAAAACCCCAATCTACGTATTTTCTGAAATCCGACCAAAACTCTTACTTCGAGTGTTCAAACCTAAAAACTCAAAACTAAGATTTTGATCCTAAGATCTTAAGCTACACTGTGTAAAAATTTCAGAGATTTTCATCAAGTTTTGATACTCCAAATCGAGTCGGACATATTCTGCGTTTTTAAGAATTTTCAAAAGTTGACAGATTTCATAACCGAACTTGATGAGCTTATTTCTATCATTTCTAGTCCGATCCAATCTTTATGATCTAAACAAAAGTTGTAGATCTATGATTCTTGAATACCTCTGTAAAATTTCATGCATTTTCATTAAGATTTGCTACCCCAAACCGCGTCGAACATATTCTGTGGTGCATGAGCCTTTCGAAAACTGAGACAGATTTTAAGACCGAACTTAGTAGATTAATCTGACTTAATCCGTGATGAATTTGCATAATTTGCCTCTAATAAAACTTGTTTATTTTGATGTCTTTTAAGTGCCTGTAAATTTTCAGAATTTTTGGAGTTCATTTGATATGTTAAAAAGTCAAATCTTTGACAGATGTCAAACCTGAATCCTGACAGTATGCTATTTGTGTAGAAAACTTGATTTTTGACATGCTTCCCATCATTTTTCCGAAAAACTCAAAACATGAAAGTTGTTCATTGGGATGTTTTTGAGCTACTGTGAAAATTTCAGATCAATCGCCTAAGAAATGGATTTTTAAACTGAAAAGGCGTAAACTGTGACATCGATCGGTTTTAAACTTGTGAAATTTTGAAATTTCTAAACAACGATCGAAATCTTGTGATACGATAAAGCTGTATTTTTGGAAATCCCGTTACACTAAAGTTGAAACGATATCGGTTACATTGGTTACATAAAATTAGGGAGTGAGTGCTCTGCAGGGTGCCCTCCTAATTATTCATTTTGTGCCAAAACGGCAATGATGACTACGCGCGAAAGATTGCCAAAACGGCATCTTATATTTTTGGGCCTATCCTCTCGGGTGTATCCGTATGGGTTACTCGAGGCTTGACGGAGCGGTACTGGATATGGCGTATTTGGTCACAAGAGACCAACGGCCTACCCTCTCGAGTGTATCCGTATGGGTTACTCGAGGCTCGACGGAGTGGTACTGGGTATGGCGAATCGGCTGCGGCCGCCGGAATACCGGCTAAATGAGATGATACTTATGAAATTGGCTGAGGCCGCCGGATCACCGGCTAAATGATATATATTGTTGAGATGATGGCGTAACGGGAAATATATATTAAAAAGCTCAGATTTTATGAAATTGGCTGCGGCCGCCGGATTGCCGGCTAAATTAAATATTGTTTTAAAGGTGGCGTAACGGGGAGAATTTTTAAAGCTCAAAATTTTTATTTCTTTACTTACGGTATTATCCATGTTTTTTTTAATCATGTCTTAAATAATTGCCCATGCTTAAGATTTTAAATTATGAAATTAAAGGTGTCTTTAAAGTATGCAATTATATTCGCATTTTTTTTAAATTGGTAACTAAAATGTTTTTATGCATGGCAAGAAGTTTTTTTTTTTTAATTATTAAAAATCTAACCCCTTTATTGCTATGTGAGGATTGACTTACTCAGTATTTTATAATACTGATAAAAACCGTTGTTCATTTTTTTCTGTTACAGAGTACGGAGCATGATCACTCATTGGGGGATCATTTTGGGCATTTAATTGTTTATTCTACGTGACTTGCATGAACGGGTCTGTTTAACCCGTGTTTTGGCCATGTCGGCCCTATATTCTAAATTCCGCTGCATACACTTTATTTCCGCTGCATACTTTATATTCTCGCTGCAACTCTGATGTAGTATTTTTAAATTATTTATGAATGGGCTACTTGGATATTTTAAATTCTGAAAAACCATAGCCTTGCATCTCTTTAGTGAGCTCGGAGAAACCGTGTCTTGCTAGGGAGGTGTGGCGGTGGCATCCCGGCCTGGGTTACCAAAACCGGGGTGTTACACTCACCGACCACATCAATCATCTCAAAGTTTTGGAAGCCCAATTGCACATTCATGTTCAATCTGCAGAAAAGATGTTCAGGCAGCTTCCTGATGTATGGTCGGATGAAGACAAGCCATTGGATACCAATCCAGAAGAGGAGTCCAGCGATTCTGAAGCGGATTCCTCTAATGAATCAGAGTGACAGGCCCTTTTTGGGCGAAGTGTGAGCCAGAGGGGGGGTTAAGTTGACATAACCGATCATCGGTTCCTCTGGCAAGCACAAGAAGAAGGGGACACGGAGAGAGTTCGCACTGCTGCACCACCACTGCTAATGGGTACATTTTTTTTGAACTACTTAAGTGAACTGTTTGTGACTGTTTTTGGACATTTGCACCATGGCCTGTAATAATTAAATTGTGATCTGTCATGCCTTATTTGATTTTATTGCCATGTGCCTGTTTTGATGTAATTGCTCCTAGATTAAATGGATAGGATTATGTGTACGGAGCAATAGAATAGTTTGTCTTGGGAAAGAGTAATCGGTGGTTGGGACTAAATGGGGATTGTTTCTTCATTTCTGTACTTGTGTAATTGTTTGGACATCGGTATGATCAACTCATATACTGGCCCACATTCTGCCAAAAAGGGGGAGATTGTTGGGAACCAGTTTTGAGCAAATGTGTTCACAACCAATGTCTGAACTACTTTGTTGGACCAACCACGACAGCAGTTGACAAACTATTTAAAGGAAGAGATGCTGGCGAATCTGCCTAAGTATTTTCTTCAACGGCCAGCTGATCTCTTGCCCGGATCATGCACAAGAAGTATGGAAACAAGGATCTCCTAATCCGGGCAACTCCATTCTAAGGATCCGCGCAATTATGGAAAGAAGATCTTACCTTAGAATGGAAGAGTGGTGGTTCTCTTCAAATAGGACGGCCAAGGGATGAAATGATGACGACACAGATTATACACCTACTCCCTTGTGCGATCGAAAGCATTGTGAAGAGAGAATCACATTCCTTCCGTGTTCGTGAATTTATCATTTCGAAGGAAGACATACGATCAACACTTCCTCGAGTGGATTAATCGAAAGTGCTACTGTGTGCTTGATTGAAGTCGACGGATTCAATCAAGGCTTTCGAGGAGTCGTCAAACCCAAGAGCTTAAACGAAATATTCAAGAAGGAGGATCGCCAACAGGTTTCGACCAAGGGTAACTTGGAGGGGGAGCCTTCAAGGAATTGGAGCAAGGTCGGGGTGATCTTCACCAAAACAAGGTAGTGTTTTGGTTCTACAATTCAACCGCTTGGAGATTGGAGTTGGGCGAATTATTTCACAATTGTTTAGATCGAGGATCAAGTTGAAACAATTAGTGAACCTCCTGGATTGGTATCCCCCAAATGTAAGCTTGTACCGAACTGAGTCAACAAACCTTGAGTTCATTTCTTTTACAGTTTATTTATTTTCCGCTGCATAATATCTTAAAACTGTTTAACGTGTCCACGAAAGGTGTTTGAACTAGTTTTCAGGACAGTTCATTGGTTATCTACGCAAACGGACCTAACAGAGTGTGAGCTGGAAGTCTTACTGATCGAAGGGGATTGGAGGTGCGGCCGAAATGAGGGAAATGGATTTGTTAGATTGGACATTTGTATGGTCAATTAATTAAATTGACTACCCACCAGTAGTTTTTTTTTAATGGCATATTTGAAAGACTTTTATTGATATAATTTGGTATATAGGAAAACCCAATAGATTAAGTTATTCTCTAGATATTAAAAGGAAAAGAGAGTCCCTGCATACTTCTATTTAAACCTCTAATTCCAGCCCTTTATTCACGTGATTATGAAGAAAATGAAATATCTTAATATAGACACTCATTTTAAATGAGAATTTGTTTAAAGAACAAGCTTGGAACTTCTCTCAAAGTAGATTGAAGTAATCTCATTAATTCAAACGATTATGAGAAGTTTCCCATTATCCCTTGGCCTTAAACAGTAGGTCTTTTGACAGATTTTCGATTACAGCTCAAGGAATAGAATGATTTATGTCATCTTTTGAGCGCACGATTAAGATCAATTGCTAAAAAAGGAATTTCAGGTAGTTATCCAACTTTCCTTGACTTCATAAATATACTCAAGGGAATTTTGCACGTATTATACAACTCGTTAGGGGTTTAAAAATCATTTGGTGTCCTTTCCTAACACTTGCGTCTTAGTTTTAAAACTATATTCTTATTCCTAGCCATTCGCAGGATTATTGCTCAACATGAGAATCGTACCCTTATAAGTCTAAGGCGTAACCTTATATTGACTAAGGGAAGAATAAAAGGTCAAAAATCATAATAGTGATACGCTGATTTCCTATATATCAAGAAAATTTGTCGTACTCCTCTAGCTCTAAGTCCCTCATCTTGGGAAATCCTTGAAAAAAAAATATACTCGTAATAAATCAAAAATTCTGCTCATGCCTAATGCATATGCGTGTGTGTTCCCATCCCTAAATAAAACTTTAAAATAGTACTTGGCATATTTTTCAAAAATAATTTCGTGAAAATTTCAATAATTTAAATGCACTACTTCTTAAGGCAAAATGCTTCAAAAGTATTTTTCGTGCACAAATTTAAAAAATTTTAAATGCACTATTCGCATAGCAAAATTTCTTTCAAAACAATATTTTCTTGTGCAATTTTTTTTATATTAATTTAAATGCACATTTCCCATAGAGCAAACCCCTCTGATACCAATATATAACACCCCCATCTTCCCTAAAATAAACAGCGGAAGCAAAATGCGGAAAGAATGGGAAATATGTTACCGCCACATATTCCGAGCCGTCCGAAATACGCTAAGGCTAGCAGGCATACTTGCATAAAATCAGTGTTTAATGTATATGTTAACCACTTTCCGGACAAGTTAACATATAATGTTCACATAAGCTTATAATACTGTAACAAGTATAAAATAAGCTTTATAAAATTATGTGGTTTACACAACCAAAACGGAGGAATATATTCCTCAAATGCGCGCAACGATAATAATAGAATAAATCCATGGAAGTTTTAATTTAAAAGAGAAGTGTTACCTCGCATTTAAAAAGAATATGCTAAAAACGTGAAGCGTGTTGTTTAAACCGGTAGGTCACAATAATTGCACAAGTGGGATTAAACCCAAATAATTTCTCCATGCTAAAAAAAAAATCTATGCCAAGTAATAATTATTTATCCCATTCGGGATTTTAAAATATATATTTTTAAAATAATAATAATATCCCAAACCGTGCCCGTGCAAAAGATGCTCTACCGAACTTTGCAGATCTCATATCCTGAAAGAAAATTGTGAAAATGTAGAGTCAGCGAAAACAATCGCTGAGTAAGTAAACCCTTACTCCCGGAGGAGATCGAGTTGCAGAAATAATTAAAAATGACATTTATGGAATAAGGCATGCTTAAACGAGAATAATTTATACATATACGAAATATTATTCAATATCCCGGGAACAGATATTATAACAATATGCGTTACCGAGAAATACTTATCTCAGCCACCGTGATGTGCAGGTTCCCCGTCGTAGGGCCCAATTCGCACATACACTCAAGGGTGTGGGGGAGGTAAGAAATTTCCTCAAACCCACTGTGAGATAAGGTAATGGCATCGGACTGAATAATCCCAGTGGTCCCCGTGTGGCTAAAATATGCACAACAAATGCGGGAGTTGGGCAGCAGCGACCCACACACAGTCCCACCCCCGTAACAATGCGCGCTCAAATATCCATAGGATTTTGAGAATAGTTGCAAGAATTATTAGGCACAGTAAAAATAGCATACCAATATTCCAAAAGCAGTAGAGAGCAATAAGCATAAATTTAAAATAATAAAGTGGAATTATAAATTATGCTTAAGCTCAAAATAATTTGGGCACGTTTCCAAGGAGTAAAAATCTACTTACTGTAACCGTGTCAAAATGGGTATGACACACGCACATGCTACGAGCAGACACACCTTTTTCAGCTATTTGGCTAACAAAATTTTAATATTAATTTAGTATAATATAATAGGATTTTAGAACAAATAATAACTAAATTTTTAAATTCTATTAATTCTTACCAGAAAATTTCTGAAATCTTCTTACTGCTCTCAAAATGGCAGAACTAAAATATAATAAATGCTAGACTTACAGAAGAATGGAAAAGAAATCAGAAAGAATCACTGGTAATGAAAGAACAAGTACTGAATATAAAGCTGGGAAGAGGAAGAATATGGTGAGCTGATTAAAGGAATTGGGCTGCAAGAAGCTGGTGACTGATCGAACGAATTGGGGAGGGTCTTTATAGAATCAGTCTTCTTACTTAATACGCAATAACCAATAGCCTCTCTACCCTACTATGTCTACCGCCCCTCCCCTATTCTCCACCATTTTTTTCTTCATTCAGTCCCCACCGCATTTATGGAGATAGCTATGGCCACGAAGGAGACAAGCAGTGATGGAGACAGCGGTTATGGCTACGTGTTGCCGACAGTTTCTTTCTTATCCATCTCTTTCTATTTTTATTTTTATTTTGATGGGTGTTTGGGTGTTTAGATTTTTGGAGAAGAAGGGATGGTAGTGGTGGTGGCTGTCGGAGTTGGGTTTTGGGGATGAAGGCAGCAGTGGAGGTGGGTGGTGGTGTCGATGGATCTGGTGGTGGGAAGATGGAGGGGAAGCTGGCCGGTGGTGGTGAGTGGATTTGTAGGGGGTGGCAGTGGTGGCTGCGTGATGGCCGGGCGATGGTGGGGATGATCGGAAGGAGGGGCGGCACTGGTGAGGCTGATATGATATGTAATTTGAGCATATATAAACTAAAAACTATAAGGGAAAAATAAATTTAACGTGTGATTTATAGAAGAAAAGTCTAAGAGCTTTAATAATTTTTTTCATGGTCCACAAATAAAAAAAATTCCTCCAATCCATACCTCCTCTACAGGTTTTATTTTTATTATTTATTTATTTATTTATTTATTTATTATTATAATTCTTTTTTTTTTTTGTCGCCTTCCCCATTTTTCTTCTTTGGCCGCCCCCTACTGCCCTACACCCTTTATTTTACATAGATTTGTCTCCATGCCTTTCAATCAAACTCTATTTTTCTCACTATTTTATTTGCTCGATAATTAAATTAGATTGATTGATATGAATGATAAGCCTACAGCCACCCTACATAAATTTGGAAGAAAAATAAGTTTTGAAAAGTTAATTATTGTGTGCTCAATTTGCAAGGTCCCAACGTTTACTTGACATGAATTAAAACTTATCAATTGAAATTGGAAGAAGACAATATGGGACCCATTAACTATGGACAAGTTAAAACTTGGAAGCTTCAAGACACCATTCGGACTCAAAGCTAAAATTCCGGAATCGAGTGTGAAAATATATACTGTCATCATATGTCTCAAGTTGTCGCACAATCACAGTTCGGATCCAATTATACTAGTGGTCGAGATTTCAGGATTTTCTTAATCCTAAGATTTAGTTTATGACAAAACGGGGAATCAAGTCTATAACTAAAAATCCGATTGTTGGCAACTGATATGGCCTTGCCAATTAAACTTTCGATCCGTGACTTCCACTTGATAAATCAATCCATTCCTAGTAATATTTAATCCGACACTCTTAAATATTCTAATGGTCTTGAGATATAGATAATCATTACATAATTTATTTGGCTAACTATTTTAAATTTTAATTTAAGGATTGTCTAATATCTAAGACATATTTAATCCAATAAATCAAAGGACTTATCGGGCTCGCGCTCCAAAAATTTATTTAATTAAAGGTAGGTCCATAACTTTTTTTTTTTTGAGGGAAGGATATTTTATTCCTTGAGTCAAGCAAAACTCTTAGCCGAAAGGCTTTACAAAAAGGTCCACCCTACAATCCACCAATACCATAGATTACAAGATTACATGCTTTCACAAAGCACCACAGTCCTAACCACTTACACCGTCTATATCAGCGACTAGTAGAACAGCCCGGCTAACCTCATTCCGTCAAGACCCACAACTCGAAATCTTTGTTGCCAGCGACCGCCGTCTTTGCCCATAACTTAACTAAGGCCGATTAAATGATTATTGCTTCGAAAAATATCATTTCTCATTTCCCAAAATTTATTGATCAATAAAAACTAAATTTATGAAACATTTTCATATAAGAAATTTTGAATATTTATTAATTAAAATTTTAAATTTTTACGGAGTGTTATACTATGGTCTATAAATAAATTCTAAATGCAACAATAAAATTTAATCCAACATAGATAAAATAGAAAATATAAAATTTTAAATTTTATCTTTCAAATCTTTGTAAAAATCAATGTATAGTCAGAGTCTGGAAAGTCTTCTGGAGATGGCCGGCAATTTATCCTTATGTGTATACATTTTTTTTTTTTTTGAGGGCAAGAATATTATTCCATAAGAACCACAAAAGAGGAATACAGCAACCTAGTGATACAGGAGAGTACCGATCCCAAACGTCCAACAATCGGGTACCAGTAGCAAAACTAATAGAAACATTGACAAACAACTCGTTCCAAAACCAACTTGCAAAGATGAGGAATGATATCGCCATTTCGGGTATAGACGGAACAAAGGTTTGGCCAGGATGTTCGTCACGGGAAGGATAGTTGTTGAGTCGGTCATAAGGTATGGTGTTTGGTTAGAGGACAGCCCATGAAAAAAAATAATAATAATAATAATAATAATAATAATAATAATAATAATAATAATAATAATAATAATAATAATAATAAAGAGAGAAAAAGAAAAAAAAAAAAAAAGAAAAAGGGGGGGGGGGGGGAATGGAGAAGAAAAGATAGATTGTGTAAAAAAAAAAAAAAAAAAAAAAAAAAAGAAAAAGAAAAAAGTGATAGCAGGAAGGTATAGAGTGGGGCTATTTCAATTAGACAGAATAATGTATGATGTTTTTGAGAGTCGGGACGAGATCCATGGTACAATCGCATGATATTGTAGATCAGATTGGATGTCTGTTCGATGAGTTTTTTCGTTATGCAACTGGTTAGGAATCTTCGGTGTGTTTAGGTATAGTCGGTTCCCAGACCCATACAGCCAACATTTTTTATCTCCCATTTGTCTAGCCTTGATTCCGGTATAATCCAGACACAGCTTATCTTACTCATTACACTGGATTCGAGTCCATTACAGGGGAGATATGTGTATGGTTAAGTGTTTGGACTGTCGAAAAGATTTCGTATTGAGTCATGTTGTTTGGGGGAGAGATCAATCGCTTTCTTTGGGAAGGATGGCCGTATCTTTTTGAAATGGAGAACGGATATAGTAGCTGTACCTCGATGAGTTTTGGTAATTCGAGGTTTGAGAATTGGAAGGATTATTTGGGATTGGGGCATTGCACAAAGAGGAGAGGGAAAGAATGCACTGTATCACTGAACAAAGAGGTGATGGAATTCGTCTGAATGAGGTGTACTTGGTGCGGCTGGAATACGAAATCGTCAGATTGGCTTCGATATACACTGGAGAGAAAGCCGAGACATGGTTATGTTGTGGCCCGGTGCTGGAGTTTATCTACCCGACAACTGTTTCTCGAATGCAGTCTCTTAATGACTTGGTGATAAGTAGATTCAAGAAGTGTAGGCGATAGAAATTTTGCTCAGGTAGTGGTGTTGAACCATTGTTGGCGGGCCAGTGTTGTGCCTCTATGTCGGGTTGATTTTCTTTTGCTGTAATAGTAGCGTAGCAGACTCTTCGAGAAGAGCGGATGACCAAAACATTGAGGATGTCGGATAATATTTATTTTGGAAATAAAATAAACATCTTCTCAAAAAAAAAAAAAAAACCAACTTGTAACCATTTCACCTAAAAGCCCGTCTTATAGCGATGCAAGTGCAGCCTCTGTATCGTCTATCCACGTTTGGCAATGTCTGAAAGCTTGAGACTACATATCCTTATGTGTATACATATCATCGTATTATGTGTATACATATCATCGTCTAGTGTAAGTTTAAATAAAACTATGCATTTATCCTTAATTAATTTTATTATATTAAGTATTTAGATGTTGTTTGGATGTGCATTTAAAAATTGCTGCAATGTTTAGCAATGTAATAATCAGATAATTGTTTTAATAAAACTTGCTGAGGAAATTAAGTGTTTGGATGAGCTCATGCCATTCCAAATCGCAATAATCAGATAATTAATTTATAAGTATTTGGCTTTATGTTTTCAAATTGTAAAATTACCATAACGGGTATGGGTAAGCATAATCTAATGGAGTAATTTTTATTTTCAATTTCTGATATATTTTATAATATTTTTTATTTATACCCTTTCCTACCAAGACATATATTTTTTTAATTTTTTTTGGATATAATTGTATCAATTTTGTTTTTCAAAATATATTATTTGCATGTTACCCTAAAATATTTTGAGATAATAATTTTTTTAGGCCATTAGAAGGAGTCATTTCCAGATTTTGGCCATTATTTTTTCATTTAGAGTTTTGGGCCACTACAGCGATGTCGGGCTCAGAAAAAGTGTCAAACGGGCCGCGTGTTGTTTAAATCATCTCCTTATGGTCTAAAAGTGAAAATCGCGTTCTTCTGATGGCCTAAAAGAATTATTATTTCTAATATTTTTTAGGTGAACTGTATAATATTTTAATATAATACATTACAATTTTTTAATATAATATTATCATTATTTTTTAAAATTGTATATTGTATATCACAATCCTAACAATTCATATTAAAAGAAAAATTAAAATAAAAATTCCAATAGTTTAATGGAGAAAGGGGAGAGCAGTTTGACCTAATTTGTGATTTTTTTTTTTTTTTTTTTTTGAGAAGAAAGTGTTTTTATTCCTACAATAAGTCCTGACCGGATCCGTCTTACAATTACAATGATCACAAACCTCCATTCTCACACCACCATATAAAATAGAGATACAAGGGACAAAAAGATTTGAGCACATCTGGATCATTCTCAAAGAGGCAAGAACCTGTTTGGGTAGGCCTGTGGTTGCCAAACCCCGATTTCCTTCAATAAATGATACCATTTCATCCAATGTTGGAATAGCTTCTCAGATCAGTAATCATCCCCGAGCAACGGAGACATCATGAAGCACCTCGATATGAGAGTCGGCATAGGCATTAGCAGCTTCTCAAATTGTACCACCTCTTCAACTAGCTTTTCAAAAAATCGATCCCCCTACTATGGTAACCCTGAAGACAATCCTATATATATATGTAACACCCCGAAATTCATCCTCATAAGGTTTCAGAATGTTACCGCCACACTTGTCAGTCAGGCTCGCCCTTTGGCTAACTTAATTGACAAGTGCTACGGCTAAATATCTTCACATATAAATTTTTGTAATATGGACTTTAAAAATTATTGCCAATTTTATAAAATATAGTCATAAGAAAATTTAAAGTACTTAATACAAAAGCCATTGTTCTTTCTCACGCGGAAGCATAAACTAAAGGCAATATATAAGACATTAATAATTAAAAGTACGTGGTTCCTTAAAGCAACAATCTTTTTGATGAAAGGTAATCACATCCCCAAATGCTCATGTCATGAGATGCAGTTCACATGTCAGCTCCAATATCTGTAAAAAGATAACACAACAACTTTTTATCAGTACAATGGTACTGAGTAAGTCAACCCGCTCCACTTTAAGAAGTGGATTTTAAAATAATGGTTGACACTCATTTAAAAAAAATAATTTTCACTTTTTCTTTTAAAAAGGATCACACACATTACCTTTAACAAAATAAATAACTTTCATTCTTACCATTGTAGCAACTATGCACAAGAGGACACCATTTTCCATATATCATATCATATCATATCATATCATATCGATCATAAGTCATGATCAGCTTGCAGCGGACTCATATGCAGACACACTCCGGAGCCTCGGGTAACCCATCACGGATACACCCAAGAGTATAGACCCATACATGCAACAACGCCGTTTTGGCACAATTTATCAACAATGCCGTCTTGGCATATTTAGAGGGGGAGGCCCCGCAAGACACATCCCTAGTGCATTAGCCCTCTATCAAGTATGGCATCTTACTCAAGTTAATAGTGCACAATGGATTTAAAAGAGTTTTTCACAAATCTCCACATAATATCCTCTTTAAAAGAGTTTTCAACAATCTCAAGGGAGTAACCTCATAACAAGGGCATTCAATAATGCCAAATATCATTTCAACATTTAACTCCCATATCAATATCTCATAAATATAAAAATATCATTTCATGGATCTTAAAATCCAACAATTTCTCATTTGGACCAAAAATCAAGTCCAACGTTGCAGTTTACGCCAAGTCAATTTAAAAATTCATATGAAAAGCGATTGCTATGAAATTAAAACTGTAGATACTCAACACATAGTTGAACAAGTTTCATGTTTTACACTTTCCAAAATAAGGTATGGAAACAGTTCTAAAATAGAGTTCTTTACAGAACATGTATTCTGCCAGAAATTCAACAGTGACTCTATAATTTTCAACAGGTTATAAAAAATAGTAATTCGAGACCAAAAATTCTAATATTTTACCACAAGGTAGATAACATATAGATAAATATTTTTCATGAAGAAACCATTTGGCTTTGAGATACTTAAGACCTTCAAAAATGCGGATTTCAGAAAACACTACCATTTCTTAGATTTCAACAAAAAGAGATTTCGACCTTTCGATAAAGCGGATCCCATAACTTTTTGATATGAGTTCTAAAAATCATAAAATTTTCCAGAAATATACTCAACTCAATAAGGAATAATTTTTATGAAGGAACCTTTGAGGGTTAATGAACCAAAATAGTTTTAAAAGATGGATCTTTACGTAAACGAAAAACGGACAGATTTTGGTATAATGAGGGAATTCTAATTTTGTACTCTTAAAACATGGATGGGGATCTCCAAACTTAAAGTAGAGAGTGTTAACTTACTGAATTGATGTATAAGAGCAAGGAGATTCAAAGATAATGGCCGTTATAATACAAGATACGCACCACAAATTACGGGTTTCGCTGAAATTCGACAAATAGAGGGAAATCAATTTATAGTATAAAAATAAAAGATTTAGATCTCTAAGATACAAGTTTCAAGGATGATATCTTACTAACCAAGTGTTGAGAAGAGTTAGAACTCTTAGAATGATGAAGGTTGCCAAGCCTACAAGACTCCACAATCCTTAAGATATGCTCATTATGTGGGAGAACTTTGAAGAATAAAATGGGTAGTGAATTTGGCTAATGAGATGGATGAGATTGGTGTGTTTGAAGGCTAGAAACTCCCTCTATTTATAGGCTAAGATTTGAACAATTGAACATGACATATTGTGAGAGTGATTACAACCTCACCAATCATCCAATTAAGTGTGTCTTGAGCAATAATGGTTAGAGTATTTGTATCCACTCATTTGGTCCTTATAGCCTAACAAAGAGGCTATTAATTTGGGAGGCTATTAATTTTGTCCATCATGTTGTCTATTAACATAATGGTTTGCCTATTATGGAGGCTATTAATCTTGGTGGGTTCAAGAGATAATTGATCACCTTTCTTTGCTAACCATTCATCCAAGACACTTGTTAATCATGTAGATTTTTCATCCATTTGTTTAGGAAGAAAATTTCTTGCAATTGCTTTTAACCTTATATTTGTGTAAATAGTGTATCATGAAAATGATTGAAGTATTAGCTTGTCTACAAAAATCATTATTCTTGTCATTATTTAGTGGCATGCATTTATACTCAATGAGTTGGATATGGTAATATAATATTTATTTATTTATTTCAAGTATTGTATTTATATTAATGTGCTTTCAAAAAGATAATAATAATATACTTGCATGGTTTTATTTTATTCATAACAATACTCAAACCACAAAGTCTTCACGTCATCATCAAATAAAAATTATAATCTATGAATATATTTTCTTATATATAAAAGTTAATTCTCATAGATTTATATAAAAACTCATACTTTTATTTTTATAAAAATTTATTCCATAATGAATATCAAAGTACTTAAAATATTCACATACTATCCTCATAATAATTTTCAAGACCAATGTGTATATATATAAAAACTTATAATTTAAACAATAGATTTAAAAAATATTCCATAAACAATATAATTCTATTACACTTGATATTGAAATTCATATTTCTTTTGGAAAAAGACAAATTTACATATATAATTTTACAAGTATTGTTTTGTAAAAAAAAATCAATATACTAATTCTTTAAGCAAGTGTTTAAATATTTAATAAAAGTCTACTTAATGAATTAAAATTATTTCGTGTAATTTCTATGGTATTACAATCCACCCTCCTTAAGAATCAACTTCGTCCTCGAAGTTTTAATGATGAAAACTACTGTGGCAATCTAATATGCGGAATACAAGATAAAAGTTAATGAAAAAAGTTTTAGGAGATTTTGAACATACCATATCAAGATTGTGTCGGTTACATCCTCCTCCCCTTAAGCCTACAATTATGTCCCCATAACTGTTATTTGGTCGTTTAAAAAGAGATTGGGGTAGCATTGCTTCATATCATCCTCTAGTTCCCATGTTGCTTCTTCCGTACCATGATTGAACCAAAGTACTTTAACAATCGGGGTGGTCTTGTTCCTTGTCGTTCTTTCTTTGATGTCGAGGATTTGGATTGGATACTCTTCATAAGTTAGATCTTCTTTGAGTTCAATTACTTCCTGTTGAAGTACATGGGTTGGGTCATGCACATATTTCTTTAACTGTGATACATGGAACACATTGTGCACTCGAGATAGTTGTGGCGGTAGGGCTAGTCTATATGCCAGGGTTCCGACTCGTTCTAGAATGTCATACGGTCCAATATATCGAGGACTTAACTTTCCTCGCTTTCCAAAACGCATCACTCCTTTCATAGGTGATATTTTCAGTATAACCTTATCTCCAACATGAAATTCTAGGTCTTGTCGCCTAACATCGGCATAACTTTTCTGTCGATCTTGTGCTACCTTCATTTTCCCTTGGATCATCTTGATTTGTTGGGCCATGTCTTCAATGAGTTGCGGCCCAACCACAATAGAATTCTCACATTTTTCCCAACATAATGGGCTTCGACACTTGCGTCCATAGAGTGCCTCAAACGGTGCCATACCTATACTAGCATGATAGCTGTTATTGTAAGAGAACTCTATCAAAGGTAGATGGTTTTCCCAACTTCCTTTAAATTCAAGAACGCATGCTCTCAGCATGTCCTCCAGTGTTTGGATTGTCCTTTCTGTTTGTCCATCCGTCATCGGGTGAAAAGTGGTGCTCATTTTAATTTGGGTACCAAGAGCTTCTTGCAGCTTGGTCCAAAAATGAGAGACAAATCTGCTGTCTCTATCAGAGATTATATCATGTGGCACTCCATGTCGTCGAACCACGTTATTGATATATGCTCTTGCTAATTGATCCATAGACCATGTATCCTTCATTGGTATGAAGATCGCAATCTTTGTCAATCTATCAACAATTACCCAAATTTTATTCATTCCTTTTGGTGATCGTGGTAGTCCTGAAACAAAATCCATTGATATACTATCCCATTTCCAACTCGGGATTTCCAATGGTTTCATGAGTCCTAAGGGCTTCTGACGTACTGCTTTAACCTTTTGACAGGTTAAACATCTAGCCACAAACTCAACAACCTCATTCTTCATCCTTGGCCACCAATAAACCTTCTTTAAATCCTTATAAAGCTTATCACCCCCTGGATGTACTGAATATGGGGTGGTGTGGCCTTCTTCCATTAATCTTTGTTTTAGCTCTACGCATTTATGCGGTACGCACCATCTCCCTTTGAAGCGAATGCTTCCATCCTCATGGATTGCAAAACCAATTGCTTTTCCTTCAGCAACCTTCTTCTTGATCCTTTCAAGCTTTATGTCGCCTGGTTGAGTACTGCGTATTTCATCAAATACCGTAGATTCAATGGTCATAGCATTAATGACATTTTCCACAGTTCCATAATGGACTAGCTCCATGTCTACCTTGACCAAGTCCATATACAGTTCCGAAGGTAAGATAAGAGTATTTGCCACGTGTCGAGTCTTGCGGCTCAACGCATCTGCGACCACATTAGCTTTCCCTTCATGGTAGGCGATGTCCAAATCATAATCCTTGATCAACTCTAACCATCTGCGTTGCCTCATGTTTAACTCCTTCTGAGTAAATATGTACTTAAGGCTCTTGTGGTCGGTGAATATCCGACAAGTTCGTCCGTACAAGTAGTGTCGCCAAATCTTTAATGCGAACACTACCGCTGCTAATTCTAGGTCGTGCGTCGGATAATTCTCCTCATGAGGCTTCAATTTTCGTGATGCATATGCAATGACTTGTTGTTGCATTAAAACACACCCTAGCCCCTCTTTTGAAGCGTCACTATACACTTCAAAATCTCCATTCTCTGTTGGCAATGTTAAAATTGGTGCTGTTGTGAGGCGTTTCTTTAACTCTTGAAATGATGATTCACACTTTTATGTCCATTCATACTTCAAGCCTTTCTTCAAAAGTTGAGTCAGAGGTCGTGCAACTTTGGAAAAGTCCTTGACGAACCTCCTGTAATATCCAGCCACTCCAAGAAAACTTCTCACTTCTGTTTGATTAGTAGGCGTAGGCCACTCGGTGATTGCTGATATTTTTGCTGGGTCAACAGAAACTCCATCAGCTGATACAACGTGGCCTAAAAATGCTACTTTTTCTAGCCAAAAGTCACACTTGGACAACTTGGCATAGAGTTGGTGTTTCCTTAATGTCTCTAGCACCTGATGCAAGTGTTGCTCATGCTCTTCATTGCTCTTTGAATAGATCAAGATTTCGTCGATGAAAATGACTACACATCGATCTAACAATTCTCGAAACACATCATTCATGAGATTCATGAATACTGCTGGGGCATTTGTTAGCCCAAAGGACATCACTGTAAATTCGTAATGTCCATAACGTGTCCTGAAAGCAGTTTTCGGAATATCCTTTTCAGCGATTCGCAGTTGATGATAACCGGATCGCAAATCTATCTTGGAGAATACCGTTGCACCTTTAAGTTGATCGAAAAGGTCATCAATCCTAGGTAACGGGTATTTGTTTTTAACCGTTACCTGATTTAAACCTCTATAATCGATACAAAGACGTAACCCTCCATCTTTCTTCTTGACGAATAAGACTGGTGCTCCCCACGGCGACGTGCTAGGTCGTATATACCCCTTTTGTAATAATTCCTCAAGTTGCTTCTTGAGTTCATTCATTTCTAGGGTTGCCATGCGATAAGGAGCTTTTGATACAGGTTCTGTTCCGGGAAGTAGATCGATTGTAAACTCGACTTCACGTTCTGGAGGCATTCCAGGAATTTCTTCTGGGAATACATCTGGATACTCCCTCACTACTGGAATGTCATCAATTTTATTCTCCTTTAACTTGAGGTTATGGATATAGCATGCATAAAGCATATATCCTTTCTGCATAAGACTATAAAATTTTAAGGCATTTACTACCTTAGTCTTACATTTGGGGAGTTGGACATAGTAGTTGACCTTTTTGCCTCTCGTCTTAGACAGTGAAATTTTGTGTTTCTGACACTCAATTACAGCTTTATATTGGGTAAGCCAATCCATTCCCAATATAATATCAAAATCTTTAAGGTCAAATTCTACTAAGTTTGCATAGAACTCAAGGTTCTTAATGACTATAGGAATCCCATCGTATCGTTTGGTGCACGATACAATTTTTCCCGAAGGCAACTGAATTCCTAAGTTAATCATTTTAGGTTTTGGCATCTCTAATTCAGGCAAGATTCTAGAAGAGATAAACGAACAACTTGCTCCAGAATCGAATAAAACCTTAACAGGCACACTTAAAGCCGTAAATGTACCTGTTATCACATCCCCTTGAGTTGAAAGATCTAGCTGATTAATAACATTGAGCCGCCCTATAGGTGCTCCATGGTTCCCTTGTTGGTTTCTATTTTGCTGAGGCCTCTGTCCTTGATTATTTCCGTTTCGCACATCCTGATTATTTGGCTGAGTGGGGATATTGATAAGGTCATCTCTTTTTGTAATATTTTCAATGCGGGTCTTACACTCCTTCCTCATATGACCTTCTCGGCCACATCTATAACATGTACCCGGCTTGGGGCATCCCCTAGCCAAGTGGGGCTTGTTGCATTTTGGGCATTGTGGTATGTACCCTTCATGGTTTCTAGTACCATTGTTGCCCCCTCCTTTGTTTCCCTGGACGGGTCGATTCTGCCCACCTCGAATATTGCCTTTATTGTTGCTGAGGTGGTTGTTGTTGCTGCTACTTCCTCGGTTGTCCCGAATCCTCTTGTCCTGTCCTTGGAACCCGCGGCTAGACTCCCCGGCTTTTCTCTTCATCTATTGTTCACGAGAAACTGCGACAGCTCGATCGTAGATCGCTTGGAGGGTAGGATACTGAACTCCAGCCACCACTTCTCTAATGGAGAGGTTTAATCCCATTTCGAACTTCTGTGCCTTCTCGGCATCGGTGGAGACTAACTTAGGAGCAAATCTGACTAACTCCTTGAATCTGACATAGTATTCTTGTACAGATTGTGCTCCTTGTCGTAACGACAGAAACTCTTCATACATTGTTGCTTTGGTACTCATCGGGTAAAACCTTTCTCTTAGAGCTTCTGTAAAGTTTTCCCATGTATACTTCTCATGATCATCTAGCTCTCTCTTCTGTAACTGCCACCAGTCATCTGCGTCACCTCCTAAAAAGTACGAGGCTACAATAATCTTCTGCTCATCTGGGCAACGAGTCGCCTCGAGTAGCTTGTTGAAACTTTTTATCCAATCCTCCAATTTAGTAGGGTCCTCCTGCCCATCATAACGAGGTGGTCTGTATTGGTTCACCACTGCTAGGTGATTGAGCTGGGCTTGAGATGGCGGCACAGCTGCTGTGGCTTGATTAATTTGACCCTGACCCAAGGCAATGAGAATTTGCTCAATGATCCTTAGGCGATCATTGTCAAGCGAGTTTGGCGTATTTTGATTCTGACGGGTTTGGTTGTTGGGTGCTCCCTGATTAGGAGGTACCATGTTGTGTCCAACGCCCTGATTGCTGGTGGTGTCAGGGTGATGTATATTGTGTGCAGGTGGTACAGCTTGTTGATTGGATACACCCGGTGCTGCTGGCACTTCGTGGTTAGTCATGTTCGGATTTTGGTGTGGCTCTATGTTGTTGAGGGCATTAACACTTCGGAGGGTTTTTCTAGTCCTTGCACGGGGTGCCATTCTGCTAAGGATGGTTAAGCAAGAGTGAGTTCAAGTTTAAGGGATGATTATGTCCTAAAACTCGTTAGGTCATAGTATAAGGATGAGTTAACGCAGAAATGTCTAAGTTAGGAGTATGACTTTATTTAGAGATTAACCAGAAGGAATGAAATAACAAGCTTTATTTCATAAATCTAGAAAATATTACAAGATAGAGAATTTAAAAAGAGCACTTATGATAAGGTCAACTGACTTAGTATATCATAGCAATATTTTATTTTATTTTATTTTATTTTTTAAAATTTTATAGAAAATGGTGCATGCTCATGAATGCATATGTCCCCACCCCAAAAATAATTTCTAAGTTTCAAAATTTAACATAACCCATATGGGCCTTTGAAAAATATTTTGCATATTTCTTTCTCAAAATGGACTTTTTTTTTTAAATCCATAAACCGGAGTTAAACTGTCGCATCCCTTAGTCAAGCTCGCCTTGTTGCTAACTTAACCAAGAAATGCTAAGATTAGAGGGTACCGCCTTCTAAGTAATTTGCCAACTAGTTAAAATATAGATCTACAAAGTTGATTCCCAGGAAAGACTGGTAGAGCCACCGGCTGACGGGCAATCTTTAAAAACCAGACTCCTTAGACAGAATCAGCTCATGCAGTTCTATATTTAACAGTTTACAAATACTTAGAGTTTAAAAATACGCTCTGATACCACTCTGTAACACCCCGAAATTCATCCTCATAAGGTTTCAGAATGTTACCGCCACACTTGTCAGTCAGGCTCGCCCTTTGGCTAACTTAATTGACAAGTGCTACGGCTAAATATCTTCACATATAAATTTTTGTAATATGGACTTTAAAAATTATTGCCAATTTTATAAAATATAGTCATAAGAAAATTTAAAGTACTTAATACCAAAGCCATTGTTCTTTCTCACGCGGAAGCATAAACTAAAGGCAATATATAAGACATTAATAATTAAAAGTACGTGGTTCCTTAAAGCAACAATCTTTTTGATGAAAGGTAATCCCATCCCCAAATGCTCATGTGTAACACCCCGGTTTTGGTAACCCAGGCCGGGATGCCACCGCCACACCTCCCTAGCAAGACACGGTTTCTCCGAGCTCACTAAAGAGATGCAAGGCTATGGTTTTTCAGAATTAAAAATATTCAAACAACCCATTCATAAATAATTTAAAAATAATACATCAAAGTTGCAGCGGAAATATAAGTTGTGCAGCGGAAATAAAGTATGAGGGCCGACATGGCCAAAACACGGGTTAAACAGGCCCGTTCATGCAAATTCTAGTCTAACGCAAAATTTAAAATATAATGTAATCCCCAAAAATTCCCAGTATGCATATGATGATGCATATTCTTCAACTCTGAAAGAAAAAGAGGATAAATGGTTTGGGTCAGCAAAAACGCGCTGAGTAAGTTAACACATAGCATGGGTTAGGGGTTTCAAAGCCTTTAATTAAATTAAATAAAAAGATGTTTTGAGCTTTTAAAAATTCTTCCCGATACGCCACCATCTCAACAATATTTAATTTAGCCGACAATCCGGCGGCCGCAGCCAATTTCATAAAATCTGAGCTTTTTAATATATTTCCCGTTACGCCATCATCTCAACAATATTTTGTATAGCCGGTGATCCGGCGGCCGCAGCCGTATCGCATTTCAAGTACTTCATTGGCCGTCTTGGCACAGTTTCTCATGTCTCATGTTTCAAGTTTATATTTTAATCTCCATTTGGCAAGCATTATATTTCAATTGCCTTTCGGCAAGCAAGATATTTCAATTGCCTTTCGGCAAGCAAGATATTTCAATTGCCTTTCGGCAAGCAAGATATTTCAATTGCCTTTCGGCAAGCAAGATATTTCAATTGCCTTTCGGCAAGCAAGATATTTCAATTGTATTTTATCTCAAAGGGATTCCCAATCATTTAAACCTTAAAGGCTAATTTCATGTTTCGACAAGATTTCAAGATCTCTCAAGTTTAAAACCGATCGATGCCACAGTTTGCGCCTTTTCAGTTTAAAAATCCATTTCTTAGTCGATTGATCTGAAATTTTCACAGTAACTCAAAAACATCCCAATGAACAACTTTCGTGTTTTAAGTTTTTCGGAAAAACGATGGGAAGCATGTCAAAAATCGAGTTTTCTACACAAATAGTATGAGGCCAGGATTCAGGTTTGACACCTCTCAAATATTTGACTTTTTGACATATCAAATGGACTTCAAAAATTCTGAAATTTTTCAGACACATACTAGACTTGATTTCCAACAACTTTTGTTTAGATCACAAAGATTGGTTCGGACTATAAATGATAGGAATAAGCTCATCAAGATCGGCTATGAAATCTGTCAAGGTTCCTGACATCGGTTCTAGCGCAGATTGGATCGGCTCAGGTTCGGAGGTTCAAATCTCAACGAAAAATTCTAAAAACTTACAGAAATGTTCTAAACTCATAGATCTACAATTCTTATGTTCAACACCAATCCTAGATCGGCCTAGATCCATGGTCAAAATAACCAACAAGATTGAGAGTGAAATCTGCCAAAGTTCTAAGATCCAGATTTAATACTCTTCGGTTTTGGGTTGGTTTCAGGTTTCAAAACATCATGAAAAATTCTAAAATTTTTACAGAAGCTAAATCTAAGTCTTAGCAACACTTTTCATGTTTTGAGTTTTCTTGTTTGAGCAGCTTTAGAGGTTTGAAAAATTCATACGAAAACGTTGCGTTGAGGGTTTCTCTTGTTGACAGATTTTTTTTATAAATTTTCTTGAGTTGAATCTCTATGTTTGGTTGCATTTTAAGTCACCCAAAACCATAGTAAGGTTAACTTACAGTGGGGATGATGTCTAGGAAGTCACGGGGTCGTCCGGTGTAATACCCGAGAAATCGCCATCGAAAATTTAAATCCAAAAATAAAGAATTGGATTTAAATTATTAAAACCGAAATAATTCCGAGAGAGCGGAATTTATTATTTATCGGAAGATAACAACTCGAAACGAGTTTATCGAATTGTCCCAACAATCACGGATAATTCTCACATTATGATTTTTATTTTTGTAGAGAAGGAATCTTAATATTTAAAAAAAAATAAAAAAAATAAAAATAAAAGTTACTGTAGCATGTGCGGCTACTGTAGCACTACTGTAGCAGCCGCACTATTGTCGGATTTTGTCCCTTTTATGGCCAAAATTCATCCCCCAACACCCCATTTTCAGCCATTATCATCCCTTCCTCATCCCAAACTCTCCCAAAAACCAAATCCACCAAATTCTTACCTTCCGGCGACTTTCCGGCGAATTTCCGGCAACCAAATCCGACCAAGGAAGTGTGTAGATCAAGGATTGCAAGCTTTGGATTGTTGGTAAGATGTAAATCAAGTTTCCTTATTGTATTAAGATCATAACCATCATCCCAAACTTACGAATCTTCATATTCAAACACAAATCGGAGC
This sequence comes from Hygrophila difformis, assembly GCA_030278955.1. Lineage (NCBI taxonomy): Eukaryota > Viridiplantae > Streptophyta > Magnoliopsida > Lamiales > Acanthaceae > Hygrophila > Hygrophila difformis. The sequence continues at coordinate 1,554,404 of JAOANR010000301.1, forward strand.
CAAAGGAAGAATTTGGGAATTTTTATGATCTTGTAAGTCATACATAGCTTCAAAAAGGAATATATTCTTTATTTGAAAATGACAAGATATGATTAATATTCCACCCTACAATTTCAAACCATAGTCAAATTATTCCCAATTATATTATGGCATTCTAGAATAATTCATAAAAAAATATGGGTAGAATGATTAATCAAGGATATATAGAAAATAGATAATTCTCATTATAATTTAAACATGTAAATATATACATGTATATACATGTGTACATGTTTGGAAAGATTATTTCAAGACCAAGGTATATATGTGTATATAAACTTGTATATGGATTTAAAATATTCTATGAACCATATACTTATTACACTTGATATTGAAATCCATATATTTATTTGAAAAGACAAATATATATAATTTTTCAAAGTATGTTTTGTAGAAAATAATATACTAATCTTTAAGCACATATTTGAACATATAAATATATATAGATTTGATTAAAAATCTACTTAGTGAATTGATCAAAATATATATATTCATACATATATATCGGGCAATTTCTATGGTATTACAATCTACCCTCCTTAAGAAACAACTTCGTCCCCGAAGTTGCGCGACTTATTGATCGATTGATTGATTGCGATTGTATCATTGTGTTTTGTTGTTTGATATTATTTGGGATACATAATATTCGGGTTGTTACATCCTCCCCGCCTTAAGATTACAGTTATGTCCCCATAACTGCCTATGTATTATTCACAACCAGGTTCGGGTATCATCGCATATGATCCTTCATCAGTTTTCTTCTAGGTGCCATTTTCTGTTATAGAAGCACGCGAAGATAAATTCCTAAGTGATCAAGATCTAGGACTAAGGCAAAGTTAGTCTTTAGCAAGCGCTCCTAAGTCAAGATCATGTCGAGTTCTAAGGTAGGAGTGTTTCTTATTACCGATAATTCACATAAAAAGAGTTAGTGTAAATATTTACGTATGCATATGCATATGTGATCCCCCCAATAAAAAAAAAAATTTATGCATGCCTTTATTTATCCATGGGTTTTAAAAAAAATAAATTTATTCCATGGATAGGTTAAAATAAGGATAAAAGGTTTGGGCCACTATATTGGGCCGAATGAAATAAATTATTTGGGCTTTAAATAAAAACAAGGCTATTGGGCCAAAATAATTTCTTGGGCTTCAAAAAATTTTGGGCTAAAAATTTGGGCTTTAACTTCAAAATAATAATTGGGCTCTTTGAAATATACTACTAGTTTAGAAATGATAACTTTAAAAATAATAATACTTGAAAATAATAGTTTAAAAATATTACGGGCTCTTTAAAATAGTAGTTTTAAAATATTCCGGGCTCTGATACCAACTTGTAACACCCCGGTTTTGGTAACCCAGGCCGGGATGCCACCGCCACACCTCCCTAGCAAGACACGGTTTCTCCGAGCTCACTAAAGAGATGCAAGGCTATGGTTTTTCAGAATTTAAAATATTCAAACAGCCCATTCATATATCATTTAAAAATAATACATCAAAGTTGCAGCGGAAATATAAGTTGTGCAGCGGAAATAAAGTATAAGAGCCGACATGGCCAAAACACGGGTTAAACAGTCCCGTTCATGCAAGTCGTAATTAAATGCAGGGATTTAAAATAGAGATTCCCCAAATGTTCCCATGTATGCATATGACGATGCATAACCTTCAGACTCTGTAAGAAAAAGGGGATAAATGGTTTGGGTCAGCAAAAACGCGCTGAGTAAGTTAACACATAGCATGATTTAGGGGTTTCAAAGCCTTTAATTAAATTTAATAAAAAGATATTTGTAGGTAATACACAATATAAGTTAATCATCCACTAATAAATAAATGGCATGATTTAAAATAAGTATTTTCACGTGGTCATAATTCGACGCACATAGTAAAATGATTTGCAAAGCATAAATAAATAAATACTTAAAAATATTAAATCTCTTATTTTCCCGTTACGTAACCATTTCTCAAAATATTTTTCGTTTCTTTTATAGTTCACCATTCACCAGGGCTCTTGTGACCGCAATCCTCATAATCAATATTTCACCTTGGGCTCTTATGTCCACAAGTCTCATAAATAACCATTCGCCAGGGCTCTTATGTCCACTAGCCGTTCGCTTGGGCTCTTATGTCCACAAGCCTCATAAATAACATTTCACTAGGGCTCTTATGTCCGCTAGTCTCATAAATAACCATTCGCCAGGAGGGCTCATAAATAACCGTATGATCCATATTGATAATATCAAACTTGGTCACAAATCCCCAATGTTTCAAAAGAATTCTTTTAAGAAAATGTGTTTTTATTTGGTGTAACGGGATTTTTCAAAAGTATAGATATATCGTATTTCAACGTCTCGACCGTTTGTTTCGAATTTCAAAATCTCTTCGATTTAAAAATCATTTGGCGTCACAGTTTACGCCTTTTTGGTTTAAAAATCCATTTCATAGGCGATTGATCTGAAATTTTCACAGTATCTCAAAAACATCCCAATGAACAACTTTTGTGTTTTAAGTTTTTCGGAAAAACGATGGGAAGGATGTCAAAAATTAAGTTTTCTACACGAACAAAAATCTGTCAGGATTCAGATTCGACAATGTTAAAAGATTCGACTTTTTAACATATCAAATGGACTCCAAAAATTCTGAAATTTCATATGCACATACTAGACATGATTATATACAACTTTTGTTTAGATCACAAAGATTGGATCGGACTAGAAATGATAGTAATATGCTCCTCAAGTTCGGTTATGAAAACTGTCAACCTTCGAAAATTCTTAAAAACGCAGAATATGTCCGACACGATTTGGGGTATCAAAACTTGATGAAAATTTCTGAAATTTTTACACAATATAGCTTAAGATCTTTGGATCAAAATCTTAGTTTTGAGTTTTCAGGTTTGAACACTCGAATTAAGAGTTTTGCTCGTCAAGTTTGATAATGAAATCTGTCAAGGTTCGTGAATTCGGTTCTAACGCAGATCGGATCGGCTCAGATTCGGAGGCTCAAATCTCAACGAAAAATTCTAAAAACTTACAGTAATGTTCTAAACTCATGGATCTACAATTCTTGTGTTCAACTCCAATCCTAGATCGGTCTAGATCTAAGGTAAAAATCATCATCAAGTTCGAACGAAAATTCTGTCAAGGATTCTAAGATCCAGATTTGATGCTGTTCGGTTTTGGGTCGGATCAGGTTTCAAAACAACATGAAAAATTCTAAAATTTTTACAGAAGCTAGACCTAAGTCTTAGGAACACTTTTCATGTTTTGAGTTTTTTTGTTTGAGCAGCTTTAGAGGTTCGAAAAATTCATACGAAAACGCTGCGTTGAGGGTTTCTCTTGTTGACAGATTTTAGAGTTTCTAAGACTCTATGTTTGGTTGCATTTTAAGTCACCCAAAACCATAGTAAGGTTAACTTACAGTGGGGATGATGTTTAGGAGGTCACGGGGTCGTCCGGAATCCACGGGATGTCACGAACGAATCTCTTCCACCCGATTTGTTCTTCCCTTGGCAACAATCCAAAGCCTGCAATCCTTGATCTACACACTTCCTCGGTCGGATTTGGTTGCCGGAAAGTCGCCGGAAAGTCCGCCGGAAGGGTGTTTGGCTTTGGGAGAGTTTGGGAGAGTTTTGGGATGAATTTTTGAGTGTTGATGGCTGAAATGGGGTGTTAGGAACTTCTATAATCATCCAAAATATGCCTCCCCCGTGATAGATCAAGATTCCCACCTTTGGGACCCAAAAAATGGCAAAAAGTCGCCAAAAACGCATAATGCCCGACTGCTACAGTAGCATGCTACAGTAACTTTTTTTTTTAATTTTTTTTTATATATATATATTAAGATTCTTATCTTCAAAAAAAAATTAAAATAAAAATCATAATTTGGGAATTTTTGTGATCTTGTAAGTCATACATAGCTTCAAAAAGGAATATATTCTTTATTTGAAAATGACAAGATATGATTAATATTCCACCCTACAATTTCAAACCATAGTCAAATTATTCCCAATTATATTATGGCATTCTAGAATAATTCATAAAAAAAATATGGGTAGAATGATTAATCAAGGATATATAGAAAATAGATAATTCTCATTATAATTTAAACATGTAAATATATACATGTATATACATGTGTACATGTTTGGAAAGATTATTTCAAGACCAAGGTATATATGTGTATATAAACTTGTATATGGATTTAAAATATTCTATGAACCATATACTTATTACACTTGATATTGAAATCCATATATTTATTTGAAAAGACAAATATATATAATTTTTCAAAGTATGTTTTGTAGAAAATAATATACTAATCTTTAAGCACATATTTGAACATATAAATATATATAGATTTGATTAAAAATCTACTTAGTGAATTGATCAAAATATATATATTCATACATATATATCGGGCAATTTCTATGGTATTACAACCCAAAACCATAGTAAGGTTAACTTACAGTGGGGATGATGTCTAGGAAGTCACGGGGTCGTCCGGAATCCACGGGACGTCACGAACGAATCTCTTCCACCCGATTTATTCTTCCTTTGGCTCCGATTTGTGTTTGAATACGAAGATTTGTAAGTTAGGATGATGTTTATGATCTTAAAATCATAAGGAAACTTGAATAACATCTTACCAACAATCCAAAGCCTGCAATCCTTGATCTACACACTTCCTTGGTTGGATTTGGTTGCCGGAAACTCGTCGGAAAGTCGCCGGAAGTTCGTCGAAAGAGTGTTTGGCTTTGGGAGAGTTTTGGGGTGAATGATTGATGAGAATGGCTGACAATGGAGATGGGATTGATTACATAACGTCCAAAAGAGGCCTCCCCCGTGATAGATCAGATTCCCAACCTTGGGCCCCGAAAATTGGCGAGAAAGTCGCCAAAACGCGACAAAACGTCGCTGCTGTCAGGACGGCGCGGGGTTGGCGCGGTTTTTGGCTAAACCCCGCGCCGGGTGCGCGCCAACCACGCCTGGACTTCGGTCCGGGCGGGGTCGTGCAATCCGTCGGGCTTTTCCTCCTCTCTTTCGGACTTCTGTCCTCCTACGTTTTCGGGCTCGATTTTTCGGGTCATCCTCGGGTCATAAATTCTTATCTTAAGTTTATCTTGACTCAAATGAATTTAATGTTAAAATCTTAAGTCCGTCGGTCTCGGGTTCGTCGGCTTCCAATTTGTCGTCTTTTGACTCTCGTGCGATAACTTGTATCATTAAATTTCTTTCGACTTCACGGGTTCTTGGAATTAAAATTCTTTTCCTTCATGAACTTAACTCCAATTATTTTTACTCAATTCATGGAATGTCTTCGGGCTTCCTTTCCCTCTTTTATTCCATTTTGAATTTAAATCTATCGGCGTTTCATATCCGAGCAATAATTTATTGTGATAAATTATTTTCTTCTTCTCGGAAATATTTCGACATTGATCGGAATAAATTTTATTCCTTTGGGCGTTGATAAAAATCTGGGGTATTACAGTCTACCCCCTTAAGAATCAACTTCGTCCTCGAAGTTGCGCGACTTATTGACCGATTGATTGATTATGACTGTATCATTGTGTTTTGTTGTTTGATATTATTCGACTGAACTCAGAATTGAAATTTCCAAGTTGCCTACGTACCCTGTGAAGGGATCAAGTCATTACGTAGTTCAAAAAGAATTTATTTGGGATACAAAATATTCGAGTTTCGAAATGAATGCTTATGCATTCTTACGGGGTATTACATCCTCTCCCCCTTAGGACTCCAGTTATGTCCCCATAACTGCCTATTCAGTACTCTCAAGAGGTTTCGGGTTTTGGTCTTTATTCTGAGGGTGTTGGTGCCTTTGGTTGTTGCCACCTTGACCGTCTGGGTTTCGTGGTTGCTTAGGTCGAGTAGTCACATCCTCTCTCTTGTCGATGTTCTCTCTCCGTGTCCGGCAATCACGCAGCTGATGACCATGTCGACCACATCGAAGGCATGCTCCAGGTTGAGGGCATCCTCTCGCATAATGCAGTTTACCACACTTTGGACATGGTGGCGCATAGTCACCATGGTTGAAGACTATCCCCTTTTTCTCCCCATTGTCATTTTGATGTTGTCCTTTCGTGTTTCCATCGAAATGGTCCTTATCCACCTTGTATTCTCCTTGTGGTCCTTGGTTAGCCTCATCTACCGGTTTCCGTTTCAGTCCTTGGACTCGTGCAACCGCTACCGCACGATCATAAACCGTCTGCAGGTTCGTGAATTGTCCTACTGCAAGTATCTCCCGGATACTAAGGTTCAGACCCATCTCAAATTTCTGAGCCTTGTCAGAGTCGGTTGGTACTATCCTCGTAGCAAATCGTACCAATTCCTTAAACCGGGTGTAATACTCCTGCACCGTTCGTCCCTCTTGCTTCAGTGATAAGAACTCTTCGTACATTGCCGCCTTGGTGCTCATGGGGTAGAATCGGTCCCTTAGGCCCTCCTTAAGTTCATTCCACGAATAAGTTTCTTCAGCTTCCTCTATTTTCCTCTGGAGGTTTTGCCACCACTCATCGGCTTCGCCTCCTAAGTAGTAGGTTGCTACTCGTATCCTTGCCTCATCAGGACATTTGATAGCATCCAAGAGCTTATCAAATGTACGGATCCACCCCTCTAGTTTGGCGGGATCCTCCTGCCCATCGTAGCGTGGTGGTTGATAGGGATTCACCAACGCTAGATAGTTGGGTTGAGCTACGGGTGGAGGTACTGTTTGTGTCCTATGCACCTCGGCATTTCCTAATGCTACTAGGACTTCCTCCATAGTCCTTAGACGTTCTTCCATGTTGTTGGGTGTAGGAGGCACTTGTTCTTCTAGGTTCTGAGGACTTCCACTGTTGTTGGACGTGTTGGGGAGGGTAGCGTCAGTGCCATTTGGACTAACTTTCCTCGGCTTTCTCCTAGGTGCCATTCTGTTATTAAGCACGCGAATATGAGTTCCTAAGTGATCAAGATCTTAGTCTTTAGCAAGCGCTCCTAAGTCAAGGTCATGTCGAGTTCTAAGGTAGGAGTGTTTCTTATCACCGATAATTCACATAAAAAAAAGAGTTAGTGCAAATATTTATGTATGCATATGCATATGTGATCTCCCCCAAAAAAAAAAAAATTTATGCTCGCATTTATTTATCCATGGGTTTTAAAAATAAATTTATTCCATGGATAGATTAAAATAAGGATAAAAGGTTTGGGCCACTATATTGGGCCGAAAGAAATAAATTATTTGGGCTTTAAATAAAAACAAGGTTATTGGGCCAAAATAATTTCTTGGGCTTCAAAAAAAATTTTTTTTTTTGGGCTAAAAATTTGGGCTTTAATTTCAAAATAATAATTGGGCTCTTTAAGATAGTAGTTTAAAAATATTCCGGGCTATGTAAAATAATAGCTTTAAAATATTCCGGGCTCTGATACCACATTGTAACACCCCGGTTTTGGTAACCCAGGCCGGGATGCCACCGCCACACCTCCCTAGCAAGACACGGTTTCTCCGAGCTCACTAAAGAGATGCAAGGCTATGGTTTTTCAGAATTAAAAATATTCAAACAACCCATTCATAAATAATTTAAAAATAATACATCAAAGTTGCAGCGGAAATATAAGTTGTGCAGCGGAAATAAAGTATGAGGGCCGACATGGCCAAAACACGGGTTAAACAGGCCCGTTCATGCAAATTCTAGTCTAACGCAAAATTTAAAATATAATGTAATCCCCAAAAATTCCCAGTATGCATATGATGATGCATATTCTTCAACTCTGAAAGAAAAAGAGGATAAATGGTTTGGGTCAGCAAAAACGCGCTGAGTAAGTTAACACATAGCATGGGTTAGGGGTTTCAAAGCCTTTAATTAAATTAAATAAAAAGATGTTTTGAGCTTTTAAAAATTCTTCCCGATACGCCACCATCTCAACAATATTTAATTTAGCCGACAATCCGGCGGCCGCAGCCAGTTTCATAAAATCTGAGCTTTTTAATATATTTCCCGTTACGCCATCATCTCAACAATATTTTGTATAGCCGGTGATCCGGCGGCCGCAGCCGTATCGCATTTCAAGTACTTCATTGGCCGTCTTGGCACAGTTTCTCATGTCTCATGTTTCAAGTTTATATTTTAATCTCCATTTGGCAAGCATTATATTTCAATTGCCTTTCGGCAAGCAAGATATTTCAATTGCCTTTCGGCAAGCAAGATATTTCAATTGCCTTTCGGCAAGCAAGATATTTCAATTGCCTTTCGGCAAGCAAGATATTTCAATTGCCTTTCGGCAAGCAAGATATTTCAATTGCCTTTCGGCAAGCAAGATATTTCAATTGTATTTTATCTCAAAGGGATTCCCAATCATTTAAACCTTAAAGGCTAATTTCATGTTTCGACAAGATTTCAAGATCTCTCAAGTTTAAAACCGATCGATGCCACAGTTTGCGCCTTTTCAGTTTAAAAATCCATTTCTTAGGCGATTGATCTGAAATTTTCACAGTAACTCAAAAACATCCCAATGAACAACTTTCGTGTTTTAAGTTTTCCGGAAAAACGATGGGAAGCATGTCAAAAATCGAGTTTTCTACACAAATAGTATGCTGCCAGGATTCAGGTTTGACACCTCTCAAAGATTTGACTTTTTGACATATCAAATGGACTTTAAAAATTCTGAAATTTTACAGACACATACTAGACTTGATTTCCAACAACTTTTGTTTAGATCACAAAGATTGGTTCGGACTATAAATAATAGGAATAAGCTCATCAAGATTGGCTATGAAATCTGTCAAGGTTCCTGACATCGGTTCTAGCGCAGATTGGATCGGCTCAGGTTCGGAGGTTCAAATCTCAACGAAAAATTCTAAAAACTTACAAAAATGTTCTAAACTCATAGATCTACAATTCTTATGTTCAACACCAATCCTAGATCGGCCTAGATCCATGGTCAAAATAACCAACAAGATTGAGAGTGAAATCTGCCAAAGTTCTAAGATCCAGATTTAATACTCTTCGGTTTTGGGTTGGTTTCAGGTTTCAAAACATCATGAAAAATTCTAAAATTTTTACAGAAGCTAAATCTAAGTCTTAGCAACACTTTTCATGTTTTGAGTTTTCTTGTTTGAGCAGCTTTAGAGGTTTGAAAAATTCATACGAAAACGCTGCGTTGAGGGTTTCTCTTGTTGACAGATTTTTTTTATAAATTTTCTTGAGTTGAATCTCTATGTTTGGTTGCATTTTAAGTCACCCAAAACCATAGTAAGGTTAACTTACAGTGGGGATGATGTCTAGGAAGTCACGGGGTCGTCCGGTGTAATACCCGAGAAATCGCCATCGAAAATTTCAATCCAAAAATAAAGAATTGGATTTAAATTATTAAAACCGAAATAATTCCGAGAGAGCGGAATTTATTATTTATCGGAAGATAACAACTCGAAACGAGTTTATCGAATTGTCCCAACAATCACGGATAATTCTGTAATACCCGAGAAATCGCCATCGAAAATTTAAATTCAAAAATAAAGAATTGGATTTAAATTTTAAAACCGAAATAATTCCGAGAGAGCGGAATTAATTATTTATCGGAAGATAGCAACTCGAAACGAGTTTATCGAATTGTCCCAACGAGCACAAATAATTCCCACATTATGATTTTTATTTTTATTTTTTTGAAGATAAGAATCTTAATATAAAAAAAAAAAAAATTTAAAAAAAAAAAAAAAAAGTTACTGTAGCAGTCGGCAATGACGCGTTTTTGGCGACTTTTTGCCATTTTTCGGGGCCCAAGGTTGGGAATCTTGACTAATCATGGGGGGGACACATCTTGGACATTATAGAGTGATTCCCATCCCTATTGTCAGCCATCCTCATCAATAATTCATCCCACAAACTCTCTCAAAACTCTCCCTAAGCCAAACACCATTCCGGCAAACTTCCGGCAACTTTCCGGCAATCAAATCCAACCAAGGTAGTGTGTAGATCAAGGATTTGCAGGCATTGGATTGTTGGTAAGGTGTAAATCAAGTTTCCTTATTGCTTTAAGATCATAATCAACCTTCTAACTTACGGATCTTTACTTGCAAAACACGTTCGTAGCCAAAGGAGAAGAAGAACGTGTTGCGTAGATCCGTTCGTGGCGATTTTGGACAAATCGATCAACTCTAGAACGTTCAAGAACTCACTTACTGTAAGTTAATACCTTCCATATCAATATGGGTGGTTTAAAGACATCCGAAACATTGGATCTTAAACGAAACGTTAAAATCAAACCTAAAAACCCCAATCTACGTATTTTCTGAAATCCGACCAAAACTCTTACTTCGAGTGTTCAAAACTAAAAACTCAAAACTAAGATTTTGATCCTAAGATCTTAAGCTACACTGTGTAAAAATTTCAGAGATTTTCATCAAGTTTTGATACTCCAAATCGAGTCGGACATATTCTGCGTTTTTAAGAATTTTCAAAAGTTGACAGATTTCATAACCGAACTTGATGAGCTTATTTCTATCATTTCTAGTCCGATCCAATCTTTATGATCTAAACAAAAGTTGTAGATCTATGATTCTTGAATACCTCTGTAAAATTTCATGCATTTTCATTAAGATTTGCTACCCCAAACCGCGTCGAACATATTCTGTGGTGCATGAACCTTTCGAAAACTGAGACAGATTTTAAGACCGAACTTAGTAGATTAATCTGACTTAATCCGTGATGAATTTGCATAATTTGCCTCTAATAAAACTTGTTTATTTTGGTGTCATTTAAGTGCCTGTAAATTTTCAGAATTTTTGGAGTTCATTTGATATGTTAAAAAGTCAAATCTTTGACAGATGTCAAACCTGAATCCTGACAGTATACTATTTGTGTAGAAAACTTGATTTTTGACATGCTTCCCATCATTTTTCCGTAAAACTCAAAACATGAAAGTTGTTCATTGGGATGTTTTTGAGCTACTGTGAAAATTTCAGATCAATCGCCTAAGAAATGGATTTTTAAACTGAAATGGCGTAAACTGTGACATCGATCGGTTTTAAACTTGTGAAATTTTGAAATTTCTAAACAACGATCGAAATCTTGTGATACGATAAAGCTGTATTTTTGGAAATCCCGTTACACTAAAGTTGAAACGATATCGGTTACATTGGTTACATAAAATTAGGGAGTGAGTGCTCTGCAGGGTGCCCTCCTAATTATTCATTTTGTGCCAAAACGGCAATGATGACTACGCGCGAAAGATTGCCAAAACGGCATCTTATATTTTTGGGCCTATCCTCTCGGGTGTATCCGTATGGGTTACTCGAGGCTTGACGGAGCGGTACTGGATATGGCGTATTTGGTCACAAGAGACCAACGGCCTACCCTCTCGAGTGTATCCGTATGGGTTACTCGAGGCTCGACGGAGTGGTACTGGGTATGGCGAATCGGCTGCGGCCGCCGGAATACCGGCTAAATGAGATGATACTTATGAAATTGGCTGAGGCCGCCGGATCACCGGCTAAATGATATATATTGTTGAGATGATGGCGTAACGGGAAATATATATTAAAAAGCTCAGATTTTATGAAATTGGCTGCGGCCGCCGGATTGCCGGCTAAATTAAATATTGTTTTAAAGGTGGCGTAACGGGGAGAATTTTTAAAGCTCAAAATTTTTATTTCTTTACTTACGGTATTATCCATGTTTTTTTTTAAATCATGTCTTAAATAATTGCCCATGCTTAAGATTTTAAATTATGAAATTAAAGGTGTCTTTAAAGTATGCAATTATATTCGCATTTTTTAAATTGGTAACTAAAATGTTTTTATGCATGGCAAGAAGTTTTTTTTTTTAATTATTAAAAATCTAACCCCTTTATTGCTATGTGAGGATTGACTTACTCAGTATTTTATAATACTGATAAAAACCGTTGTTCATTTTTTTTTCTGTTACAGAGTACGGAGCATGATCACTCATTGGGGGATCATTTTGGGCATTTAATTGTTTATTCTACGTGACTTGCATGAACGGGTCTGTTTAACCCATGTTTTGGCCATGTCGGCCCTATATTCTAAATTCCGCTGCATACACTTTATTTCCGCTGCATACTTTATATTCTCGCTGCAACTCTGATGTAGTATTTTTAAATTATTTATGAATGGGCTACTTGGATATTTTAAATTCTGAAAAACCATAGGCTTGCATCTCTTTAGTGAGCTCGGAGAAACGTGTCTTGCTAGGGAGGTGTGGCGGTGGCATCCCGGCCTGGGTTACCAAAACCGGGGTGTTACAATGTGGTATCAGAGCCCGAAATATTTTAAAGCTATTATTTTACATAGCCGGGAATATTTTAAAACTACTATTTTAAAGAGCCCGGAATATTTTTAAACTATTATTTTTAAGTATTATTATTTTTAGAGTTATTATTTCTAAACTAGTAATATATTTTTTAAAAAAAGCCCAATTATTGTTTTGAAGTTAAAGCCCAAATTTTTAGCCCAAAAATTTTTAAGAAGCCCAAGAAATTATTTTTAGCCCAATACCTGTATTTTTAAATAAAGCCCAAATGTTTATTATTTCGAGTCCAAAAATTTTATTTACTTAGTGTAATATTTTAAACCCAATGATTAATTATTTTTGGTTCAATATCTAAATATCATGATAAGCCCAACTATTTTGGCCCAATAACCTTGTTTTTATTTAAAGCCCAAATAATTTATTTCTTTCGGCCCAATATAGCGGCCCAAACCTTTTATCCTTATTTTAATCTATCCATGGAATAAATTTATTTTAAAACCCATGGATAAATAAATGCATGCATAAAATTTTTTTTTTATCAGGGGGATCATCACTGCATGTGCATATTGCATTTCTATACCTTAGAGAACCTAGAAGCGTTATGTTGTAACCTAGATCTTTTTCTTGCGCTAGATGGCTAACCAAGACATGATGAACTTAATGGTCAAAATGATGAACGCTCACTTTGATTCCCAACAAACCATACAACAAATGGAACATCGTATGGCCCAATTGGAGGCAAATCTGCACCATATGGGAAATTTAAGAGAGGCGGACCACCACCGCATAAACCAGCTCGAAGACCAAATCCAAAACCTCACTACACAAAATCTATCTTTAAAGGAGCTTGTTGATGCTCATGGGGAGGACTTGAACCACATTTTCGATGACCTACTACCGTCAAGTCCAGTGGAGGAAGATCCGGAGGAGGATCCCACCACTGTGCCGGAGGACGCCTAGAACGATAGGAGGATCCTATTTTGGTATATCCTATCACTTGTACTAAAAAAAAAAAAAATCAAGTTTTTGTTTGAACACTCTCTATTCCAAAAATTTTGTTGAATTCCCAAACAACAAATCCATCTCAAACGCACGGCTCATTTAAACCTTGAAACCCAAGACCCTGAAACCCTAGACCCTGGGGTTTCGATAATCATTGTATAAACCCTTTATTATATTTTCCTTAAAATCTAAATCACTTGTTCCTGCAACAGAATGGCACCGAGAGGGAGACCGCGCGTCCAGCCCATTCCTCCCAATACCAACGAAATACCTAGGCAACCCGACATGCCGATACCAAACGTGGGTGTACACGCTCAGGAAGAGCCAGCAGGCCCTATACCAGACAACATAGGTAATCGCCTGCGCACTCTAGAAGAGGTTCTCATTGCGATAGGGAACGCGCAGGTGAACCAAGGCCAAGCGGCTGCGGCACCTCCATCACAAGCTCGCATTAATTACCTAGCCATGGTGAACCCATACCAACCGCCGCACTACGCAGGCGAGGAAGACCCTGCAAAACTAGAGGAGTGGATTAGGACCTTCGACAAGTTGTTAAGCGCAGTTAAGTGCCCAGAAGGGGAAAAGGTGCATGTGGCCTCATACTACTTGGGAGGTGAAGCAGACGACTGGTGGCAAGCCACCCAGGGAAAGATACGAGAGGAAGATGTGCCCTATTCATGGACTGAAATGATGGAACTGCTCAGGGACCGATTTTACCCCCTGAGTACGAAGGCGGCCATGTACGAGGAGTTTTTGTCACTGAAACAAGGCGGGCAGACTGTACAAGAGTATTACACTCGATTCAAAGAGTTGGTACGCTTTGCACCAAGACTAGTACCGACAGACGTAGAGAAGGTACAAAAATTCGAGATGGGATTGAACTTGACTATACGGGAAGTGATCACTGGTGTCCATTACCCGGACCTGCAAGCAGTATATGATCGTGCAGTTGCTGTTGCAAGGGTGCAACAACTGAAGAGGAGGATGAGTGGAGAGTCCAGCCGGGGACCTCAGGGGCAAGATAAGAGGAACAGGGATAACCGCACCGGTAACAATTCTGGAGGAAACAACTTTCGGGGAGGCCTGAACAGACCCCCTCAGAACAACAATAGGGGAAATGGTGGGAGAACCTTTTTCCAGGGTAACCCTGTGCCACCATGCCCAAGATGTGGGAGACCTCACTTGATTAGGGGATGCCCCCAACAGGGCACATGCTTCAGGTGTGGTCGATTTGGTCATCGGGTGAATGAGTGCCGGACTCGAATTGAAAACATCACCAAGCGGGAGGACTTGATTATGGGGCCAGCACAGCCTCGTAACCAAAATGGACGGAATGGTAACTATCAAGGGTACAGACCCCCTCAGAACCAGAATTTCAACCAGAATCAACGCCCTCCACAGAATCCAAATCAGCAACAGAATCAGAACCCGAACCGGGATCAGCCGGGCAACCAAGGACGGCCCATGGGGAGGTTGAATGTTATCAACCAAGCAGATGTGCCTATGCAGGGTGACGTGATGGCAGGTACATTCCATGTTTTAAGTACACCCCTTAAAGTTCTGTTTGACTCAGGAGCTAGTTGTTCGATTATATCATCAAGAGTCTTATCTGAACTAGATCTACCTAAGTGCGAACTGATTAACTTAGAAATTCAACTACCATCAGGAGAGGTAGTACCATGCTCTAAACGTTATAACGGAATTTCGATAGTTATCAAGAACATAGAATTTTTCGCAAACTTGGTAGAATTTAATTTAAGGGACTTCGACGTTATACTGGGAATGGATTGGTTGACCCGGTATAAAGCGGTGATAGAATGTCAAAAGCAGAAGATCACCTTGTCGAAAGGTAGGGGAAAGAGATTCATCTTTTACTCTCAACCCCCTAAGAGGAGCAACAAGATTGTTAACGCTCTCAAGCTTCGTGGCTTAATGCATAAGGGATACGCGTTGTATGCATGCTACGTTCACAACCTTGAGGCGGAAGAGAGCAAGGTTGACGACATCCCAGTGGTGAGAGAATACCTGGACGTATTTCCTGAAGACATCCCTGGTATGCCACCTGAGAGAGATCTTGAATTCACCATAGATCTCATTCCGGGAACGGAACCTGTTTCGAAGGCCCCTTACCGTATGGCACCACTGGAAATGAAGGAGTTAAAGGAACAACTCGAAGAGTTGTTGGAGAAAGGATACATAAGACCAAGTACGTCCCCGTGGGGAGCACCGGTCTTATTTGTTAAAAAGAAGGATGGAGGACTACGCCTTTGCATCGATTACAGAGGACTCAATCAAGTGACCATCAAGAACAAGTATCCATTACCAAGGATTGAGGACTTATTTGATCAATTGAAGGGGGCGTCGGTGTTATCAAAGATCGACTTGCGATCCGGTTATCACCAGCTGAGGATTTCGGAGAAGGATATCCCGAAGACGGCATTCCGAACTCGTTATGGACACTACGAGTTCACAGTATTATCCTTTGGGTTAACAAATGCACCTGCAATGTTCATGAACCTCATGAACGATGTATTTAGAGAATTGTTAGATCAATGCGTCGTGGTGTTCATCGACGACATCCTGATCTACTCGAGAAGCGAGGAGGAGCATTCCCAACATTTGCACCAAGTGTTAGGGATTTTGCGCAAGAACCAACTCTATGGCAAACTATCCAAATGCGAATTTTGGTTGAAGGAAGTAGCATTCCTTGGGCACATAGTATCCGCCACTGGAGTTTCAGTGGATCAGGCAAAAATTTCGGCGGTGACGGAATGGGTATCGCCGACGAGTCCAACTGAAATACGGAGCTTCCTTGGGCTAGCTGGTTATTATAGGCGATTTGTGAAGGACTTCTCGAAAATCGCACGCCCGTTGACCCAGCTGTTGAAGAAAGGGGTGAAATATGACTGGACCAGTGAGTGTGAGTCCGCGTTTCAAGAACTGAAAAAGCGACTCACCAGTACACCCGTACTAGCACTACCATCAGAGAATGGTGACTTCGAAGTTTACAGTGACGCTTCGAAGGAAGGTCTAGGATGTGTTTTGATGCAAGACTCGAGAGTCATTGCATATGCTTCGCGCCAATTGAAACCTCATGAAGCGAACTACCCGACGCACGACTTGGAGTTGGCGGCAGTCGTGTTCGCTCTGAAAATATGGAGACACTACCTTTATGGGAGAAAGTGTCGGATGTTCACAGACCACAAAAGCCTCAAATACATATTCACTCAAAAAGAGTTAAATCTGAGACAACGGAGATGGTTGGAACTAATCAAGGACTATGATCTCGAAATTTCTTATCACGAAGGGAAGGCCAACGTGGTAGCCGATGCCTTAAGCCGGAAGACCCAACATGTGGCGAATTCGTTGGTGATTCCGCCGGCATTATATATGGACTTGGCAAGATTGAGCTTAGAACTAGTGCATTCGGGCACTGTAAATGAAATGGTCAACGCCATGGTAGTCGAATCAACCATATTTGACGAGATCAAACTCGCCCAACCGGGCGACGCAAAGTTGGAAAGGATTAAGGAGAACATTGCCAACGGGAAGGCGATAGGATTTGCTATCCATGAGGACGGAAGCATTCGTTTCAAGGGAAGATGGTGTGTACCACAGAAATGCGTGGAGATAAAACAAAGATTGATGGAAGAAGGGCATAACACACCTTACTCGGTTCACCCTGGAGGCGACAAATTATATAAGGATTTGAGGAAGATTTACTGGTGGCCGAGGATGAAGAATGAAGTGGCAGAATTTGTAGCTAGATGCCTCACGTGCCAAAAGGTCAAAGCCGTGCGACAAAAACCCTTAGGATTGATGCAACCATTGGAAATCCCGAGTTGGAAGTGGGATAGTATCTCTATGGATTTCGTTTCGGGATTACCACGATCACCAAGAGGAATGAATAAGATATGGGTGATTGTCGATAGGCTAACGAAGACGGCCATTTTTATCCCAATGAAGGACACTTGGACCATGGACCAACTAGCAAGGGCGTATATTGACAATGTGGTACGAAGACACGGGGTGCCACATGACATTATCTCCGATAGAGACAGTAGATTTGTCTCTCACTTTTGGATCAAGTTACAAGAAGCCCTCGGTACGCAGATTAAGATGAGCACCGCATTCCACCCAATGACGGATGGACAAACTGAGAGAACAATCCAAACGTTGGAAGACATGCTGAGAGCTTGTGTCCTAGAGTTTAAGGGTAGCTGGGAAAATCATTTACCCCTAATTGAATTTTCCTACAACAATAGCTACCATGCTAGCATCGGCATGGCACCATTCGAGGCATTGTATGGTCGAAGGTGCCGAAGTCCGTTGAGTTGGGAAGGGAGTGATAAGACAGTGGTAGTAGGACCACAACTCGTAGAAGATATGACCCAACAAATCAAAGTGATTCAAGGAAAGATGAAAGCGGCCCAAGACCGACAGAAAAGTTATGCCGATGTGAGACGGCAAGACCTAGAATTTCAAGTTGGAGATAAGGTCATGTTAAAGATATCACCGATGAAGGGGGTTATGCGTTTTGGCAAACGAGGAAAGTTAAGTCCTCGATATATAGGACCTTATGAAATTCTAGAAAAAGTCGGGAATCTAGCATATCGTCTAGCCTTACCGCCACAATTGGCTCGAGTTCACAATGTGTTCCACGTATCACAATTGAAGAAGTATGTGCACGATCCGACCCATGTACTCCAACCGGAAGGAATTGAATTGGATGATGACTTGAGCTATGAGGAAATTCCGGTACGAATACTCGATGTTAAGGAGAGAGTAACAAGGAACAAAACCGTGAGAATGGTCAAGGTTCTTTGGTCGAACCATGAAAGTGAAACGGCGACATGGGAGTTAGAAGCCGACATGAAGGAGCGTTACCCGACCCTATTCCAAAACGGTGCAACCACAGTTATGGGGACATAACTGTAATCTTAAGGAGGAGAGGATGTAACGACCCGAATATTTTGTATCCCAAATGAACAAATTCAAATTGTTTTGAACTACGTAATGACTTGATCCCTTCACGGGGTACGTAGGCAACTTGGAAATTTCAATTCTGGGTTTAGTCAAATAATATCAAACAACAAAACACAATGATACAATCGCAATCAATCAATCGATCAATAAGTCGCGCAACTTCGGGGACGAAGTTGATTCTTAAGGAGGGTAGATTGTAATACCCGAGAAATCGCCATCGAAAATTTAAATTCAAAAATAAAGAATTGGATTTAATTTTTAAAACCGAAATAATTCCGAGAGAGCGGAATTAATTATTTATCGGAAGATAGCAACTCGAAACGAGTTTATCGAATTGTCCCAACGAGCACAAATAATTCCCACATTATGATTTTTATTTTTATCTTTTTGAAGATAAGAATCTTAATATATAAAAAAAAAAAATTTAAAAAAAAAAAAAAAAGTTACTGTAGCATGCTACTGTAGCAAGCTACTGTAGCATGCTACTGTAGCAGTCGGCAATGACGCGTTTTTGGCGACTTTTTGCCATTTTTCGGGGCCCAAGGTTGGGAATCTTGACTAATCATGGGGGGGACACATCTTGGACATTATAGAGTGATTCCCATCCCTATTGTCAGCCATCCTCATCAATAATTCATCCCACAAACTCTCCCAAAACTCTCCCTAAGCCAAACACCATTCCGGCAAACTTCCGGCAACTTTCCGGCAATCAAATCCAACCAAGGTAGTGTGTAGATCAAGGATTTGCAGGCATTGGATTGTTGGTAAGGTGTAAATCAAGTTTCCTTATTGCTTTAAGATCATAATCAACCTTCTAACTTACGGATCTTTACTTGCAAAACACGTTCGTAGCCAAAGGAGAAGAAGAACGTGTTGCGTAGATCCTTTCGTGGCGATTTTGGACAAATCGATCAACTCTAGAACGTTCAAGAACTCACTTTCTGTAAGTTAATACCTTCCATATCAATATGGGTGGTTTAAAGACATCCGAAACATTGGATCTTAAACGAAACGTTAAAATCAAACCTAAAAACCCCAATCTACGTATTTTCTGAAATCCGACCAAAACTCTTACTTCGAGTGTTCAAACCTAAAAACTCAAAACTAAGATTTTGATCCTAAGATCTTAAGCTACACTGTGTAAAAATTTCAGAGATTTTCATCAAGTTTTGATACTCCAAATCGAGTCGGACATATTCTGCGTTTTTAAGAATTTTCAAAAGTTGACAGATTTCATAACCGAACTTGATGAGCTTATTTCTATCATTTCTAGTCCGATCCAATCTTTATGATCTAAACAAAAGTTGTAGATCTATGATTCTTGAATACCTCTGTAAAATTTCATGCATTTTCATTAAGATTTGCTACCCCAAACCGCGTCGAACATATTCTGTGGTGCATGAACCTTTCGAAAACTGAGACAGATTTTAAGACCGAACTTAGTAGATTAATCTGACTTAATCCGTGATGAATTTGCATAATTTGTCTCTAATAAAACTTGTTTATTTTGGTGTCATTTAAGTGCCTGTAAATTTTCAGAATTTTTGGAGTTCATTTGATATGTTAAAAAGTCAAATCTTTGACAGATGTCAAACCTGAATCCTGACAGTATACTATTTGTGTAGAAAACTTGATTTTTGACATGCTTCCCATCATTTTTCCGGAAAACTCAAAACATGAAAGTTGTTCATTGGGATGTTTTTGAGCTACTGTGAAAATTTCAGATCAATCGCCTAAGAAATGGATTTTTAAACTGAAAAGGCGTAAACTGTGACATCGATCGGTTTTAAACTTGTGAAATTTTGAAATTTCTAAACAACGATCGAAATCTTGTGATACGATAAAGCTGTATTTTTGGAAATCCCGTTACACTAAAGTTGAAACGATATCGGTTACATTGGTTACATAAAATTAGGGAGTGAGTGCTCTGCAGGGTGCCCTCCTAATTATTCATTTTGTGCCAAAACGGCAATGATGACTACGCGCGAAAGATTGCCAAAACGGCATCTTATATTTTTGGGCCTATCCTCTCGGGTGTATCCGTATGGGTTACTCGAGGCTTGACGGAGCGGTACTGGATATGGCGTATTTGGTCACAAGAGACCAACGGCCTACCCTCTCGAGTGTATCCGTATGGGTTACTCGAGGCTCGACGGAGTGGTACTGGGTATGGCGAATCGGCTGCGGCCGCCGGAATACCGGCTAAATGAGATGATACTTATGAAATTGGCTGAGGCCGCCGGATCACCGGCTAAATGATATATATTGTTGAGATGATGGCGTAACGGGAAATATATATTAAAAAGCTCAGATTTTATGAAATTGGCTGCGGCCGCCGGATTGCCGGCTAAATTAAATATTGTTTTAAAGGTGGCGTAACGGGGAGAATTTTTAAAGCTCAAAATTTTTATTTCTTTACTTACGGTATTATCCATGTTTTTTTTTAAATCATGTCTTAAATAATTGCCCATGCTTAAGATTTTAAATTATGAAATTAAAGGTGTCTTTAAAGTATGCAATTATATTCGCATTTTTTAAATTGGTAACTAAAATGTTTTTATGCATGGCAAGAAGTTTTTTTTTTTTTAATTATTAAAAATCTAACCCCTTTATTGCTATGTGAGGATTGACTTACTCAGTATTTTATAATACTGATAAAAACCGTTGTTCATTTTTTTTTCTGTTACAGAGTACGGAGCATGATCACTCATTGGGGGATCATTTTGGGCATTTAATTGTTTATTCTACGTGACTTGCATGAACGAGTCTGTTTAACCCGTGTTTTGGCCATGTCGGCCCTATATTCTAAATTCCGTTGCATACACTTTATTTCCGCTGCATACTTTATATTCTCGCTGCAACTCTGATGTAGTATTTTTAAATTATTTATGAATGGGCTACTTGGATATTTTAAATTCTGAAAAACCATAGCCTTGCATCTCTTTAGTGAGCTCGGAGAAACCGTGTCTTGCTAGGGAGGTGTGGCGGTGGCATCCCGGCCTGGGTTACCAAAACCGGGGTGTTACAAATTCTCACATTATGATTTTTATTTTTGTAGATAAGGAATCTTAATATTTAAAAAAAAATAAAATAAAAATAAAAATAAAAGTTACTGTAGCATGTGCGGCTACTGTAGCACTACTGTAGCAGCCGCACTATTGTCGGATTTTGTCCCTTTTATGGCCAAAATTCATCCCCCAACACCCCATTATCAGCCATTATCATCCCTTCCTCATCCCAAACTCTCCCAAAAACCAAATCCACCAAATTCTTACCTTCCGGCGACTTTCCGGCGAATTTCCGGCAACCAAATCCGACCAAGGAAGTGTGTAGATCAAGGATTGCAAGCTTTGGATTGTTGGTAAGATGTAAATCAAGTTTCTTTATTGTATTAAGATCATAACCATCATCCCAAACTTACGAATCTTCATATTCAAACACAAATCGGAGCCAAAGGAAGAATAAATCGGGTGGAGGAGATTCGTTCGTGACATCCCGTGGATTCCGGACGACCCCGTGACCTCCTAGACATTATCCCCACTGTAAGTTAACCTTACTATGGTTTTGGGTGACTTAAAATGCAACCAAACATAGAGATTTAGAAACTCTTAAATCTGTCAACAAGAGAAACCCCCGGCGCAGCGTTTTCGTATGAATTTTTCGAACCCCGAAAGCTGCTCAAACGGAAAAACTCAAAACATAAAAAGTGTTCCTAAGACTTAGATCTAGCTTCTGTAAAAATTTTAGAATTTTTCATGATGTTTTGAAACCTGAAACCAACCCAAAACCGAAGAGTATTAAATCTGGATCTCAGAACTTTGGCAGATTTCACTCTCAATCTTGTTGGTTATTTTGACCATGGATCTAGGCCGATCTAGGATTGGTGTTGAACATAAGAATTGTAGATCTATGAGTTTAGAACATTACTGTAAGTTTTTAGAATTTTTCGTTGAGATTTGAGCCTCCGAACCTGAGCCGATCCAATCTGCGTTAGAACCGATGTCAGGAACCTTGACAGATTTCATAACCGATCTTGATGAGCTTATTCCTATCATTTATAGTCCGAACCAATCTTTGTGATCTAAACAAAAGTTGTTGGAAATCATGTCTAGTATGTGTCTGTACAATTTCAGAATTTTTGAAGTTCATTTGGTATTTTAAAAAGTCGAATCTTTTAACGTTGTCGAATCTGAATCCTGACAGCTTTTTGTTTGTGTAGAAATCTCGATTTTTGACATGCTTCCCATCGTTTTTCCGAAAACCTTAAAACACAAAAGTTGTTCATTGGGATGATTTTGAGATGCTGTACAAATTTCAGATCAATCGCCTAAGAAATGGAGTTTTAAACCAAAAAGGCGCAAACTGTGACATCGATCTGTTTTAAACTTGTGAGATTTTGAAATTTCTAAACAAACGATCGAGACGTTGGAATTACGATATATCTATACTTTTGAAAATCCCGTTACACTAAATTAAAACACATGAGATACTTAATCGACGTAGAGGGTGAGTGCTCGATAGAGTGCCCCTCTAGCTCTTCGCATCGTGCCTATACGGACGAGTGTGACCTATGTAGAGGGTGAGTGCTCGATAGAGTGCCCCTCTAGCTTTTCACTTCGTGCCAAAACGGCCGAGAGTGATCGACGTAGGGGGTGAGTGCTCGATAGAGTGCCCCTCTAGCTCTTCGCATCGTGCCTATACGGACGAGTGTGACCTATGTAGAGGGTGAGTGCTCGATAGAGTGCCCCTCTAGCTTTTCACTTCGTGCCAAAACGGCCGAGAGTGATCGACGTAGGGGGTGAGTGCTCGATAGAGTGCCCCTCTAGCTCTTCGCATCATGCCTATACGGACGAGTGTGACTATAAAAGAAACGAGAAATATTGAGAAATGGTTACGTAACGGGAAAATAAAAGATTTAAGGTTTTTAAGTCTTTATGCCTTGCAAATCATTTTACTATACAAGTTGAATTATGATCACGTGGGAATTCTTGTTTTAAATCATGCCATTTATATATTAGTGGATGATTAAATTAAATTGTGTATTACCTACAAGTAATGTTTTTATTAAATTTAATTAAAGGCTTTGAAACCCCTAAATCATGCTATGTGTTAACTTACTCAGCGCGTTTTTGCTGACCCAAACCATTTATCCTCTTTTTCTTACAGAGTATGAAGATTATGCATCGTCATATGCATACATGGGAACATTAGGGGAAATCTCTATTTTAAATCCCTGCATTTAATTACGACTTGCATGAACGGGCCTGTTTAACCCGTGTTTTGGCCATGTCGGCCCTTATACTTTATTTCCGCTGCACAACTTATATTTCCGCTGCAACTTTGATGTATTATTTTTAAATTATTTATGAATGGGCTGTTTGAATATTTTTAATTCTGAAAAACCATAGCCTTGCATCTCTTTAGTGAGCTCGGAGAAACCGTGTCTTGCTAGGGAGGTGTGGCGGTGGCATCCCGGCCTGGGTTACCAAAACCGGGGTGTTACATCCGGAATCCACGGGACGTCACGAACGAATCTCTTCCACCCGATTTATTCTTCCTTTGGCTCCGATTTGTGTTTGAATACGAAGATTTGTAAGTTAGGATGATGTTTATGATCTTAAAATCATAAGGAAACTTGAATAACATCTTACCAACAATCCAAAGCCTGCAATCCTTGATCTACACACTTCCTTGGTTGGATTTGGTTGCCGGAAACTCGTCGGAAAGTCGCCGGAAGTTCGTCGGAAGAGTGTTTGGCTTTGGGAGAGTTTTGGGGTGAATGATTGATGAGAAGGGCTGACAATGGAGATGAGATTGATTACATAACGTCCAAAAGAGGCCTCCCCCGTGATAGATCAGATTCCCAACCTTGGGCCCCGAAAATTGGCGAGAAAGTCGCCAAAACGCGACAAAACGTCGCTGCTGTCAGGACGGCGCGGGGTTGGCGCGGTTTTTGGCTAAACCCCTCGCCGGGTGCGCGCCAACCACGCCTGGACTTCGGTCCGGGCGGGGTCGTGCGATCCGTCGGGCTTTTCCTCCTCTCTTTCGGACTTCTGTCCTCCTACGTTTTCGGGCTCGATTTTTCGGGTCATCCTCGGGTCATAAATTCTTATCTTAAGTTTATCTTGACTCAAATGAATTTAGTGTTAAAATCTTAAGTCCGTCGGTCTCGGGTTCGTCGGCTTCCAATTTGTCGTCTTTTGACTCTCGTGCGATAACTTGTATCATTAAATTTCTTTCGACTTCACGGGTTCTTGGAATTAAAATTCTTTTCCTTCATGAACTTAACTCCAATTATTTTTACTCAATTCATGGAATGTCTTCGGGCTTCCTTTCCCTCTTTTATTCCATTTTGAATTTAAATCTATCGGCGTTTCATATCCGAGCAATAATTTATTGTGATAAATTATTTTCTTCTTCTCGGAAATATTTCGACATTGATCGGAATAAATTTTATTCCTTTGGGCGTTGATAAAAATCTGGGGTATTACATCATGTCATGAGATGCAGTTCACATGTCAGCTCCAATATCTGTAAAAAGATAACACAACAACTTTTTATCAGTACAATGGTACTGAGTAAGCCAACCCGCTCCACTTTAAGAAGTGGATTTTAAAATAATGGTTGACACTCATTTAAAAAAAATAATTTTCACTTTTTCTTTTAAAAAGGATCACACACATTACCTTTAACAAAATAAATAACTTTCATTCTTACCATTGCAGCAACTATGCACAAGAGGACACCATTTTCCATATATCATATCATATCATATCATATCATATCGATCATAAGTCATGATCAGCATGCAGCGGACTCATATACAGACACACTCCGGAGCCTCGGGTAACCCATCACGGATACACCCAAGAGTATAGACCCATACATGCAACAACGCCGTTTTGGCACAATTTATCAACAATGCCGTCTTGGCATATTTAGAGGGGGAGGCCCCGCAAGACACATCCCTAGTGCATTAGCCCTCTATCAAGTATGGCATCTTACTCAAGT
Source organism: Hygrophila difformis (assembly GCA_030278955.1). NCBI lineage: Eukaryota > Viridiplantae > Streptophyta > Magnoliopsida > Lamiales > Acanthaceae > Hygrophila > Hygrophila difformis. Next base: position 1,579,700 of record JAOANR010000301.1, read on the forward strand.
TAATAGTGCACAATGGATTTAAAAGAGTTTTTCACAAATCTCCACATAATATCCTCTTTAAAAGAGTTTTCAACAATCTCAAGGGAGTAACCTCATAACAAGGGCATTCAATAATGCCAAATATCATTTCAACATTTAACTCCCATATCAATATCTCATAAATATAAAAATATCATTTCATGGATCTTAAAATCCAACAATTTCTCATTTGGACCAAAAATCAAGTCCAACGTTGCAGTTTACGCCAAGTCAATTTAAAAATTCATATGAAAGGCGATTGCTATGAAATTTAAACTGTAGATACTCAACACATAGTTGAACAAGTTTCATGTTTTACACTTTCCAAAATAAGGTATGGAAACAGTTCTAAAATAGAGTTCTTTACAGAACATGTATTCTGCCAGAAATTCAACAGTGACTCTATAATTTTCAACAGGTTATAAAAAATAGTAATTCGAGACCAAAAATTCTAATATTTTACCACAAGGTAGATAACATATAGATAAATATTTTTCATGAAGAAACCATTTGGCTTTGAGATACTTAAGACCTTCAAAAATGCGGATTTCAGAAAACACTACCATTTCTTAGATTTCAACAAAAAGAGATTTCGACCTTTCGATAAAGCGGATCCCATAACTTTTTGATATGAGTTCTAAAAATCATAAAATTTTCCAGAAATATACTCAACTCAATAAGGAACAATTTTTATGAAGGAACCTTTGAGGGTTAATGAACCAAAATAGTTTAAAAAGATGGATCTTTACGTAAACGAAAAACGGACAGATTTTGGTATAATGAGGGAATTCTAATTTTGTACTCTTAAAACATGGATGGGGATCTCCAAACTTAAAGTAGAGAGTGTTAACTTACTGAATTGATGTATAAGAGCAAGGAGATTCAAAGATAATGGCCGTTATAATACAAGATACGCACCACAAATTACGGGTTTCGCTGAAATTCGACAAATAGAGGGAAATCATTTTATAGTATAAAAATAAAAGATTTAGATCTCTAAGATACAAGTTTCAAGGATGATATCTTACTAACCAAGTGTTGAGAAGAGTTAGAACTCTTAGAATGATGAAGGTTGCCAAGCCTACAAGACTCCACAATCCTTAAGATATGCTCACTATGTGGGAGAACTTTGAAGAATAAAATGGGTAGTGAATTTGGCTAATGAGATGGATGAGATTGGTGTGTTTGAAGGCTAGAAACTCCCTCTATTTATAGGCTAAGATTTGAACAATTGAACTTGACATATTGTGAGAGTGATTACAACCTCACCAATCATCCAATTAAGTGTGTCTTGAGCAATAATGGTTAGAGTATTTGTATCCACTCATTTGGTCCTTATAGCCTAACAAAGAGGCTATTAATTTGGGAGGCTATTAATTTTGTCCATCATGTTGTCTATTAACATAATGGTTTGCCTATTATGGAGGCTATTAATCTTGGTGGGTTCAAGAGATAATTGATCACCTTTCTTTGCTAACCATTCATCCAAGACACTTGTTAATCATGTAGATTTTTCATCCATTTGTTTAGGAAGAAAATTTCTTGCAATTGCTTTTAACCTTATATTTGTGTAAATAGTGTATCATGAAAATGATTGAAGTATTAGCTTGTCTACAAAAATCATTATTCTTGTCATTATTTAGTGGCATGCATTTATACTCAATGAGTTGGATATGGTAATATAATATTTATTTATTTATTTCAAGTATTGTATTTATATTAATGTGCTTTCAAAAAGATAATAATAATATACTTGCATGGTTTTATTTTATTCATAACAATACTCAAACCACAAAGTCTTCACGTCATCATCAAATAAAAATTATAATCTATGAATATATTTTCTTATATATAAAAGTTAATTCTCATAGATTTATATAAAAACTCATACTTTTATTTTTATAAAAATTTATTCCATAATGAATATCAAAGTACTTAAAATATTCACATACTATCCTCATAATAATTTTCAAGACCAATGTGTATATATATAAAAACTTATAATTTAAACAATAGATTTAAAAAATATTCCATAAACAATATAATTCTATTACACTTGATATTGAAATTCATATTTCTTTTGGAAAAAGACAAATTTACATATATAATTTTACAAGTATTGTTTTGTAAAAAAAAATCAATATACTAATTCTTTAAGCAAGTGTTTAAATATTTAATAAAAGTCTACTTAATGAATTAAAATTATTTCGTGTAATTTCTATGGTATTACAATATACTTCAACATCACCTATCCCTACAACACCGCTCAAGTCCAAAGTATCAAAGCCAATCAAAGGGACAGTACTAGGAAAGTGGAATGAATTATAGGCAGAGTAATTTAGTGAAAAAGAAACGAAGAAACGAAGACATAGCGAGACATCAGCTCTTACTGATGATGACAGAAGATATGGAGTAATCAAAACTATTCATAAAGGATTTGAAGCATGACATACACAACCGTGAACCCAACCGATTTTAATAAAGGAATAATATGTTAAAATCTATTTTTGGCTACAAACGTGAATTTCTTACACAGTTTCAAAATGAAGTTTCAAGAAAACAACTCTCATTACCTCAAATTGTAAAAAATAGATTATTGGAAGTTATTAAGCAAACTAAATTAACTGATTATTTATGTTTTAATGTAACACCCCGGTTTTGGTAACCCAGGCCAGGATGTCACCGCCACACCTTCCAAGCAAGACGCGAACCATTTCGAGCTCATTTGAAAGATTCAAGGCTAAGTTGTACCAAAATTTTAAAATAAAATCCACTTAAAAATATATATCCCGGAATAAAAATTATTTGTCGTTAGTTTGTTTAAGAATTCTTCTTTGTGCTTGCGGAAGGTAAAAGAAAATAAAATAAAGAGAATACATGTCCATAAAATAACAAATAATTAAATGTGCGACATGTCTTTTATAAAATATTTTCCCCTTCCCGATGCATATGCTTGATGCTTTCTTCTGATATCTGTAAAAGAAATTGCAAAACATTTATCAGTACAACGGTACTGAGTAAGTCAACCCCCACCACATCAAGTGATGGGTTTTAAAAAGAGATTGACTTGACTCCAAATAAGAATAACGATATGCATTATATATTTAAATTTAATTTGATAAAAAGACATTAAAATACATACACATACTTTAAATTTAAAGATATCTTTTACCGTCTTTTACTATCGGCATCTAAAGAACACGAGGACACCATTCTATGGGAATTCAACCCATCATCTATGGGAATCTAACCCATCATCTATGGGATTCAACCCATCCTATGGGAATACAACCCATCGCAAAGTGAATGCAGCGACCCTATACAGACACACTCCGGAGCCCTAGATAACCCATACGGATACATCTAGGAGTATAGACTCATACATCACAAATAAATCAATGCCGTTTTGGCTACGAGAGGGGGTGGCAAATATAACGATCCACCAAGTGCACATACCCTCAAGAAAATAATAATATCGCCTCAAACTCGGAACTTAGAGCACAATGGTTTTTAGAAAATATATTTTTATCATCTCATAACTTAAAAACTCTCCATCAATTCATGGATTAAAATCCATATACTGACTGGTCGAAATCATTTTCTTTCATACTCATAGAAGTAAAATTTTCTTTATGTCCATGTCAAAATATACCTTCACAGGATTTCCTCATAAATCATACTTCATAATATGAGGTAATAATTAAAATAGGCCACCAGAAGGAGTCATTTTCACTTTTTGGCCACGATATTTTGATTTAGGGAAAATAGCCATTAGAAGGATTTCGGGCCTGAATTTAGGCCATTGGGCTGGAATTCGGGCTGTGATGGCCTAAAAGTGGAAATGGCTCCTTCTGCTGGCCTATTTTAGTTTTTTTGAATTGTTTTTTTATTTTATCTAATTAAAATAAATAATACTCATTTTGTGACATTATTTATGTCCTATTTTCTTTTATTCTTGTTCCAACATTTTTTATTTCCATTTTAAAAATAATTAAATATTAATTACCAAATATACCCCTCAAATCGCATAAATAAATAAATATATTAAATTTTCAATTCAATTATCATTAATAATTCTCATCCAACCTACAACCATATATCAGTAAATCACACATAAATAAATAAATTATTGTAAATTCATTACAACCACATTATATAAATTTTTAAGCTACATTTTTTAACCCTAATATATCCTTGTATTTAATACTAATTATCCCTGCATAAAGTACCATGTCCGAAAATTTTGGGATACTTATAATAAAACATGTTTATTTTTTTACTTTATAATTTATTTGAATATGTGTTTGTTTTACTTATTTTATAATATACTTGAATTAATATTTATTTATTTCTTATATTACTCCATTCGTCACATTGTTAGTGTTAGAAAAGTAACTTAAAATTTTATATAATATGATTGTAATGAGTTTACAATTTTAATTTATTTATTTATGCGTGATTTACTGATATGTGGTTGTGGGGTAGACTGGAATTATTAATGGTAGAGGGTAATTTGAAAGTTTAATATATGTATTTATTAATGTAAGATGATGGGTAGGTTTGACGATTAATATTTAATTGTTTAGAATGAAAATGAAATAAAAATATTGGATTAAGAAAGAAAAAAAAGTAGGATTTAAATAATGACACAAAATGAGTATTATTTATTTTTATTACATAAAATAAAAAATAATTGGGAAAAACTAAAATAGGCCACCAGGAGTCATTTTCATTTTTAGGCCATCGCAGCCCCAATTTCAGCCCAATGGCCTAAATTTAGGCCCGAAATCCTTCTAATGGCCTATTTTCCTAAATCAAAATATCGTGGCCAAAAAGTGGAAATGACTCCTTCTGGTGGTCTATTTTAGTTATTACCTCTCATAATATCTATAGCCATATAAATAAAAGTATTCTCATAAGCTTTATAAGAATTTATGTTTTCATAAAAATATTTATATGGTATCCTTAAAATATCATGGATGCACATCAATGAATATTCAGAATATAGGACATTAAATCCGCAACAAGATTAGTCAAACGATACACAACCAACATACCTTAATTCACTCGCATTTTCAGAATAAGAGTTCTACAGACGCAGCAGAAATTTTGGTTGAATTTAAAAATGTAAACGGAAGGCGATTGCTATGAAATTTGGACGGTGGATAGTAAAGACATAGAGGATCAATTCTCCTTAAGGAACCTTTTCAAAATAAGCAACCGAAATAGTTCAGAATTTTAGATCTTTACAGAAACAAAATGCTGACAGATTGCTGTCAAGTTTTTGGTCAAAAACCAGATCCGATTTTCGGGTTTAATAGGCATCCAAAATTCATGAAATTTAAACCACATATTCTTCAAGATGTTTGGAATAAAGTTTGTGAAGGATAGTTTTCGAGATAGAGTATCTAACATATCCAAAAACAGTGATTTTAAAGATTGCGCGTGAATGGAACGAAACCTGACAGATTTGCAGATTTAGGTTATCATGATGGATTTCGATTTTTTTGGCACATAACACATGGGTTGGGGGTCTCCATAACTTAATGTAGGAAGAGTTAACTTACATTAGAAGTCATTAGAAGCGAAGGATTTCGAAAGCATGGGCTGCAAGGAGATCGAACATGCTGCACAGGATACACTGCCATCTTGATCAATGATGGAAAACATTAGATCCTAACTAATAGGAATTCGACTTAAATCCATGGAAATGAAACCTAAACGAATTAAACTTACTGTATTAAGGTATGAAGATGAGGGATTTCGAATTTGAAGGCTTCAATTGATGAAATCAGTCCACAAAACCCCAATACACAGATTTGCTGTAACCTCATGCAATGTTCGAAGAATCAATCCTTAAACCTTAAGAAATCGAATTGAGGGCATGGAAAAGAGATATAGAGGAAGTGCACTTACTATATTGAAGGATAGATTTGGCGGAATTCAAAGGAATGGTCTGCTACATGTCCAGGAAGTCACACAACACTCACTATTCCTTCAAAGTTGCAGTCAATTGAACAAGTTAAGGAAACTTGTTGTGGTTAATGATTTTTTTATGGTTTGGGGGTTTTGAATATGTAAAATCTCGACCTTGAAGAGATTAGATACCTTATAACTCGTATTATTGGGCTGCCACATTTGAAGAACATACAAGAAGTCACACACTAACTGAAATTTTCGCTGGTATGAAGAAGGCATGAGGATGGGTTGAATTTGGCCGGTACAATGGGATGGAATGACTGTAAATGACCACTTTAATGACCCCTTAACTATTCTCAAACGTTTGCATACGTTTTTCACTTTATTTGGAAGAGTTACAGCTCAAGAATGTAACTCTATCGACAAGAGTTGCTGCAGATTTTTCTCTTTTTATCTTGGGGATACGCAAGTGTGATCAATTGGGAGTTTAATGGCTTGAAACTTGAATTCTTGAATAGTATTAGCTGTAATAATTATCCTATAATATTATTGGATACTTCCCTCACATTTAGACACATTAAAATGTTATAAAGAAATGATTACATCTTTATAACTCCACCTTTATCCAAAATAATTGCTGTCAATATATGTGACAGATTTATGCCCATTAAAAGTGTGTTAATGGGATTCAAGGTTTGCATTTCTATCCTCTAATGATGTAACAAACATCCCTTGATGATTTAGGAACATTACCATAGCTGGATATAGGAAGAATAATGGATAAGTTTGGAGTCAAATAACATTAATCCATGACACTAAGAATTCACCCCTATGTGTTCGAAATTAACACGATTCATTCTCTAAATTTAAAATATTTTTTTCCCAAGTAATAATAAATCTAAATAAATTATTTAATTTTTTTCCCGGGTATTACATTTAAAATTCAATATAATCAGATAATCTGCTTTAAAATGCATAAACAAAAATACCCCTTAATGAAGTACATGCCTGAAAATTGCGAAGATAAAATTATGTAAATAATGATATAATATGTATGCTTGAATATGAATAAACTGACTTTAAAATTAATTAGATAAAACAGTTTTTTATTTATAATACAAATAATTATGAATTAAAAAAATCAAAATGTAATCTTGTTTTATCCCAAACCTTACTTAAGCGACTCCAGCCTCAATCCATTCAAGCTAACTACTATTGCTAAAAAAAAATCTTTAAAGATAAACTTTTTTTTATAAAAAAATATATACATATAGCTATACTCTGGTTAGTGGTTACTAGCTAGAAGAGATAAGATTAATTAAAAAAAAAGATTCGCATTAATTTGATCCTGATTTATAAAGTATTTATATACATATTAGAAATGGCATTAATTAGGGTTAGCTAGGCCGGAAGATATAAAAATAGTCCCTTCTCAATTCCCACAAAACATTCTTTCATATACATATACTCTCTCTATTTTATTTTTTTAAGTGTCACAGTTTGATTTTTAATTTATTTATTACAGTCAAGTGGAATCCATCTAATCTTTAGTTTGTAAATATCAAATTTTTATAGTTTTATTTGTATCGAGTTTAAATTATTAATAATTTAAAATGTGCATTGACATATATACGTGTAAATCAGAAAGGGAATACTTAAAAAAATGGAGTAAGAGTAAAGAGAAAATATGCAAATCATAAAAATAATCCCTTTTTTCATTTAACTCCTTCTCTAGCCTGTAGTTGTTATTATTAATAATTTTTTTTGTTTGTTTGTAGTTGGAATTCTTGTGTGTGCAGGAGCTAGCTACTTCTTAGATTTGGAAAGTCTGTGAGATACTTGAGTAATGAGATGGCCGAAGTTGTAGCATCAAGTGTAGATCGTTTTGTGCTGTTTTGGCACTAGTTAAATAAACATATTTTCTCTCAAAAAGAAAAAACTCCTTCTCTAGCCTGTAATTGGCTATTACGCAAAAAATCATAAAAATAATACTCCCCCGTTCCATTAGTATTGTCCCAAAACTTTTGGACACCTAGTCAAATGCATTTGTTTAACAGTTATCTTAAAATGTTTAGAAGTAAAAATTTTATAACATATATATTCTACGAAAAAATGAATCCAACAAGATCTCAATCGATTACATTTTTCTTATGTACTTCCTCCGTTTCTATAGGTGTGCAACATTGATGTTTTTGCCACTATTCACAGTTTAATTTTATCTCAAATTTTTATAGTTATTGAAGAAAAAACATAGTCAAGTGGGATCTTGTTAAATTCGTATAAACATGTAGTTTTAGAATATCATTTTTTAATAATTTTAAATTGTATACAATTAAGTTATTAATAATTGAAAAGGTGCATTGGCATGCGTGCCTGTTTCCAATGGTGCAAACCCCAAAAAATGGAGAGAGTAATTGCAACAAAAAGATAGGTCAAACTTACACTAGGAAGAATGTAAAAGATTCAAATGGGACAATTATATTAATACAAACGGGACGGAGTAAGGTTGTTAAGATCGGGATCCTATATAGGATCGTTTTTGTCTTTGCAAGATCGGGATCGTAGGATCGAATCGGGATCTTAAGATCCTATGAAATTATTATTTATATTTTTTTAAATTAATGCTTGTTAATTACTTCCTATGTTCTCAAATAAATGCTCCACTTTTCTCCGGCCATTGGCTTACCCAAAAAAAAATAAATGCTCCACTTCTGCATTTCACGCCGTCCAAGACACATTTTTAAATGTTTATAACTCAAATTATATATAAGTAAAAATTATAAAAATTTGATATTATAAAACTACATGATTAGACGAATCTAACAAGATCTCACTTAACTATGTTTTATCTTATAGAACTATGTGAAAATTTTGATTAAAGTTACTCAATGAATAGTTACTACTATACAAAGGGAGTACTTAAATGAGAACGGAGGAAGTATCTGACTAAACTGGTGATAGTTAGAAGTATAAATATCTATTTTAGATCAATTTTGAACAATAATATGATAGTTAACAGCATGATTATTCATGATACACAATGAAAGTTAGACACTGACACATAACTCAACCATTCTGGGTTCAACATTGCAAAGATATATTAAATAAAATTGACCAAAAAAATAGCATAACCAAAACCACAAAGAGATAGAAACAATAAGTAATTTTGCTCCCCAAAGAAAAAACCCCATAGAGAATTAGCTTATTCTAGGTAATTTGAATTGAATTAGCTTATTTAAAAAGACAAAATAACTTAAAACGGTATTCAATCAGCTCTTTTTGAAACCACTGCAAATAGCAGCATTTTGGATTTTAGCTTATTCTAAGCAAAAAGTGTTAGAATGTTAAACTTAATTCTGTAATAGATAATTCTAGAAGAAGACTTTAAGATAATAGTATGAAAATTCTAGAAGAATAAAGAGGAAGAGAATATGATAGAAATTGATAGAGAATTCTAGAGATGTGTTGGAATGATCAAGAAAATGTTTAAGAATTATTGTAATGTAATATTTGCTAGATTTATCTGGAATTATCCATGCCTAGTATAAATAGGTGGACAACGAAGACAAATTACACACAGTCAAAGAAGGAATAACACTAGGGATGAGTAATCTCTTCCAATTGATTTAGTTACTTAATAATGCAAGTATGAGTTTGATTTAGTTACTTTGTATGTCTTTTTCAGAATAAATCAAAACATGGACAACGAAGACAAATTACACACAGTCAAAGAAGGAATAGCACTGGGGATGAGTAATCTCTTCCAATTGATGAACATCTGCATTGCCTTCCAGGCTTTGATCTTGGCATTTACCATTTCCGGTGTCAAATCTGTGGAATGTAGGAACGTGGTGGTTCCTATTCTATTGGCACTCATTGCAGCACTATTCCATTTAACTGCTCTTTTGAGTGTTTATATGAAGTACAAAGAATTGTTGCGCCGTGAGTACTACCTGACCCGAAGTTGGTCCCAAGAGTTGGTTCCAATCACCGCTAATCAATTGATGACAGACTATAAGAAGGAAACGAAGATGCACTCTTGCTTGCTCCATTTTGTATTCTTTTTGTTTCTGATATTCATTTTGGTGAATATTCTCCTTTTGTATCACATTGTTTGTGGCTGGTCTTAAAGTTTGATTTCCTGATATACAATGTGTTGTCCTACCTAATGTAATAGATCACCTTATGGTTCGGATATCCGAAATTTGAAGCTACTTTCTTGGTTGATGTAGTGGTACCAATACTTTCATATTGTTGCTTATCAAAAAATAAATAAATACTTTCATATTGTTGATTAGTTTTTTTTTTTCTTTTTTTTTGTGGGCAGAATTTTTCATTTCAAAAAGGAAATCAACAACTTACAACAGCATTAACTGATACACAAGACTACATCAACCAAATTCAATTCATCCACTAAACCGAATACACCAAAATTAGAACCAAATTTCAATCTTCCCATCTTCAACTGCTCCTTTCCTTGCTCAAAAGTTAGTACAGTTGTTACATTCCCTTATTGCATGTTGCACCTGTGCATTTGGTTGGTGGGATCATAGATTACCAGTGAGAATGTGATTGCTGGGAATGTAAGATTACTGTGAATATGAGATTGTTGGGAATAGGGATGAAAACGGTACGGATACGGTCGGATAGTGTCGGATACGGATGTTATCCATATTTTATTGTCGAATTCGGTATAAAATACAGATGGGCCGGATACGAATACGGTTTCAGATATTTCAGATTACGGATACAAGACGGATATATGACGGTACGTATTCAATCGGATACAGATTATCGGATAATTTTTTATAATCTTTTTTGAAAAGATATTTTTTTTATAATTATTAATAATTTTTAATTATTAAGTAATAAAATATTAATATATTCAGATGTCCATATTTAAAATTCGTATAATATCCTATTAATTTTTGGATTCGGTCGGATATTCTTGGATACGGTCAGATATTTTCGAATACGAATACGAATGTGGATATTAAAATACGGATTCGGATTCGGATACGGATATTTAAATATCCCGCCGGATAGTCGAAAACGGATTCAGATTCGAATATAATCGGATACGGCATCGAATCGGTCAGATATTTACTGTACCGCTTTCACCCATAGCTGCGAATCTTATTTTTTGATGTTATAATATTATTGCGTTTGGTTAGATTGAGAATCTCAGATTTCCAATTCTAATTAATTTAATATAATGTCCTTGAATTTCAATTGAACGAATGTGTGTATATATGTCATGTTGCTATACAATAGAAAAAATTTCAGTCGATCTATATTTTTAAATGTAAAAAATTATTTATATATAATTTATTATATGATAATTAGTCATATAATATCTCTAAATCCTTATTATTTTTATTTTGTATATAGAAGATACATAAATTTTTAGAAAATATGAGAATATAATAAAAAATATTTTTAAATAATTTAAAAAATTTCAGTTAATTTTTTAAAATAAAATTTATATATTCTCATTTTTTAGAATACAAATATTTAATTTTAAAAGAAAATTTATGGGCTTCAGTTGGAGGATGGTCAATGGGTGGAAAATCAAAATATATTACAGTCGCATGCCATAGAGTATTTCTCTATGATGACAGTCGCTCCAAGGCTTGAAGAGATTGGCGATGAGCTTCCTAAATTTGAAGCTATTTCGGAGTTGCATAAGAAGGAGTTAGCTATTAGGGTGAGTGTTGTGGAGATTGAATGTAATACCCGAGAATTTTGTAACATAAAATAAATAATTTAATAAATAAATAATTAATTAAATAATAAATAAATAAATAAATAATAAATAAATAAATAAATAATAAATAAATACACTAAATAAATAAAGAGAAAAAGAAATGAGAAATGAAATTTAACTTAAAAAGGAATTAAAGGAATTTAATTAAATAAAAAGAATTAAATAAAGATAAATAAATTGTTACACGTGTACCCGACACCAATGGACTCGAAAACTCGAGTCCAAACATAAATTTAGATCCGAGGGAAATGACGATACGGAATAGGAACCCGAAAGAGAGGATGAAAGGCACGACGGATCGCACGACCCGCCCGGACCGAAGTCCAGGCGAGGGCCGCGCGGTGGCCGCGCAGTGAAAAGGGAAACGGCGTGCCGCGACCGCGCCAACGGACAGATTCGCCGGTTGCGAGATTCACTCGCCCGAATCCGGATTTTCCGACTTCGGTTGAACACCTTTCGGCTCAAGACTCATCAAGGCCGACCTTGGACGTCCCTAGGTCGTGCCTATCTATAAATAACCCCTCTTGAATGCCCCGAACACTTTTCAAAACCCTACGATACTCTCTATACACAAAATCGCAATCCCGGAGTCATCGGAGGCACCAAAACCGAGCCAGAGACTGTTTGGACGAGGTCGGAAGTCTTCCAATGTCGTGGTAAGTCTGATCCATTCATCCATCCTGTTTTTAATTCAAAAACGAAACCCTAACTTAGTCTTTTTCTTTCTACACCCCGAATCGGATCTAGAACGAAGAACCCGACGAACGGAGAGGATAAACGGTGGATTGGAAGCCACGCCTCCGAAATCGACGATCCCGGACGATGGAAATCTGTAAGTTGACACTTACATTGTTTTAGGAGTAATTAAAACACTTAAACCTAAAAGCTTAATCAAAAATTTCAAAAATCTGTCAACATGGGATTTCTACAGGCGCAGCGAGTTTGTACAATTTTTCCGAACCATTAAAAGTCTTCAAACGAGAAAACTTAAAAGAAAAAAAATGTTCCTAAGGCTTAGATCTATCTCCTGTAAAATTTTCAGGATTTTGTCGTGATGATTTGGTATATGAAATCAACCCGGAACCGAACTGCTTAAACTTGCATCTTGAAATTTTTGACAGAACTTGGGTCTGAACTTGATGATGTTTTTGACTAGGGTTCTAGGCTGATTTAGATCTTTAGCCGAACATAAAAGTTGTAGACAAATGTTTTAAGAAGGTCTCTGTAAAATTTTGTTAAGTTTGGAGTTGATTTGCTATGGTAGATCTTGAAAATCTTGAACTGCTGTAAGATAAATTCGGACAGATTAATGTTTCTACGAAAATTGATATTTTTGACCTGTTTCTGTATCTCGGATTGAAAAAGTTAAAACACGAAAGTTGTTCATCTCAGTATTTCCGAGTCAGTGGTAAAGTTTCAGAATTTTTGGACTTAAATCCGATTTTAAATTAATTTTAGAGTAAACAGCAGTTTACCGGAGTCAAATCTTGAAATCTTGTTGAAACGATGGAATTAGCCTTTAGGATTGAAACGAGTCGAAATCTTTTTCCTAAATAAATTAAGTGAAATCAGAATTTTTGAAATAAATCCCCTTACAAACTTGATAAATTAAAATTAGGGGTGAGTGCTCTGCAGGGTGCCCCCTAACTGCTTCACTTCGTGCCTTTATGGACGATGGTGACCCCGCGCGAAAATTGAGATATGATATTGCCAAAACGACATGAGATATATGGCCTACACTCTCGTGAATATCCATATGGGTTTCCCGAGGCTCCGGAGTGGTACTGGGTTTGGCAGATACAGCTGCGGCCGCCGGGTTCCGGCTAAACTTGTTGAGATCGCGATGCAATCGTGAAACACTTGAAATTACTAAATCGGGATGAGGATGCTCCAATGGAAGACCCCACTACTCTGCCAGAGGACGCAGAGATCTTTTAGATACTTTGTCTTAGATAGTACATTTATTTTGTGCATCCTATTACTTGTATTAAATTTCTTTTAAGGAATAAAATGCAAGTTGATTTTTTTTTGGAAATCCTTCAACCCTAAGTGATCGAAAAAAAAAAACGAACGAACCAGAATGGTTCCACAACATTTTCGCTAAACGATAACAGTCAAACCAAACAACTAAGCAAGGATACAACGGAAGCATAAACTACTAAACATAAACAGCAAGATCATCGTTATACAGTCTCATAGAAAACAACCGAATAAAACACTACTGCTACGAGCCTAAAGAAGAAATGCAGAGACGAAGGATCACTGGTCGGGAGGCGGGAACTGACGACGCATATACTCGTCCATCTGACGCATGTAGGCATACATGTCGGTCATGGTGGCTCGCTGCTCCAGCTGCCTCGTAGTGATCGTATCCATGCGAGCCTAGTATAGATCCATCCTGGCATCCAAAGCGTCATAACGAGCCTGCCCGGCTGCAAACCCAGCGTCCATACGAGCAAACCCAACATCCATACTAAGCTGCATACCCTGCATCATCTGAAGTATCTGCGGCACCTCCGGATCCTGCTGGGGAACCACGGGAGGTGGAGGTGGCTGCTCAGGAGAGACAACCAGAATCAAACCATCACCGTTGGGCTCCGGGCGAAGGACAGCCGGAGAAGCCCCACGTCGTAAAGCACTGCGTCGAGCGGCGTAGGTAGGGATACGGTAGTAGCCGCCAGCGGCTAGCTCATAAGGATCCGTCTCTGGTGTCGTACGGATCCCCTGAGCCGCACACATACCACAAATAAGGTGAATATGGGTAATCACCCTACTCCCTCGTCCTCGGCGCATACCCCTCAGGTTGTCTGCGATACAAGCCCCAACATTGACCCTACCACCTCGGGCAATAAAGCAAATAGTCTCATAGACGTGGTCTAGAACGATATGGCTCCGGGTAATCGGCTGGACATAGCCTAACCATATCTGACAAGCTCGCGCCACGGTGAGTCCATCGTTGCCAATCGCAGCTCGTGATCGTGCTCGAGCCGAGGTGCCACCTCAGTGCACAAACGCCCCACGCAGGCGGGGGTATACGACCCTCAGGCTGTGGCCGGAATACGCCGTCGTCAGGAAGGCCGAAGTAGACGTTGATCGCCCGAGCACTGAAATCTAGATGGCGACCCCGAACCCAAACTCGAGATAAGTCGCTGTTCTCCCCAAGACCGCCAATGTTGGCGATGGCCTCCATAGCTAAATAACCGGAAGCAATACCCTCGGGATGGCGCGCGAGTCCAGTCCACTGAAGAAGGTCCAAAACTGGACTAAACATGTCATCGTCCATATGACGAGGATACATGCCTCTCTCCGGAACATAAGCCCTGTTCCGACGAAGCTCGTCGAAATAAAACTCGTGAGAGGCCATCGTCGCAAACCAATACCTATCGTGTCACCGAGGACGCTCCTCGTCAGGAAGACCCCTGAGTCTAGGGCCTCGCTGCTCCTCGTCCTCCTCGGACTCACTGTCATCAGTATTCGGCATCACCGGAGCAGCAGTACTAGGGCCAGCTGCATCACGCCGAGTGGCTCATCTCTTGGCCCCCGGAAGAACCATGAGAGACGCCCAGACAACCCACAAGAAAAGCAACATCCTGCAGATATCCAACCAATACCAAATATAAGGATAAATCCTACACAACGATTACACCAAGTATAGGACAGAAAAACGCAAGAACATGAAGTGTAGGCTCTAACACGAGCGATCCAAGAGGATAACCAAACAAAGAATATGTCCAAAAAAATCCCAAAACTCTTTGGGACATTTAGTCAAACACGTTGTGTGCGCAATAAATCAAATTCAAAGTTTACTTGTAAATACATGGGAAACGTCCCCAAATCGAAACAATTGCTTAGGCAATAACTCATCATCATAATAGGGCACAAAACAATGACAACGAACTCATTCGCATGCCCGCAATACCAATACAAATCGGGAAATTCATATTCTTCCTAAAGCATGGAATCTAGCAAAAACTTCCCCAAACTAGGTATACATTGTTGCACAAATACTTCCTAATCAACAAAAATAGCGTCAAGTATCACATAAGTTCGCTAATTCGCACGAATCAAGTCTAGAAATCATAAACCCCCAATTCTAACACATAAACCCTAACCTCAAAATCCGTCCAAAGATCAAGTTATTCAAGGCATCAAAACTGAAATTGACAAGTAGAAGTAGTAGATACATACCTTGCCAAGCAAAATCGAAGCCGAAAATGGGAGAATTCGGGAATGGGAAAGCGAATTTGAGAGCAAAATGAAAGAGGTTTCGGATTTGGGAAGGAGTGAAATGGCTCGCGCGGAGCGCGAGCCCCTTTTTCCCGAACTGCCATGGCCGCGCGAACACCGCGCGGGCCTCGGAAAAAAAAAAAACGGGGGGAATTTTATCTCCCAATATTCTACACAATCCACTATACGGCAAATTATCCAAATGCGATTTTTGGTTGAAGGAGGTAGCATTTCTAGGACACATAGTATCCGCTGATGGAGTTTCAGTGGATCCGGCAAAAGTTTCTGCCGTAACTGAATGGGCAACCCCAAAGAGCCAAACTGAGATAAGGAGTTTCCTTGGATTAGCCGGGTACTATAGACGGTTCGTGAAGGATTTTTTGAAAATCGCACGACCTTTGACCCAGCTACTGAAGAAGGGAGTAAAATACGTGTGGACAGAGACTTGTGAGACAGTGTTTCAAGAGCGGAAGAAACGACTCACAACCACACCCGTATTAACACTACCATCAGAGAATGGTGACTTCGAAGTTTACAGCGATGCTTCGAAGGAAGGTTTAGGTTGTGTCTTGATGCAAAACTCGAGAGTCGTAGCGTATGCATCACGCCAGCTAAAACCTCACGAGAAAAATTATCCGACACACGACCTGGAGTTGGCAGCGGTCGTTTTCGCTCTAAAGATATGGAGACATTATCTTTATGGCGGAAGTGTCGAATGTTCACCGACCACAAGAGCTTGAAGTATATATTCACTCAGAAGGAGTTGAATTAGAGACGGCGAAGGTGGTTGGAACTTATTAAGGACTACGATTTGGAGATATCCTACCACGAGGGGAAGGCGAATGTGGTAGCCGATGACTTAAGCCGGAAAACCCAACACGTGACAAACTTGTTGGTAATTCCGCCGGCATTGTACATGGAGTTGGCAAGATTGGATTTGGAACTTGTGCATCCGGACACAGTGAGTGACGCAATCAATGCCATGATCGTAGAAACTCCAATATTGGACGAGATTAGGCTCGACGCGAAGTTGGAAAAGATAAAGGGGTATATTGCCGAGGGAAAGGCAATAGGATTTGCTGTCCACGAGGATGGAAGCGTTCGCTTCAAAGGGAGATGGTGTGTGCCCCATAAATGTGCCGAGTTGAAGCGAAGGCTGATGGAGGAAGGGCACAAAACGCCATACTCAGTGCATCCCGGAGGTGACAAGCTTTACAAAGATCTAAAGAAGATCTATTGGTGGCCGGGAATGAAAAAGGAAGTGGCAGACTTCATGGCGAAATGCCTCACCTGCCAAAGGGTTAAGGCAATGAGACATAAACCCTTAGGACTGATGCAACCACTAGAGATTCCAAGTTGGAAGTGGGATAGCATCTCAATGGATTTTGTCTCGGGATTACCCCGATCACCTAAATGCATGAATAAGATCTGGGTGATTGTGGATAGGCTAACGAAGACAGCCATATTTATCCCGATGAAGGACACGTGGACTATGGACCAACTGGCCCGAGCCTACGTTGATAATGTGGTACGACGACATGGAGTACCACATGACATCATTTCCGACAGAGACAGTAGATTTGTCTCTCATTTTTGGACGGAATTACAAAAAGCTCTCGGTACTCAAATCAAAATGAGCACCGCATTCCACCCGATGACGGATGGTCAAACCGAGAGAACAATCCAAACACTAGAAGACATGCTGAGAGCATGCGTGTTGGAATTTAAGGAGAATTGGGAATCCCATTTACCCTTAATCGAATTTTCTTATAATAATAGCTACCATGCTAGCATTGGCATGGCACCATTCGAGGCGTTGTATGGACGAAGGTGCCAAAGCCCGTTGAGCTGGGAAGAAAACGACAAGTCTGTGGTAGTGGGACCACAACTTATCGAAGACATGGCTCAACAAATCAAAGTGATTCAAGGAAAAATGAAAGCCGCTCAAGACCGTCAGAAAAGTTACGCTGACGTGAGACGACGAGACCTAGAATTTCAAGTGGGAGATAGGGTCATGCTAAAGATATCACCCATGAAGGGGGTGATGCGCTTTGGCAAACGAGAAAAGTTGAGTTCTCGATACATAGGACCTTACGAAATCCTAGAACGAGTCGGGAATTTGGCCTACCGACTGGCTTTATCGCCACAACTAGATCGAGTTCATAATGTCTTCCATGTCTCACAACTAAAGAAGTATGTGCCAGACCCGACACATGTACTTCAACCGGAAGTAATCGAACTCGATGAGGACCTGACTTATGAAGAAGTCCCAGTGCGAAATCTAGACGTTAAGGAGCGAGTAACGAGGAACAAAATCGTCAAAATGATCAAGGTTCTTTGGTCGAACCACGAAAGTGAGACGGCAACTTGGGAGGTAGAATCCGACATGAGAGAACGCTATCCGACACTATTTCAAACCGACACCGACACAGTTATGGGGACATAACTGCAATCTTAAGGGGGAGAGGATGTCATACCATGTATTTTCGTGCATTTTTTTGTAAACAAGCAAACAAATTCAAATTGTTTTGAACTACGTTATGGCTTGATCCTTTCATAGGGTACGTAGGCAGCTTAGAAGTTTTAATTCTAAGTTCAGTCACAAAATAACAAAACAAACAAAAGTCCTTAGCACGAGAAAAGCCGAAACACAACTTCGAGGACGAAGTTGATTCTTAAGGAGGGTAGACTGTAATATCCGAGAATTTTGCAACATAAAACAAATAATTAAATAAATAAATAAATAATAAATAAATAAATAATAAATAAATACACTAAATAAATAAAGAGAAAAAGAAATGAGAAATGAAATTTAACTTAAAAAGGAATTAAAGGAATTTAATTAAATAAAAAGAATTAAATAAAGATAAATAAATTGTTACACGTGTACCCAACACCAATGGACTCGAAAACTCGAGTCCAAACATAAATTTAGATCCGAGTGAAATGACGATACGGAATAGGAACCCGAAGATGGCCCGGAAATCGGAATCCGGGAGCATAAAGGGATAGAAGTCCGAAAGAGAGGAAGAAAGGCACGATGATCAGAGAGGAGGAAAGGCACGACGGATCGCATGTCCCGCCCGGACCGAAGTCCAGGCGAGGGCCGCACGGTGAAAGCGGAAACGGCGCGCCGCGACCGCGCCAACGGACAGATTCGCCGGTTGCGAGATTCACTCGCCTGAATCGGAATTTTCCGACTTCGGTTGAACACCTTTCGGCTCAAGACTCACCAAGGCCGACCTTGGACGTCCCTAGGTCATGCCTATCTATAAATAACCCCTCTTGAAAGCCCCGAACACCTTTCAAAACCCTACGATACTCTCTATACACAAAATTGTAATCCCGGAGTCATCGGAGGCACCAAAACCGAGCCAGAGACTGTTTGGACGAGGTCGGAAGTCTTCCACCGTCGTGGTAAGTCTAATCTATTCATCCATCCCATTTTTAATTTAAAAACGAAACCCTAACTTAGTCTTTTTCTTTCTACACCCCGAATCGGATCTAGAACAAAGAACCCGACGAACGGAGAGGATAAACGGTGGACTGGAAGCCACGCCTCCGAAATCGACGATCCCGGACGACTGGAAATCTGTAAGTTGACACTTACATGGTTTTGGGAGTAATTAAAACACTTAAACCTAAAAGCTTAATCAAGACTTTCGAAAATCTGTCAACATGGGATTTCTACCGGCGCAACGATTTTGTACAATTTTTCCGAATCCTTAAAAGTCTTCAAACGAGAAAAATTAAAAAACAAAATTTTTCGTGATGATTCGGTATATGAAATCAACCCGGAACCGAACTGCTTAAACTTGCATCTTGAAATTCTTGACAGAACTTGGGTCTGAACTTGATGACATTTTTGACTAGGGTTCTAGGCCGATTTAGATCTTTAGCCGAACATGAAAGTTGTAAACAAATGTCTTAAGAAGGTCTCTGTAAAATTTTGTTAAGTTTGGAGTTGATTTGCTATGGTAGATCTTGATAATCTTGAACTGCTGTAAGATAAATTCGGACAGATTAACGTTTCTACGAAAATTGATGTTTTTGACCTGTTTCGGTATCTCGGATTGAAAAAGTTAAAAACACGAAATTTGTTCATCTTGATGTTTCCAAGTCAGTGGTAAAGTTTCAGAATTTTCGGACTTAAATCCGATTTTAAATTAATTTTAGAGTAAACGGCAGTTTACCGGAGTCAAATCTTGAAATCTTGTTGAAACGATGGAATTAGCCTTTAGGGTTGAAACGAGTCGAAATCTTTTTCCTAAATAAATTAAGTGAAATCAGAATTTTTGAAATAAATCCCCTTACAAACTTGATAAATTAAAATTAGGGGTGAGTGCTCTGCAGGGTGCCCCCTAACTGCTTCACTTCGTGCCTTTATGGACGATGGTGACCCCGCGCGAAAATTGAGATATGATATTGCCAAAACGGCATGAGATATATGGCCTACACTCTCGTGAATATCCATATGGGTTTCCCGAGGCTCCGGAGTGGTACTGGGTTTGGCAGATACAGCTGCGGCCGCCGGGTTCCGGCTAAACTTGTTGAGATCGCGATGCAATCGTGAAACACTTGAAATTACTAAATCGGGGATGTAATGGGGAATTTAAATTAAATTGGATTATTTATCGTTGTCGTTTAAATTGTTAAATGTTTTGTTTAAATTAATTATGGCTTTCATTTTAAATTGTGCTAAATGTATTATTGACTAGTGCCATGAAATATTATGCAAAATGGTTAGATAATTAAGTTGAATTATTTATGGCTTATTATCATGTTTTTATGTAAATATTAAGTTAATGGCTTTTAAACCCTACGATCATGTAACTTACTCAGCAAGTTGTGCTGACCAAACCGTTTATTTTTCCTTTTTCCTTACAGAGTATGTGGAACAAATACGAGCATGTTCATGCATGGGGGGAATTATATTTTGCGAAACTTTATTATTAAATTCTTGCATTAGACTATAGAATAAACGGGCCTGTTTAACCCGTGTTTTGACCATGTCGGTCTTATTTACATTTCCGCTGCAATATTATACTTAAATATTATTTCCGCTGCATTATGATATTATTATTTTCGAATTTATATTGTATGGGTTGTTTGCAAATGTTTTCTAGCCTTGCATCTCTTTAGTAAGCCGGAGAAACCGTGTCTTACTAGGGAGGTGTGGCGGTGACATCCCGACCTGGGTGACCAAAAACCGGGGTGTTACATTGTAGCTGCCATATATATTCTCCATGAAATCTTTCGCGGTCCAGGGCCGGATTGATTCCCGGCGGGTTTTTTCAAGGAATATTGGGACACTCTTAAAGGGCCGATGGTCAGTCTTGTTCTGGATGCTATAGATAATCGTAAGATCCCTGATGGCCTTGCTCATGCTTTCTTGTGTCTACTGCCTACAGTTGATGTGCCACGCTCTCTGAAGCAGTTCCGCCCCTTGCACTTTGTAATGTTGCTTTCAAAGTTATTACCAAGATTCTGGTCCGACGACTCCGCCCCATTTTGTGTGAAGTAATTGGACCTTATCAGTCTGCGTTCTTTCCGGGAAGGGGAACCGCGGATAACGCCATGCTATTGCAAGAAATTGTTGCTTCTTTGGAAACCCCCGCTCGTCTGCCAAAGCCGCTATTATCAAAATTGATCTCACAAAGGCATTTGATATGGTAAGTTGGAAATTCCTGGAAGATTGTTTACTGGACCTGGAACATCCTGTTGATGTAGGGAGTTAATTATGGAGTGCGTGTCTATTCTGTGGAATTGTTCGCCCATTGGTAATATTAAAGCCCAACGTGGTCTCTGACAAATGGATCCATTGTCGCCTTATTTATTTGTAGTTGTGATGGAAAATTTGTCCCGCACCAATATTAATTCGGTGAACTCTGCTTGTTGGAAGCCGCTGAAACATAGTCCGGATGGGGTTGGAAATTCTCATCTCATGTTTGCAGACGATCATATTTTTTGCGCTGAACTGGAGGAGAGGAGTATTCGTAGCATGGCATCTATCTTGGAGAGGTTTGGTTCTCAGTCGGGGCTACATATGAATGCTGAGAAATCTAGTGCGTTTTGCTCATCCAATGTCGCGGCTGCTGAGTTGCATTTGTTGGAGAATTTACTTGGTGTTTTAGTGGTTGACAACCTTGGAACCTACCTTGGCTTTCCTATAATTCATAGGAGGTTACGCATAGCGCACTTTGATGGGCTGATTCGGCGTGTGGAAGCACGTTTGTCCAGCTGGGCTGCCTTGTTGCTGAATAAGGTCGGGCGTATTACCCTTGCTCGATTTGTGCTGCCTATATATATATATATATCATGCAGGTATATATGCTACCTATTGGTGTTTGTGCTAACATTGATAAGATTGTTCGTAGGTGGATCTGGAAAGGCTCTGAAGGGAGGGGGTTGCACTTAATTAATTGGGATAGTGTAACTCGACCTCGCAAGCATGGAGGATTGGGCCTTAACCAATGCTGGCAAATGAATTTGGCGCTACTGGGTAAGCAACTATGGCACTTTCTTACCAATGTTGATAAGCTATGGGTGGCAGCTCTAAGGGGCAAATATGGTGTGGCGGAAGGCCTTATGCCTCGGGATCACTACCGCGACACTAAGGTCTGGCGTATGTTAATCAAGGTGGCCGATGTTTTCAAGCATGCTTATGGCGTAAGGATTGGTAATGGTAATAGCTCTCTTTGGTATTCACCTTGGTGGCAAGGTCAATGCATGGCGCAACATGTCCTATTTGTGTCTATCCAGGACATTAATTTTTGTATCAAGAACGTTCTTGTTGACGGTACGTGGAACCTGGATGGAATTTATTCTTGACTTCCTCAAGATCTTAAACTCGCAATTGAAGCAGCACCGACTCCCTTCCTGAACCCTGATACGATGGATATTCTGTGTTGGCATGGTGATGTGAATGGTATGTATTCCGTGAGCTCCGTCTATAAGTGGTTAAGCCCAGAGACACCTCCTGACACCGGTTGGCAATGGATGTGGAAGCTTCACATTCCGGAAAAAATTGGCGTTCTATTATGGTTGGTCGGGCATGGGGCGTTGCCATGCAATCTGTTGAGGTATCAATGTCGACTGGCAGCGGCTCCCCTTTGTTCGATATGTGGAGATCAAATTGATGATTGGCTACATGCCTTATTTTTATGTGCATGGGCGGAACAGGTTTGGAGGCAGGGGGGTTTTATTTGCGTGATATGCTCCTTGAAGTTAATATGCTTGATTTTCGTCATTGGTTTGAATGGGCTTGGCGCACTTGGGGAGATCGATTTTTGGCTTTGTTATGGATCATATGGTGTGAGCGCAATAACAAGATCTTCCAGAATAGTTGTATCCCTCATGATAAATTGTTGGCCAAGGCGGAGCACTTTCGAGGTCATATGGTACAACGAGAATCTCGGCTTCAAAGGCCGAGAGTTGTTCAGCAAGTCAGATGGATTGAAGATGGGGTTAGTGGCAACGTTTTATATACTGATGGGTGCATTATGGCTTTGGAACGAAATCAGGCTTTGGGGCCGTCTTGAGGCGTAGCAATGGGGATTGGCTTCGCGCTTGTAGTGGGTGCTTGGGCCCGAGATCAATCTTAGAGGTGGAGCTCCTTGCGCTCTGGTTTGGTCTTCAGCTTGCTTTGCAATTGGGGGTGCTTGTCAGTGTCTGTTATGTGGATTCATTGGATGTCATCCAGTTGGTATTGGGTTCGGCAAGGCCGAACTACCATATCTGGCCGGTGCTTTCAGAAGTTAAAGGTCTCATTCATGGTATGGGCGGATGTTCTCTTAGGCATGTGTTTTGTGAAGGGAATCAAGTGGCGGATGCGGTAGCTAAGAAGGCTGCTTGTTCAGAGGACTTCTACACAACATGGGCTTTCCCTCCGGATGATATTGGCGTGCTTATGGCTCAGGATTCCGATCGTGTTGTGTTCTCTCGTTTGATTTAGTCTCTTTCATTTTTCTTTTTTTCTTTTCCTTAGCTCGCGTCTTCAGCCTCTTTCACCAAAAAAAATTTTAAAAATAAAATAAGTATAAAAAATGAAGGTAAAAAAGTCAAACTCATATAAAAGTAGGCAAAACGGATGTGGTAATCTAAGATTATCTGCCCTCCAGGTGGGAATGTGATTCCCACAAAAAACCTGTAACATTCCCACCTAGATGGGAATGTGACATTCCCAAGTGAAAGATGTCACGAACCAAATGCGTGCATATTACATTCCCTTGCAAAGATTCCCACTGGGAATCTTAGATCTCCCGAACCAAACGGCACCTTCAAGTTAATCTCAACCATCAATTTACAAATTGAAAGAATAGTTGTGATACACCGCAGTACATCAAGTTGCATCACCCTAACGAAACCCTAATTAAATAACATATCTCTGTGTTTAATGAATATCTATGCTGATTAACAAACCTAAACAACTGACTTTGCTCTAGTTGTGTTTATTTAAAATGGAAAATTGAGTCCCACACGTTAGCCAAGTCAGCAATACTTCCTCATTAAGGCAACAAAGGCCTTGATTATCAACATCTTTTATGACTCCAAACTAAATATAAGATCAAATGTAAATACTACTATTACTGATCATTAGTTTCGAAGCATGGGAAAAGAAAAAACCACAAAAAGATCGAGAGCAGGAGCTGTACAAGTTAGCAGTTGATGGCAACACAGAAGGATTGCTCGAGCTAATTGAGAAAGACAAGATGATTCTAGATAGAGTTTCAACAATCAGAAAGTTTTCGGAAACGCCACTTCATGTAGCAACAATGATGGGACAACAAAGTTTAGTTTCCAAGCTCCTGGAGTTGAAGCCCCAACTAGCAACTGAACTGGACTATCGACGATCATCACCTCTCCATGTAGCTGCATCGCGTGAAGAGAACGTCAGTGTTGTAAAGGAATTGTTGAAAGCCAATCCCGACATGTGTCTTTCACAAGATATGGATGGGAGGAATCCACTTCATATTGCAGCCATGAGGGGGAAGAATTGATGCTCTAAAGGAGATGTTGCTGGTGAAGCCTGAGGCGGCCGATGCTTTGGTGAATGAAAATCAAACTATACTTCACCTATGCGTGAAGTACTTGCAATTTGAGGCTTTGAAGTTCTTGCTGGAAACCCTAAACTCTAATAATGAGTTGACTCATAAAAAGGATAAAAAAGGCAATACTCCATTGCATCTAGCAGTTGCTGCAGGACAGGTTAAGGTGTGTATCTCATATTAACTTCGAAATTTCAATATGATTGGGGGCAATTATGTGTTTGTCACCGATAGATTAATTTGGTTCAGTGTATATATAATATTAGTAGATACTCCCTTCGTCCCACTTCAGACATTCTGTTTGACTTTTTGACACTGGTCATTGTTTAACTTTGACTCAATATTATTGCAAGTAAATATTTGAAAAAAATAGTCGAGTTCGGTCTTGTTAGATTCGTCTAATCGTGTAGTTTTAGAATATATATTTTATATAATTTTTACTTATATGCATTTTGAGATATGATCGATTTAAAATGTGCATTGGATTGTGTGCAGAAATCAAACAAGACATCTTAAATGGAACGGGGAGTAGTTTTTAGGATATGAGAATATAATGTTTATTACGTTTGTGATGAGTAGGTAGTGCAGAAAGTATGTCTTTGAATGTTATTTTAGATGAAAATTTAGAAATAAAACATGATTGCCACAGCCAATGGAGCTTGATAAATGATTTTAGGACATTCAACTTCTAGGTCATTCTTCCTCCTCAGTTTTAACTTTTAATCGCATTCCCTAATATATCCAGAATAATCTACTACTAATCATGCATGTTTACATGACATATATGAACATTCTAGAAAATTATATAATCATATAAATAATCTTAATTAGTTTATTAAGAAAATGCTAGAAATTAAATGTGCAACACAATTTTAATTAATAATAATAGTAATTGGTTATTACGGGACGTTTGAATGTAGTACTGTAACAGATGGCGGAGGCTTTGTTGTCAAAAGTACTTGGACTCGAGGTCAACCTAAACACAATGAAACACGCCGCCGCCAATGGTTTTGGAGCAAGGGAAACGACGACATGTGCTAAGATGGGCATAGTTGTGGTCATTGCCTTCCTACTCCTCCTAATGTTGTGGACATTTGGAGCTGCAGGTGTCATCAATAACCCACTGAGTGCAACTGTGAACAATAATAATGTTACACACGCATCTTTTTTAGGGACACCAACAAGTATCTCGTATGATCTTACGGTAACATATCCGAGCTTTGCAAAAAATCTGTTTTACATGGTTGTGGGCATGGCCACGACGGTCATCGTTGCATCACTTATATTATCATGTTGGCTTTTCTACACAGTTGTAACATTCTCATGTTGGCTTTTCAACAAGGTTAAAAGAAGAAACCTCAACACATCATCATTGTAAGCAACTTATTGTCTTGGAATGTGATGGAATTGAATGCATAAATAATTGGTTATGGTGTTTTTTTTTTTTTTTTTTTTTTTTAATGGGTTCTTTGAGAATCGATTTCTCAGGATTTTTCATATTGTGATGATGTTCGTATTTTAAAGTAAGGCAATATTGTGGTTTAATTTGGTGCGATAATTGATTAATCTGCTAATCGATCGACATCGTTTCATGATGATTCTGGATATATGCATAGTGTTGGTGTTCTATTCCACTTTTTCATGTTTCTATGAAGTGAATTGATGAGGTCATATATTCTTTAAACAATAAGATATTGGACATTTAATTGGAGCCAGGATCGGAGGAATGAACATGGACATGCACCATCCACTCTATGTAAAATGCGCCCTTGAGCTTCAGACCGCGTGACTATGAGAGGGGATGGAGTCCGGACGATGGGAAGATGCGAGGACGACCTCGGACTACCCACTAAAAGAATATACGCTTCATAACAGTCTCCCAAAGTTTTCTTTACAAGAAAGAAATCAAGACAGATCTCTTACATTTGCATACGTCATTCCCGTTAGCATTTTGTTTTTTTAGGTGAATATAACATGGTATTCTCATGCATCATTGGACCCAAGACTAATCACTCGAGAATCGGGTGGGCATTGAAGAGTTGCCTCTTCCAAAGCAAAATACTACATACACAAAGTCTCGAACCCGAAACTTTCCGATTAGCATGTTGAAATATACTCCTTATTATTTTGGTCTCGTTTTAAGTTTTGGTTGTGGTTATGAATCAGCTTTTACTTAATTATTATCATAAAAAAGTGAATAAGAAAAAGAAATATAGACAAATTAGATTTTGTAATATTCATTTATTCACCTAGCTTTACAATATACTTA
Organism: Hygrophila difformis; assembly: GCA_030278955.1. Lineage (NCBI taxonomy): Eukaryota > Viridiplantae > Streptophyta > Magnoliopsida > Lamiales > Acanthaceae > Hygrophila > Hygrophila difformis. The sequence continues at coordinate 1,606,947 of JAOANR010000301.1, forward strand.
TATTTGGAGATAAGCCCTGATTTCCAACTGTTAGGTTTGGGGTTCGATTCCCCACCCAGCCTCATATATCCCTCCTCTTTTTCTTTTTATAATTTGTATGATATTGACTCCCAACATATTTTCCTAGTATGTATAGACTTATAATATTTTATATACTTTTTTATTTGTATACATATAAATATATTAATTGTTAAAGGGTTTAGGGAGTTACCCTAATAGTCAAGTCCCCTCCAGGTTGGGGGTTCGATTCCCCACCCAGCCCCATATATCCCTCCCCTTTTATCCCTTATAATTTGTGTGGCATATGCCCCACCACTATTTCCTAGTCTATATAGGCTGTTAAGCAAAAGAAATTATTTTTTTTTGGATGAGCCATAAGGCCAGCAAAGTACACACAAGCAAACAAAAAGGAAAAAAAAGAAGCAAAAAAATGAAGCAGTGGAAGGAGACAGAAACACAAGAAAAAGGAAAACATCACACCAAGAAACTAGAATCTTGGGAAGCAAGCGTCTAATGCTTCCGCTTCCAAAACCCACAAATGAGATCCGGCGGAAAAGCCCACGTAGTGAAAAAATCCTCCATCACCGTGCCACGCTCCTCTTGAATGCAGACCTCAACATACCCCTCTTGTAACAACAAATTCTTTGAATTGACAAATGGGGACTGAGGCTCAAACAAAAATAACAAATCCGGAGAATGCTTTCTCAACACTTCCTTAAGCATCCTACATGAATTCAGACCCATAATTCCACCCACATTCCAAGCCACCATTTTATAGATTCTAAATGATGTAAAATCCATAAAACAGAAATGAATAAAGGAACAAGCCAAAATACCCTCCAATCTACCGTTAAGGGTCGTTATTATCAACTTCCTCCTCCTTTTTCGAGCCATCAGCCATCTCGTGGTCCTCCTTATCTAATTTCTCATTTCCATGGGATGGAATGTTTCTCACAGCTTCCGGACTTGCAGTCGTCAATTCCTTATAATTTTCCTCCTCAGGAGATGCCGGAGGTCTCGCTCGCTTGCTATTTTTGTTTCCCCCATCATCACTCCACTTCATCCCTCCTTGATTTCCTTGACCAGTCACTTTGGCATCCTTCCCCACAATTTTTTCTTATCTCAATTACCTACTGTGTTAGTAATCTCTTTCAGATGTCCTGCTCCTCTAGATAAGATGTTGGGCTTGGACTTATGAGGGTTCCCTTTAAAGCCCATTGCCACATCATTGGGCCTGAGTCCATCAACTCTTACCTTAACCGGCTCCTTATTCTTCTTTTTAATCACCTTAACCCACTCACCACATTTAGGTTGATTATTAGGAGCCTCAACACTCAACTCCCCACTGCCATCAGTAGGGGTGGGCAAATGGGGCGGGTTAATCGGGTACTCGACCCGAACCTAAAAAATAGTGGGATCGGGTTGGGTACCCGAACCCGTAAAAACCCGAAGTCGGGTACCTGAACCCGAAGTTAGTAGATCGGGTCAGGTATCGGGTTTTACAAATGAACCCGAATTCCCCGATCGGGTACCTGAATTATCCGACTTTTTTTTAAAAAAAAATATTTTATTTATTAAAAAATGTCTATCTTTTTTTTTAAAAAAAAATTCCCCACAATTTAGAGAGTATTTATTTTTTAGTATTTCTAATTACATAATGTATGGGTTGTTTGCAAATGTTTTCTAGCCTTGCATCTCTTTAGTAAGCCGGAGAAACCGTGTCTTACTAGGGAGGTGTGGCGGTGACATCCCGACCTGGGTGACCAAAAACCGGGGTGTTACATTGTAGCTGCCATATATGTTCTCCATGAAATCTTTCGCGGTCCAGGGCCGGATTGATTCCCGGCGGGTTTTTTCAAGGAATATTGGGACACTCTCAAAGGGCCGATGGTCAGTCTTGTTCTGGATGCTATAGATAATCGTAAGATCCCTGATGGCCTTGCTCATGCTTTCTTGTGTCTACTGCCTAAAGTTGATGTGCCACGCTCTCTGAAGCAGTTCCGCCCCTTGCACTTTGTAATGTTGCTTTCAAAGTTATTACCAAGATTCTGGTCCGACGACTCCGCCCCATTTTGTGTGAAGTAATTGGACCTTATCAGTCTGCGTTCTTTCCGGGAAGGGGAACCGCGGATAACGCCATGCTATTGCAAGAAATTGTTGCTTCTTTGGAAACCCCCGCTCGTCTGCCAAAGCCGCTATTATCAAAATTGATCTCACAAAGGCGTTTGATATGGTAAGTTGGAAATTCCTGGAAGATTGTTTACTGGACCTGGAGCATCCTGTTGATGTAGGGAGTTAATTATGGAGTGCGTGTCTATTCTGTGGAATTGTTCGCCCATTGGTAATATTAAAGCCCAACGTGGTCTCTGACAAGGGGATCCATTGTCGCCTTATTTATTTGTAGTTGTGATGGAAAATTTGTCCCGCACCAATATTGATTCGGTGAACTCTGCTTGTTGGAAGCCGCTGAAACTTAGTCCGGATTGGGTTGGAAATTCTCATCTCATGTTTGCAGACGATCATATTTTTTGCGCTGAACTGGAGGAGAGGAGTATTCGTAGCATGGCATCTATCTTGGAGAGGTTTGGTTCTCAGTCGGGGCTACATATGAATGCTGAGAAATCTATTGTGTTTTGCTCATCCAATGTCGCGGGTGCTGAGTTGCATTTGTTGGAGAATTTACTTGGTGTTTCAGTGGTTGACAACCTTGGAACCTACCTTGACTTTCCTATAATTCATAGGAGGTTACGCATAGCGCACTTTGATGGGCTGGTTCGGCGTGTGGAAGCACGTTTGTCCAGTTGGGCTGCCTTGTTGCTGAATAAGGTCGGGCGTATTACCCTTGCTCGATTTGTGCTGCCTATATATATATATATATATATATATATATATATATATATATCATGCAGGTATATATGCTACCTATTGGTGTTTGTGCTAACATTGATAAGATTGTTCGTAGGTGGATCTGGAAAGGCTCTGAAGGGAGGGGGTTGCACTTAATTAATTGGGATAGTGTAACTCGACCTCGCAAGCATGGAGGATTGGGCATTAACCAATGCTGGCAAATGAATTTGGCGCTACTGGGTAAGCAACTATGGCACTTTCTTACCAATGTTGATAAGCTATGGGTGGCAGCTCTAAGGGGCAAATATGGTGTGGCGGAAGTCCTTATGCCTCGGGATCACTACCGCGACACTAAGGTCTGGCGTATGTTAATCAAGGTGGCCGATGTTTTCAAGCATGCTTATGGCGTAAGGATTGGTAATGGTAATAGCTCTCTTTGGTATTCACCTTGGTGGCAAGGTCAATGCATGGCGCAACATGTCCTATTTGTGTCTATCCAGGACATTAATTTTTGTATCAAGAACGTTCTTGTTGACGGTAGGTGGAACCTGGATGGAATTTATTCTTGACTTCCTCAAGATCTTAAACTCGCAATTGAAGCAGCACCGACTCCCTTCCTGAACCCTGATACGATGGATATTCTGTGTTGGCATGGTGATGTGAATGGTATGTATTCCGTGAGCTCCGTCTATAAGTGGTTAAGCCCAGAGACACCTCCTGACACCGGTTGGCAATGGATGTGGAAGCTTCACATTCCGGAAAAAATTGGCGTTCTATTATGGTTGGTCGGGCATGGGGCGTTGCCATGCAATCTGTTGAGGTATCAATGTCGACTGGCAGCGTCTCCCCTTTGTTCGATATGTGGAGATCAAATTGATGATTGGCTACATGCCTTATTTTTATGTGCATGGGCGGAACAGGTTTGGAGGCAAGGGGGTTTTTATTTGCGTGATATGCTCCTTGAAGTTAATATGCTTAATTTTCGTCATTGGTTTGAGTGGGCTTGGCGCACTTGGGGAGATCGATTTTTGGCTTTGTTATGGATCATATGGTGTGAGCGCAATAACAAGATCTTCCAGAATAGTTGTATCCCTCATGATAAATTGTTGGCCAAGGCGGAGCACTTTCGAGGTCATATGGTACAACAAGAATCTCGGCTTCAAAGGCCGAGAGTTGTTCAGCAAGTCAGATGGATTGAAGATGGGGTTAGTGGCAACGTTTTATATACTGATGGGTGCATTATGGCTTTGGAACGAAATCAGGCTTTGGGGCCGTCTTGAGGCGTAGCAATGGGGATTGGCTTCGCGCTTGTAGTGGGTGCTTGGGCCCGAGATCAATCTTAGAGGTGGAGCTCCTTGCGCTCCGGTTTGGTCTTCAGCTTGCTTTGCAATTGGGGGTGCTTGTCAGTGTCTGTTATGTGGATTCATTGGATGTCATCCAGTTGGTATTGGGTTCGGCAAGGCCGAACTACCATATCTTGGTATTGGGTTCGGCAAGGCCGAACTACCATATCTGGCCGGTGCTTTCGGAAGTTAAAGGTCTCATTCATGGTATGGGCGGATGTTCTCTTAGGCATGTGTTTTGTGAAGGGAATCAAGTGGCGGATGCGGTAGCTAAGAAGGCTGCTTGTTCAGAGGACTTCTACACAACATGGGCTTTCCCTCCGGATGATATTGGCGTGCTTATGGCTCAGGATTCCGATCGTGTTGTGTTCTCTCGTTTGATTTAGTCTCTTTCATTTTTCTTTTTTTCTTTTCCTTAGCTCGCGTCTTCAGCCTCTTTCACCAAAAAAAATTTTAAAAATAAAATAAGTATAAAAATGAAGGTAAAAAAGTCAAACTCATATAAAAGTAGGCAAAACGGATGTGGTAATCTAAGATTATCTGCCCTCCAGGTGGGAATGTGATTCCCACAAAAAACCTGTAACATTCCCACCTAGATGGGAATGTGACATTCCCAAGTGAAAGATGTCACGAACCAAATGCGTGCATATTACATTCCCTTGCAATGATTCCCACTGGGAATCTTAGATCTCCCGAACCAAACGGCACCTTCAAGTTAATCTCAACCATCAATTTACAAATTGAAAGAATAGTTGTGATACACCGCAGTACATCAAGTTGCATTACCCTAACGAAACCCTAATAAAATAACATATCTCTGTGTTTAATGAATATCTATGCTGATTAACAAACCTAAACAACTGACTTTGCTCTAGTTGTGTTTATTACTGATCATTAGTTTGGAAGCATGGGAAAAGAAAAAACCACAAAAAGATCGAGAGCAGGAGCTGTACAAGTTAGCAGTTGATGGCAACACAGAAGGATTGCTCGAGCTAATTGAGAAAGACAAGATGATTCTAGATAGAGTTTCAACAATCAGAAAGTTTTCGGAAACGCCACTTCATGTAGCAACAATGATGGGACAACAAAGTTTAGTTTCCAAGCTCCTAGAGTTGAAGCCCCAGCTAGCAACTGAACTGGACTATCGACGATCATCACCTCTCCATGTAGCTGCATCGCGTGAAGGGAACGTCAGTGTTGTAAAGGAATTGTTGAAAGCCAATCCCGACATGTGTCTTTCACAAGATAAGGATGGGAGGAATCCACTTCATATTGCAGCCATGAGGGGGAAGAATTGATGCTCTAAAGGAGATGTTGCTGGTGAAGCCTGAGGCGGCCGATGCTTTGGTGAATGAAAATCAAACTATACTTCACCTATGCGTGAAGTACTTGCAATTTGAGGCTTTGAAGTTCTTGCTGGAAACCCTAAACTCTAATAATGAGTTGACTCATAAAAAGGATAAAGAATGCAATACTCCATTGCATCTAGCAGTTGCTGCAGGACAGGTTAAGGTGTGTATCTCATATTAACTTCGAAATTTCAATATGATTGGGGGCAATTATGTGTTTGTCACCGATAGATTAATTTGGTTCAGTGTATATATAATATTAGTAGATACTCCCTTCGTCCCACTTCAGACATTCTGTTTGACTTTTTGACACTGGTCATTGTTTAACTTTGACTCAATATTATTGCAAGTAAATATTTGAAAAAAATAGTCGAGTTCGGTCTTGTTAGATTCGTCTAATCGTGTAGTTTTAGAATATATATTTTATATAATTTTTACTTATATGCATTTTGAGATATGATCGATTTAAAATGTGCATTGGATTGTGTGCAGAAATCAAACAAGACATCTTAAATGGGACGGAGTGAGTAGTTTTTAGGATATGAGAATATAATGTTTATTACGTTTGTGATGAGTAGGTAGTGCAGAAAGTATGTCTTTGAATGTTATTTTAGATGAAAGTTTAGAAATAAAACATGATTGCCACAGCCAATGGAGCTTGATAAATGATTCTAGGACATTCAACTTCTAGGTCATTCTTCCTCCTCAGTTTTAACTTTTAATCACATTCCCTAATATATCCAGAATAATCTACTACTAATCATGCATGTTTACATGACATATATGAACATTCTAGAAAATTATATAATCATATAAATAATCTTAATTAGTTTATTAAGAAAATGCTAGAAATTAAATGCGCAACACAATTTTAATTAATAATAATAGTAATTGGTTATTACGGGACGTTTGAATGTAGTACTGTAACAGATGGCGGAGGCTTTGTTGTCAAAAGTACTTGGACTCGAGGTCAACCTAAACACAATGAAACACGCCGCCGCCAATGGTTTTGGAGCAAGGGAAACGACGACATGTGCTAAGATGGGCATAGTTGTGGTCATTGCCTTCCTACTCCTCCTAATGTTGTGGACATTTGGAGCTGCAGGTGTCATCAATAACCCACTGAGTGCAACTGTGAACAATAATAATGTTACACACGCATCTTTTTCAGGGACACCAACAAGTATCTCGTATGATCTGACGGTAACATATCCGAGCTTTGCAAAAAATCTGTTTTACATGGTTGTGGGCATGGCCACGACGGTCATCGTTGCATCAGTTATATTATCATGTTGGCTTTTCTATACAGTTGTAACATTCTCATGTTGGCTTTTCAACAAGGTTAAAAGAAGAAACCTCAACACATCATCATTGTAAGCAACTAATTGTCTTGGAATGTGATGGAATTGAATGCATAAATAATTGGTTATGGTGGTTTTTTTTTTTTTTTTTATGGGTTCTTTGAGAATCGAATTTTCAGGATTTTTCATATTGTGATGATGTTCGTATTTTAAAGTAAGGCAATATTGTGGTTTAATTTGGTGCGATAATTGATTAATCTGCTAATCGATCGACATCGTTTCATGATGATTCTGGATATATGCATGGTGTTGGTGTTCTATTCCACTTTTTCATGTTTCTATGAAGTGAATTGATGAGGTCATATATTATTTAAACAATAAGATATTGGACATTTAATTGGAGCCAGGATCGGAGGAATGAACATGGACATGGCACCATCCACTCTATGTAAAATGCGAGGGGATCTCGGACTACCAACTAAAAGAATATACGCTTCATAACAGTCTCCCAAAGTTTTCTTTACAAGAAAGAAATCAAGACAGATCTCTTACATTTGCATACGTCATTCCCGTTAGCATGTTGTTTTTTTAGGTGAATATAACATGATATTCTCAGGCATCATTGGACCCAAGACTAATCACTCGAGAATCGGGTGGGCATTGAAGGGTTGCTTTTCCCAAAGCAGAATACTACATAGTACATACACAATGTCTCGAACCCGAAACTTTCCGATTAGCATGTTGAAATATACTCCTTATTATTTTGGTCTCGTTTTAAGTTTTGGTTGTGGTTATGAATCAGCTTTTACTTAATTATTATCATAAAAATGTGAATAAGAAAAAGAAATATAGACAAATTAGATTTTTTAATATTCATTTATTCACATAGCTTTACAATATACTTATATTTGGAGATAAGCCCTGATTTCCAACTGTTAGGTTTGGGGTTCGATTCTCCACCCAGCCTCATATACCCTTCTTTTTACTTACCCTAATAGTCAAGTCCCCTCCAGGTTGGGGGTTCGATTCCCCACCCAGCCCCATATATCACTCCACTTTTATCCCTTATAATTTGTGTGGCATAGGCCCCACCACTATTTCCTAGTCTATATAGGCTGTTTAGCAAAAGAAATTATTTTTTTTGGATAAGCCATAAGGCCAGCAAAGTACACACAAGCAAACAAAAAGGAAAAAAAGAAGCAAAAAAATGAAGCAGTGGAAGGAGACAGAAACACAAGAAAAAGGAAAACATCACACCAAGAAACTGGAATCTTGGGAAGCAAGCGTCTAATGCTTCCGCTACCAAAACCCACAAATGAGATCCGGTGGAAAAGCCCACGTAGTGAAAAAATCCTCCATCACCGTGTCACGCTCCTCTTGAATGCAGACCTCAACATACCCCTCTTCTAACAACAAATTCTTTGAATTGACAAATGGGGACTGAGGCTCAAACAAAAATAACAAATCCGGGGAATGCTTTCTCAACACTTCCTTAAGCATCCTACGTGAATTCAGACCCATAATTCCACCCACATTCAAAGCCACCATTTTATAGATTCTAAATGATGTAAAATCCATAAAACAGAAATGAATAAAGGAACAAGCCAAAATACCCTCCAATCAACCGTTAAGGGTCGTTATTATCAACTTCCTCCTCCTTTTTCGAGCCATCAGCCATCTCGTGGTCCTCCTTATCTAATTTCTCATTTCCATGGGATGGAATGTTTCTCACAGCTTCCGGACTTGCAGTCGTCAATTCCTTATAATTTTCCTCCTCAGGAGATGCAAAGATATATTAAATAAAATTGACCAAAAAAATAGCATAACCAAAACCACAAAGAGATCGAAACAATAAATAATTTTGCTCCCAAAAAAAAAAACCCATAGAGGTTACGATTGGATCGCATAGCGATCCTACGATCCTAGACCGATCCTAACGATCCTAGACCGATCTTAACAAATTTTCGATCCTAATGCGATCCTGATCGTTTTTCATGGCTAGGATCGTAGGATCGTGCGATCCTACGATCAAGATCGCGATTTTAACAACCTGAGACGGAGGGAGTAGTATTAAACAATTGATTTGATGCTAACAAAATTTCTACTGCTGCACATATAAGACACATAAAAATTGTCATGCATATTTGTGCACGCAAAAAAAAAAAAAATAAATAAACTTGAAGCTGATCCTTCTAAACCAAATGTACATAAGTGTTAGAAAATCGGTACAAGATGCATCTTGGAAGCTTTAAGGTGCTCATATATGTGCCCTGTTTACCAAAACAGCTAAACAGAATTAGCTTATTCTAGGTAATTTGAACTGAATTAGCTTATTTAAAAAGACAAAATAACTTAAAACGGTATTCAATCAGCTCTTTTTGAAACCACTGCAAATAGCAGCATTTTGGATTTTAGCTTATTCTAAGCAAAAAGTGTTAGAATGTTAAACTTAATTTTGTAATAGATAATTCTAGAAGAAGACTTTAAGATAATAGTATGAAAATTCTAGAAGAATAAAGAGGAAGAGAATATGATAGAAATTGATAGAGAATTCTAGAGATGTGTTGGAATGATCAAGAAAATGTTTAAGAATTATTGTAATGTAATATTTGCTAGATTTATCTAGAATTATCCATGCCTAGTATAAATAGGTGGACAACGAAGACAAATTACACACAGTCAAAGAAGGAATAGCACTAGGGATGAGTAATCTCTTCCAATTGATTTAGTTACTTAATAATGCAAGTATGAGTTTCATTTAGTTACTTTGTATGTCTTTTTCAGAATAAATCAAAACATGGACAACGAAGACAAATTACACACAGTCAAAGATAGAATAGCACTGGGGATGAGTAATCTCTTCCAATTGATGAACATCTGCATTGCCTTCAAGGCTTTGATCTTGGCATTTACAATTTCCGGTGCCAAATATGTGGAATGTAGGAACGTGGTGGTTCCTATTCTATTGACACTCATTGCAGCACTATTCCATTTAACTGCTCTTTTGAGTGTTTATATGAAGTACAAAGAATTGTTGCGCCGTGAGTACTACCTGACCCGAAGTTGGTCCCAAGAGTAGGTTCCAATCACCGTTAATCAATTGATGACAGACTATAAGAAGGAAACGAAGATGCACTCTTGCTTGCTCCATTTTGCATTCTTTTTGTTTCTGATATTCATTTTGGTGAATATTCTCCTTTTGTATCACATTGTTTGTGGCTGGTCTTAAAGTTTGATTTCCTGATATACAATGTGTTGTCCTGCCTGATGTAATAGATCACCTTATGGTTCGGATATCCGAAATTTGAAGCTACTTTCTTGGTTGATGTAGTGGTACCAAAACTTTCATATTGTTGCTTATCAAAAAAAATAATAAATAAATACTTTCATATTGTTGATTAGTTTTTTTTTCTTTTTTTTTTTGGTGGGCAGAATTTTTCATTTCAAAAAGGAAATCAACAACTTACAACAGCATTAATTGATACACAAGACTACATCAACCAAATTCAATTCATCCGCTAACCCGAATACACCAAAATTAGAACCAAATTTCAATCTTCCCATCTTCAACTGCTCCTTTCCTTGCTCAAAAGTCAGTACAGTTGTTACATTCCCTTATTGCATGTTGCACCTGTGCATTTGGTTGGTGGGATCTTAGATTACCAGTGAGAATGTGATTGCTGGGAATGTAAGATTACTGTGAATATGAGATTGTTGGGAATAGGGATGAAAACAGTAAGGATACGGTCGGATAGTGTCGGATACGGATGTTATCCATATTTTTTTGTCGAATTCGGTATAAAATACGGATGGGCCGGATACGAATACGATTTCGGATATTTCAGATTACGGATACAAGACGGATATATGACGGTACGGATTCAATCAGATGCAGATTATCGGATAATTTTTTATAACCTTTTTTGAAAAGATATTTTTTTATAATTATTAATAATTTTTAATTATTAAGTAATAATATATAAATATATTCAGATATCCATATTTAAAATTCGTATAATATCCTATCAATTTTTGGATACGGTCGGATATTCTTGGATACGGTCATATATTTTCGAATACGAATACGAATGCGGATATTAAAATACGGATTCGGATTCGGATACGGATATTGAAATATCCGGCCGGATAGTCGAAAACGGATTCAGATTCGAATATAATCGGATACGGCATCGGATCGGTCGGATATTTACTGTACCGATTTCACCCCTAGCTGGGAATCTTATTTTTTGATGTTTTAATATTATTGCGTTTGGTTAGATTAAGAATCTCAGATTTCCAATTCTAATTAATTTAATATAATGTCCTTGAATTTCAATTGAACGAATGTTATAGATATGTCATGTTGCTAATTTCAGTCGATCTACATTTTTAAATGTAAAAAATTATTTATATATAATTTATTATATGATAATTACTCATATAATATCTCTAAATCCTTATTATTTTTATTTTGTATGTAGAAGATACATAAATTTTTAGAAAATATGAGAATATATTAAAAAATATTTTTAAATAATTTAAAAAATTTCAGTTAATTTTTTAAAATAAAATTTATATATTCTAATTTTTTAGAATAAAAATATTTAATTTTAAAAGATAATTTATGGGCTTCAGTTGGAGGATGGTCAATGGGTGGAAAATCAAAATATATTACAGTCGCATGCCATAGAGTATTTCTCTATGATGACAGTCGCTCCAAGGCTTGAAGAGATTGGCGATGAGCTTCCTAAATTTGTAGCTATTTCGAAGTTGCATAAGAAGGAGTTAGCTATTAGGGTGAGTGCCGTGGAGATTGAAGCTGCCATATATGTTCTCCATGAAATCTTTCGCGGTCCAGGGCTGGATGGATTCCCGACGGGTTTTTTCAAGGAATATTGGGACACTCTTAAAGGGCCGATGGTCAGTCTTGTTCTGGATGCTATAGATAATCGTAAGATCCCTGATGGCCTTGCTCATGCTTTCTTGTGTCTACTGCCTAAAGTTGATGTGCCACGCTCTCTGAAGCAGTTCCGCCCCTTGCACTTTGTAATGTTGCTTTCAAAGTTATTACCAAGATTCTGGTCCGACGACTCCGCCCCATTTTGTGTGAAGTAATTGGACCTTATCAGTCTGCGTTCTTGCCGGGAAGGGAAACCGCGGATAACGCCATGCTATTGCAATAAATTGTTGCTTCTTTGGAAAGCCCCCGCTCGTCTGCCAAAGCCGCTATTATCAAAATTGATCTCACAAAGGCGTTTGATATGGTAAGTTGGAAATTCCTGGAAGATTGTTTACTGGACCTGGAGCTTCCTGTTGGATGTAGGGAGTTAATTATGGAGTGCGTGTCATCTGCGAGTTTTTCAATTCTGTGGAATTGTTCGCCCATTGGTAATATTAAAGCCCAACGTGGTCTCTAACAAGGGGATCCATTGTTGCCTTATTTATTTGTAGTTGTGATGGAAAATTTGTCCCGCACCATTATTGATTCGGTGAACTCTGCTTGTTGGAAGCCGCCGAAACTTAGTCCGGATGGGGTTGGAATTTCTTATCTCATGTTTGCAGACGATCATATTTTTTGCGCTGAACTGGAGGAGAGGAGTATTCGTAGCATGGCATCTATCTTGGAGAGGTTTGGTTCTCAGTCGGGGCTACATATGAATGCTGAGAAATCTAGTGCGTTTTGCTCATCCAATGTCGCGGCTGCTGAGTTGCATTTGTTGAAGAATTTTCTTGGTGTTTCAGTGGTTGACAACCTTGGAATCTACCTTGGATTTCCTATAATTCATAGGAGGTTACGCATAGCGCACTTTGATGGGCTTGTTCGGCGTGTGGAAGCACGTTTGTCCAGCTGGGCTGCCTTGTTGCTAAATAAGGTCGGGCGTATTACCCTTGCTCGATTTTTGCTGCCTATATATATCATGCATGTACATATGCTACCTATTGGTGTTTGTGCTAACATTGATAAGATTGTTCGTAGGTGGATCTGGAAAGGCTCTGAAGGGAGGGGGTTGCACTTAATTAATTGGGATAGTGTAACTCGACCTCGCAAGCATGGAGGATTGGGCATTAATCAATGCTGGCAAATGAATTTGGCGCTACTGGGTAAGCAACTATGGCACTTTCTTACCAATGCTGATAAGCTATGGGTGGCAGCTCTAAGGGGCAAATATGGTGTGGCGGAAGGCCTTATGCCTCGGGATCACTACCGCGGCACTAAAGTCTGGCGTATGTTAATCAAGGTGGCCGATGTTTTCAAGCATGCTTATGGCGTAAGGATTGGTAATGGTAATAGCTCTCTTTGGTATTCACCTTGGTGGCAAGGTCACTGCATGGCGCAACATGTCCCATTTGTGTCTATCCAGGACATTAATTTTAGTATCAAGAACGTTCTTGTTGATGGTAGGTGGAACCTGGATGGAATTTATTCTTGACTTCCTCAAGATCTTAAACTCGCAATTGAAGTGGCACCGGCTCCCTTCCTGAATCCTGATACGGTGGATATTCTGTGTTGGCATGGTGATGTGAATGGTAGGTATTCCGTGAGCTCTGTCTATAAGTGGTTAAGCCCGGAGACACCTCCTGACACCGGTTGGCAATGGATGTTGAAGCTTCACATTCCGGAAAAAATTGGCGTTCTATTATGGTTGGTCGGGCATGGGGCGTTGCCATGCAATCTGTTGAGGTAGAAATGTCGACTGGCAGCGGCTCCCCTTTGTTCGATATGTGGAGATCAAATTGATGATTGGCTACATGCCTTATTTTTATGTGCATGGGCGGAACAGGTTTGGCGGCAAGGGGGTTTTTATTTGCGTGATATGCTCATTGAAATTAATATGCTTGATTTTCGTCATTGGTTTGAGTGGGCTTAGCGCACTTGGGGAGCTCGATTTTTGGCTTTGTTATGGATCATATGGTGTGAGCGCAATAACAAGATCTTCCAGAATAGTTGTATCCCTCGTGATAAATTGTTGGCCAAGGCGGAGCACTTTGGAGGTCATATGGTACAACGAGAATCTCGGCTTCAAAAGCCGAGAGTTGTTCAGCAAGTCAGATGGATTGAAGATGGGGTTAGTGGCAACGTTTTATATACTGATGGGTGCATTATGGCTTTGGAACGAAAGTCAGGCTTTGGGGCCGTCTTGAGACGTAGCAATGGGGATTCGCTTGGCGCTTGTAGTGGGTGCTTGGGCCCGAGATCAATCTTAGAGGTGGAGCTCCTTGCGCTTCGGTTTGGTCTTCAGCTTGCTTTGCAATTGGGGGTGCTTGTCAGTGTCTGTTATGTGGATTCATTGGATGTCATCCAGTTGGTATTGGGTTCGGCAAGGCCGAACTACCATATCTGGCCGGTGCTTTCGGAAGTTAAAGGTCTCATTCATGGTATGGGCGGATGTTCTCTTAGGCATGTGTTTCGTGAAGGGAATCAAGTGGCGGATGCGGTAGCTAAGAAGGCTGCTTGTTCAGAGGACTTCTACACAACATGGGCTTTCCCTCCGGATGATATTGGCGTGCTTATGGCTCAGGATTCCGATGGTGCTATGTTCTCTTGTTTGATTGTCTCTTTCATTTTTCTTTTTTTCTTTTCCTTAGCTCGCGTCTTCAGGCTCTTTCTCCAAAAAAATTTTATAAAATAAAATAAGTATAAAAAGTGAGGGTAAAAAAGTCAAACTCGCATAAAAGTAGGCAAAACGGATGTGGTAATCTAAGATTATCTGCCCTCCAGGTGGGAATGTGATTCCCACAAAAAACCTAGAACATTCCCACCTAGATGGGAATGTGACATTCCCAAATGAAAGATGTCACGAACCAAATGCGTGCATATTACATTCCCTTGCAAAGATTCCCACTGGGAATCTTAGATCTCCCGAACCAAACGGCACCTTCAAGTTAATCTCAACCATCAATTTACAAATTGAAAGAATAGTTGTGATACACCACAGTACATCAAGTTGCATCACCCTAACGAAACCCTAATTAAATAACATATCTCTGTGTTTAATGAATATCTATGTTGATTAACAAACCTAAACAACTGACTTTGCTCTAGTTGTGTTTATTTAAAATGGAAAATTGAGTCCCACACGTTAGCCAAGTCAGCAATACTTCCTCATTAAGGCAACAAAGGCCTTGATTATCAACATCTTTTATGACTCCAAACTACATATAAGATCAAATGTAAGTACTACTATTACTGATCATTAGTTTGGAAGCATGGGAAAAAAGAAAAAACCACAAAAAGATCGAGAGCAGGAGCTGTACAAGTTACCAGTTGATGGCAACACAGAAGGATTGCTCGAGCTAATTGAGAAAGACAAGATGATTCTAGATAGAGTTTCTACAATCAGAAAATTTTCGGAATCGCCACTTCATGTAGCAACAATGATGGGACATCAAAATTTAGTTTCCAAGCTCCTAGAGTTGAAGCCCCAACTAGCAACTGAACTGGACTATAGACGATCATCACCTCTCCATGTAGCTGCATCGCGTGAAGGGAACGTCGGTGTTGTAAAGGAATTGTTGAAAGCCAATCCCGACATGTGTCTTGCACAAGATAAGGATGGGAGGAATCCACTTCATATTGTAGCCATGAGGGGAAGAATTGATGCTCTAAAGGAGATGTTGCTGGTGAAGCCTGAGGCGGCCAATGCTTTGGTGAATGAAAATCAAACTATACTTCACCTATGCGTGAAGTACTTGCAATTTGAGGCTTTGAAGTTCTTGCTGGAAACCCTAAACTCTAATAATGAGTTGACTCATAAAAAAGATAAAGAAGGCAATACTCCATTGCATCTAATAATTTCTCACAGCTTCCGGACTTGCAGTCGTCAATTCCTTATAATTTTCCTCCTCAGGAGATGCCGGAGGTCTCGCTCATTTGCTATTTTTGTTTCCCCCATCATCACTCCACTTCATCCCTCCTTGATTTCCTTGACGAGTCACCTTGGCATCCTTCCCCCACAATTTTTTCTTATCTCAATTACCTACTGTGTTAGTAATCTTTTTCAGATGTCCTGCTCCTCTAGATAAGATGTTGGGCTTGGACTTATGAGGGTTCCCTTTAAAGCCCATTGCCACATCATTGGGCCTGAGTCCATCAACTCTTACCTTAACAGGCTCCTTATTCTTCTTTTTAATCACCTTAACCCACTCACCACATTTTGGTTGATTATTAGGAGCCTCAATACTCAACTCCCCACTGCCATCAGCCTCCTCCACTTCCATATGCTCATCAAAACTTCCCTTTTTCGTGATGAAATCAGAACCCTCATCTTTGCTCCCGTCTGTCATTTTGTCTTTACCCCCTAAATGTGGTAAGTCAACCCTCTCCTCTTTTCTACCAACCTTTTCACCCTGCAGAATGCTTAAAGAGGAAAATTAATATACCAATTCGGTCCAAGTATTAACCGACTCCGGAGGTAAATTAATATACCATTCAAACGCTGGACCTGTAAGCGACAAACTAAACAAAATCAACTTGTGGAAGTCGTTCTGCACTATCCTGGTACATTGTGCTGTGAATCGGCCTATATGTTCAATCGTCGATCGACCAACTTCGCCTGAAAATGTATTGAAACAAGGAACCTTGACTCATCTAAGTAACGGATATTGCTCTTCTATATAATCAGGATAAGGTTTCCTATACATCGGTCGATTCTCCTGACCGATCAGATTTCCAAACTGAGTACGAATAATCTCTGCTATAAGTTCTCTATCAACCAACTGTGGCTGATTCTGCTGAAGTGGTGGATATTGTCGTTGTACTACTGGAGCAGGTGGTTGCGGTTGTGTGATATTGCTGCTTCTCATGCCTGGGTAGAGGCGGGGCACAAGGACGCGGTCCTTGCCCTCCTAGCGGCCGATAGGCCTGCTGTTGGTAATTAGGTTGAACATGAGGATTTTGAGCAACAGGCGGTGGATTCATTGGAGATGGATTCTGAGTTTCCTGTGGATTTTGTACTCCAAATGGATACATGTTCCTTGCAAGTTCGGCTCTAAACATCGCTGGCATAGCTGCCAGTATATTCCCCTCGATTTGTCGAACTGAATTTGTAACCGCCACTTCCACCATGAATTGAACGTGATCGCGAAACCGCGGGGTCAAATCATCATGCGGAAACTCTTAAGCATTGAAATCCGAAGGTCCTGCGAATCCTAGAGGAAAATCCCCTGGATTTGTTGTACGCTCTTCATGAATAGGCGGCAGATCGGTTTCTCGCCGCTGTTTTAACCGCCGGAGTTGCATGTGGATCACCTGCAATTGTAAATATGAGTCCCACTTGGCGTGCCATTATTTGGCTTCGCTTGAGCCAAAGAGTTTTTTCTCCTCAAGGGAGGCTATCGGAAAAGGATCAAACCGATTATGGGTCCGAAAAAATTAAAAATGCGCCCAAACTTGACTGAATTTCACTAAATTGCAATGGCAAAGCTGGATACAATGGAAAATCTATCAGTTGTTAAGAAACAACGGCTGATTATCCGGAATAGAACTATCAAACTACCAGTTGTTGAGAAACAACGGCGGACTTGGAGGAAATAACCGCTAACAAACTAAGCTAGGATCTAGGAAAGTTGGTAAAGGAAAGCATTAAAGAAAGCAGTAAAATATACAAAAAAGTAAATTGACATAAAGGAAATTTGGGGTGGATTGGTCTCTCTTGATTATGTGCTCGACATCCCCTATTTACATAAAGGAAATTTGGGGTGGATTGGTCTCTCTTGATTATATGCTCGACATCCCCTATTTATAGCCGGAGCTCAATAACCGCTCCCCGGCTACACTTTGAGCCGACTGGGTTTTTCTTCCCTTTGGCTGGCTCTGGCCGATTTCTTCGGCCCAGAGGCTCGTGCCTCTCTTGATGCTTTTTCTCTTCTTTTCTTGCTTACCCATTTTTTTTTCTTTTTCTGGCCCACTTGTCTGGCCCAATCTTTCTTTCCCGGCCCAATATCATGGTGTCACAACACCAACACATTAGCATTCTTCAATCATGCATAATGAATTTGATTTATCTTTTATTTCAAAAATTTTAAGATATTATAATAATGGGATTCCTTGGGAGTTAACCCAAGGCAGATAACAAATATCATATTTGAGGTTTGATGAACATGTATGAATAATATATTTGACCAGCAAATAATAATAATAATAATAATAATAATAATAATAATAATAATAATAAATAAATAAAGAAGAAGAAGAAGAAATTTAAGTATTTAAAATGGGGAGTTGAATCCCACAAAGTCACTAAAGTCAAGCGAGCAAGACATGAGAACTAAGTCAACAAACTTACTCATTAAGGCAAAGCAATTAATTTTCTATGAAGCATGCATGTACATGCAATCCGGTTAGAATGCAACCTCTTAAATAATATGCATATGCATACATCACATATAATATTTCTCTCATCACATATAACATCTCTTACATCACATAAGAAATCTCTCTCATCACACACCCTCATCACACACCCACAAAATATTCTTTCATCACATGAAACATTTCTCCCATTACATAAAACATATCTCCCCTCATATACATAAATTTCTGCATGTTCTGGTGTGCACCAAAACCACACCCATGTACATGTACTTAGCAGTCAATCAACATGTTTTTTATGATGTCATACAATTGACTACCGAATCTAACCCAACTTGTCTAAAAATACTTCACCTATGCGCGTCTGAGGCTCTTGATTTGGTTCATAAAAGTACAACTAGCCACTCGTACAAGCTAGAAGGGCAATACTCCATTATATATACCTGTTTGTTTGTTGCAGATGGACAGGTTATAAATCAGTTACTGTGTGCATCTCATAAGAATTTCTATTTCTTCTTTTTACATTTTTTTTTTTTTGGCAATAGTACCCTCTAGGATGGGCTGTGGACGATGAATACAGAGTACTACTACTGAGGTCTGAGTACCGACGGTTTTATTTAGCCTTCAAGGCCATACAGGGTCTGAATCAGAATACACACAAACGCGAGAGAACCCATTAGCTTCACACGGAGATTTAATTTGGCGATTTCACAGCAGCAGCGACGAGCTGAGGCCCAGAGGGTTTCCGTTGTCGCCGCCCAGACTTCAAAAAACAACACTTGTAGGTACCTAATTACATTATTCACTTTTTTAATCTATATGTACTACTGCATTTAATTTGGCATTTTGTTGACTAGCTGGTTGTCAATTTTCTAAACTAAATGAATGAATTAGGCATATGTAACAAGTCATGGAATGAATGAATTTCTAATTATGTTTTGGCATTTTGCCTTATTTACATTTGCAAAACCAAAAGGCAGTCACAAATACACAATTCAAGCAGACTTGTGTAAATTGAACCCTTGTCTTTCTTGTTTTCTGTCGTTACAAGTGCATTCCATTATATTTCTAAAGGTTTAGATTTTAAGAGTGTTATAACTGGACAAAATCTGTTGAGTCAAAATGTTGTGAATAAATCTGAACCATAATTTGTCAAATTAATGTTGTAATAGTGTAGGCTAAGAGCCTAATTAAGACCATGGCCGGCGGCGTCGTGGGCATATTTTGTTGAATAATAAACTCACCCGACAACGCATGCTCCCGCCGTCGTCAAAAAGAGCTGCCACAGCCGTCGTCAAAGTAGCTGCTAAGTTTGAGTGCAATTAGATTGCGGATCCATAGTTTGTAAACAATGTTGTTTTTATATTATCACGCGTGTAATCTTTCCGGCTATAAATAGCCTTGTAATGTTAGCAAAAAAAAGTAGAACGAGATTTAGAATAATAACATCTAAACTCTCTTCTCCCCAATTCAAAATTCCTAACATATTTGTGGTGATGATGAGCTTCCTCTTATTAGTGTGTGCATTTGCAGCTGGAGTCAACCCACACCCACTGGACGATGCAATTTGGAACAATCTTACCGACGACACCCACACATCATTTTCAGATCAGAGAAGTCTGTCATAACCAAAAAGTTGGCTTAAACCACTATATTAATCTAACGGTAAGAATACATGGGGACCTTCCGGACAATCTGTTTTACATGGTTTTGGCAGTGACGGTGGGCATCGTAGCATCACTGGGCATTATTATTATATTCTTCTTGGTGAAGAGAGGATTGCCGCACAGGGTTAACTACAAATGGAGTGCGATTTTCCTCATCATTTGGACAATGGTGATCGCAATTGCACCATTTCCATCAGTCAATGAGTTTATTTGCTTCATGATTTTCCTACTAATTGTAGTGGTTGTGTTCAGTTCCTTTTGTTCTTGTGCACGTGCTTTTGGCTTTCCGACACAGTTGTAAGATTCTTATGTTGGCTTTTTCAGGTGACAAAAACATGAAACCCAAACAATTAGTTTTGGATTTGATCGAACGTGTAATAGTTAGGTTGTGGATTTTGTGTTAGTCAAGATTGTAGTTTCTATTTTCTACTCATCAACTTTGATTGTTTTTATGGGTTTTTCGGGAACTTGTCTTCAGGGCTTTTAATTCATTTTCCCCTGTTTTCATTTTATTACTACTCCCATTCCTTGATTTTCTAAAATATCGTATTGAACATTGGTGTCCATCTCTTCATCTTTAACATCATCAGCAATTAAAATAAAGCAGTAAAGAAAGCAATTAAAAATCCTATCAGTCGGAAACTTTAAAAGACATCTCGTTCCGTTAGTGTAAAAGAGCCCCAGTCTTGGTGATCGGATGCAGATCAAGAATTCTCAAACACCCGTAAGCCACTCCAGTGCTTACAGACATCCAGGTGGTTATGAGATACAAACTAAATGAAACAGACTAATTAAATTAATCTGTTCCGGATATACTCACTCAAGACTCGAATTTAGACTTTGGCAGAAGATGGTAGTAGTTGAAATAATACTCAACCCTACCTTAGAAAAGAACACAGGCCTACATTGGTGATGTCCCTATAACAGATTTCATTGTTATATCTTTTAATAGTTGGAGTTTTTTTTTTTCTTTAAAAAAAAAAGTTTAGGTGTATATAATAAGTTTAAAGTTATTTTTTGCCAACTGCTCTAATGAATATCTTTTTTGATTAACAAACCTAAGCTGACTTTGCGCTAGTTGTGTTTATTACAATGGAATAACGTTAAATTTGAATATTTAAAATTGGAAATTGAATCCCACAGGTTAGCCAAATCAGCAACACATAGTCAACCGAATTAGCAAATTCATCATTAATTAAGGCAACAAAAGCCTTGAGTTGAAATCAAGCTATAATTAGTTGGTGTAATTGAATGTATCCATATTGGTGTTTACCCGAAGCAATTCTTTAGGGGTTCGGTTTATAGGCTGAATGTGAGAGTTGCAGCACATGCCGAATGTGCTACGTTTTAGTGCAATAGGTGATACTAGTTAATGCAGCATTCATTTTCCAAAAATAACGAGGATTTATATTTGTTAAGGTGATATTATGATTCCATATATATGTAACTGTTCGGTTTGGAAGTAATATTGTATGCAATTAATGGAAAAATAATGATGATTGCCTTTACAAATCTTCTCATTAAATCATAACAGAAAACCCTAATCACAACATATTCAATCTCTCTTGCCGATATTCATTCTCGCCTTACTGTATCATCATCTCTTGCTGGATGCAAAATGTTTGATTTGAACGAAAATCCCCCAGATAACGATGAGCCATGGGTAGACGGCAACAACGTGGACATGCTGCAAACTGGTTTCGAAGACGATGAGGACAACATCGCAGCACAGGGTACCGGGGGATCTGAATATAATGAATCGTTGGCTGAAGAATCTGTCGATGATGATGATGGTAATAATGTCGCCGACGGAAGCGGCAAGAAGGCATTATTCACGGGTTAGTATTTAATGGTTTTTTGTATTTGCAGAAATTGTTGTGCATCCATATATCCTTACTTGTTGTATATATTCATAGTCTCTAGTTTGATGATGATGAAAGTACCCATCACAGACGATGCCAAATTGAATGAGTGAAAAACCAAAAAAAAAAAGAAAATTTGAACGAGTTAAAAAAATAAACATACTTCTGGTTAAATCATTACTTCGATATTGTTCTTTTGTGGGTTTTGTTCTGTGAATTTATTTCCACGTTTGGGAGCCATTTAAATTTATTGGTAAATGCATTTGAGTATTTTATGGTGATCAATTTGCCGGTGTGATTAAAATAATTGTTTTATTCACTAGTTAAAATAACATTTTTCATCTACATGTAATTGTTTTTTACATGCTAAATGCAAAACATTAAAATCTAATAAAAGTAATAATAACAATAATAACAATAACAATAATAATAATAATAATAATAATAATAATAATAATAAGAAGAAGAAGAAGAAGAATAATAATAAGAATAATAATAATGTGGGAACCTGTAAATTGTTGTATGTGATACTATAAATTGTTGTATGTGCTACTGTAAATTGTTGTATGTGCTGATTTATTTAATGGGTGTGCTACATCTGACGATTTGATGTGTTGTTTTGTGTAGATATTGATCATTTCAAAGGATGTACGTTCCAGACCGTCGAAGAAGCGTTAACTGCGTATTGCACGTTTGCACATCACCGAGGGTTTTCAGTACGGATAAAATCTCAAAGGAAGTTTGACTCGGACAAATCAATTATTCGGTACATGATATACTATTGTAACAAGGAAGGGTATCGGGGTAACAGTGCATTAAATCCTTTGAACCGAGATGCTACAAAAGATACTTTTGTTGGTGAATCTGGAAGGAGCAAGGGACGGCAGTTTGATGAAACTCGGGTTGGGTGCAAAGCCATGATTGGCTTCAAATATGATATGAAAAACAAGGTGTATGTCGTATGCAAAATTAATGATGTGCACAACCATCCCATGCAAGATGCAACAACAAAGCACGTGCTCAAATCAAACAGAGTAATTTTACAGCACCATGAGTTAATTGCGAGCCTCGGGGAAAAGGCAGGATTGTCAATAGGGGATTCTTATGGATTGCTTAAAGCGATGGCAGGGAGTACGGCAAATGTTGGATTTTTGAAATCGGACCTGAAAAATCTTATGAATAGGAAACGGAAAAATGTGATGCAAAAAGGCGAAGTGGATGCTTTGATGCAATACCTGAAGGATAAAAGTAGGAAGGATTTGGAGTTCTATTATGATTTTCAGGCTGATGATGGTTATCAAATATGGAGCATCTTCTGGGCGGATAGGAAGATGCGTAGTGATTACGCATTATACGGTGACACAGTTGCACTGGACACAACATTCAACACGAATAAAGGTTCACGCCCACTAGGTATGACATGCATGTAAATTTGTTTGCCTTCATTTAAATATCATGGCTTTGGAACCATATTCTCTAATGTTTGTATTCGTCCATGCAGCTTTGCTCGTTGGGTTCAATAACCATAAGAGTAGCTGTGTGTTCGGGGCAGCATTACTTGTAGATGAGACTCAAGATAGTTTCGCGTGGGTTCTCACAACATTTATTCGCTGCATGAAGGGTTAGAACTACACTATTATGTACACCAAATACTGTTATTGCAATTAATATATTTGATATTTTATTGATATTCTGAGTGTGCTGATACGAGGGGTGATGTGTGCTGGTAGTCTGTAATGTATGTGATGATAATTTGTTATTAATGTGCTGGCAGATGTACCCCCGAGGAGTATGATGACTGATCAGGACCCAGCAATTGCGGCTGCGATTCGAATGTGCTGCCGTCTGCGTACCACGGCCTTTGCACGTGGCACATATTAGAGAATGCAAAAAAAAAAAACCTTAGCAAGCAGTACACAAAAAAGGTAACGGGAAAAGTGCAATAACACTATTAGGTTTCAAAAATGGAATTTTCAAAATATTACATATAATAATAACAATAAACATGTTTGTGCAGATTTGCGGAACTGTTCAATATATTAGTATACAAGGTAATGAATGAAGAGCATTTCATGGAGTACTGGACGAAAATGATTGATGAATGTTTTGGCGGTGTGCCCCATCGGTGGTTGGAAGGGATATACACATTGCGTAAGCACTGGTCTGCAGCTTGGCGCCGGCGTCAATTCACTGCCGGAATGCGAACGACACAAATAAGCGAGTCGATTTATGTTGATAATCTTCTTAGAGCTGATTTATCTATTTTTTGCAATGCTTATGTTGTTAGTAGAACCTGTTTTATTTACTGAGTATTTTTATAATGTACATGAATAGGTACCTCCAGGTAGACCACAATATTTCACAATTCTTCATGCATTTTGACCGTGCAATAGAAACAAGGCGAGCTGAGGAAGCCGAATTGCAATTCAAAGCGGTTGATAGAAACATGCGAGCCCGATACCCATGTAGCTCGGTACTCGATTCGGTAGCACTTTCTTATACTCCATCCGTTTTTGATATTTTCTTCAAGGAGTATGAACGTGGGCAGCAATACTATATTAATGAGATTGAGAATCCATCATTCCTTGGTTCAAAAACATATGAAGTGTGGAATCCCAAAAAGGAGAAAGACATCAACCGATCACACACTGTAACTGTCTGCCCCGGTAGTGCTTCTATGACGTGCACATGTTGTAAATTCGAAAATAGTGGGATTCTGTGCAGGCATGTCTTGTGGACAATGGATATTCTCGGTCATTTCCTCATGCGAGAATTCAGTACCGTACCAAAGAAATACATCTTGTCAAGGTGGTGTACTTGCACAAACTCTGTCGCTGAAAAGGTTTCTCCCGGCGGCATCATCACCCCCACTACGTTTGAAGATAGGCGTTCATCTTTGTACTCCGTATGGCTGACAGTGAGTACGACATTAGCTTATGACGATGACACATACAACAAATACATGGCCCATCTGCAAAAGTTTTTGACAGAGGAGGTCGGCTCAACGTCGGCCACAGCAGATGTAATTGGTTAGTTAACCTTCTTATACTTTATTTTTGCTTAAATGAACACATTAATATATATATATATATATGTCTATGTGTGCACGCCTGTAATGACACCGTCCTTTACGCAGTTGGTGGAGAAACTGATGTCAATCAGTATACGTTGAAGACGAAGGTTAGGAAATTTGGACGTAAACGGCGCATGAAATCGATATCGGAAGAAGTCCGCACAGCCAAGCTTAAGACTGCGAATAAGAAGAAATAAGTGCTCGACTCATGTATGTGTCTGCATTGTTGAGACTCGGTGCTGGTTGTTTAACTGTTTTGTGATAGAGGGATGCACTATGTATGCTATATTTCTTCATTACATGTGATGGGTCTGTATTGAAAAACTCAGATATTAAAATTGACGGATTTATGTGCTGCTGATAAAAAAAAAATACTAATTTAAAAAAAAAACTCCAAATAACAAGTGCTATACATCCTACCATTTTAATATTCTGGTTATCCATACTGCAAGCTATTTGAATGACACAACCAATTATGATTCATACTTATTCCGCTACCATTTTAGTTACATATCGAAGAGCCACTGTTTTTCTTATCATGCTTCTGTAGTTTTTTTCAAGCAGGACACATACATTTGCATTGAATCAGAGAATTAATTAAAATGGCCAACACGTATGTAATTGCATTCCCATGAGCACACACTTCTCTGCATAAGCAAAATCCATCATGTGGCATGCACATCTACATTTGCAATGAATAAGGAAAACAAATTAAATAGGTAACCAAAATAAAAAGCTTATATAAACAAATAACCAGTAGCAAATTGGGAGACTGTTCAAACAAAATAAACCATGTCATCAAAATAAATACGACCCACTGAATATCAAATTTAGCCAAACATATGGGAGTTCATCTACTCCAATAATGTAAACAGGGGACATCATACTACTTGCCACCACCGGGTGGAAGTATGGTATCTCGCGTCTTGCGTTTTCCACGGGTACCACGACCACGGCCACCACGACCACGGCCACCACGCCGCACATTCCCCAACACCGGGACGTCATCCGCAGCGAAGGAAATTGGAACTGCATCCTCCGCAACATCAACACCTTGAACATCATCTAGTCCCGCGAGTACCTTCAAGTTCTCAAGGCAATGGTTGCTGTGGTGCAATAAAACAATTGCTGTGAACTTTCCACGCAGTGCATCAACCACTTTTGATTTATTCATCTCAATCATCCAATTTTTACGGAGATGTCCCCGGAAGAACATCATGTAGAACATCGGGTAAATGCCACAGGAGTGGCCGTCTGGCTGGATTAGATTATAATCGGAAGCAAGCTCATAATCCACACACCATGACCTGCACACACACCAATTGCACATATCTCAAATATCTAGGAAACCATCACTGATAACTGTTTTAATAATGAAGGATCAGGCAATGATATTAGAAATAGAAAATAAATACATCCAACACGAAAAATATAAACACTCCAGCACAGATATCAGACAATATTCACATGTCCTAGTATTTCAAACTATCACCCATCACCTGTAATGGATAAATATATCACACATATTGCATCACTCTATCACAACACAGCTATACATCGAGCACCCAATCTTAATTATGCAAACACGTGCATGCGTCAACTTCCATATAGTAAAATACATCAGACTAACCCCCGTATACTAGAACTTAGTAACTATAGCACATACATCGCACACCGCCAGCACATAAAAACTGATTTGAATATGTAAGAGTATATGTAATTCTATTTAGAAAAAATAACCCCCCACAAAAGAGACATGGTTGTGAATAATGCACAGGTCCACCACCCATACAATAGTTCTCGAAATTCAAAACAAAATTACCTGCCATGATATTCCTCTGAAACAACCTTTAGACAGTAAATTAACCGCGTCAGAACCTTTTTATCCTCCTCCAAACCCACCATTCTACATCGGCTATTAAAATACCACACCTTCTTACTGTGACGATCAACAACGAACACTACCCAATGTTGAGCTCGTACGAATGGGAAGAAAATCTAACATAAAACATTTAATACATATATCACAAAACAACATAGTCTTCGAACACACTATAAAATAAAAGTAATGTACAACGGTCCAACAAAAATAAACATACCATATCTGCCCAAAAACAAAGCGTCCAGTCATCTTCCGGCATGCAGCTCTTAAGGATCGTGGTCCATCTATCTATGATGGATTCATCACCCGGCTTTTCCCCCGTGCTATTTATGTCTTGATAAGCACATGTCTACCTTTAGAGATGGCAAAAAATTATTAAGGCAATGAATACAAAAAAATTCAGAATAAAAAATAATAAACATATTGCTATCATGGAAGGAAAACATGCAGCGTCGGCTTTAGGATAATGTGGATTTATCGTCCCGAACATTGCCCTGTTCATCACATGACAGAATGCGTCCATAAAAATACTGCACACATCATTTCCCGGAGCATTTGACTCACAGTCATCCTTAAAACATGAAGTGCTACCATTGTCAAACACCATTTCTTCTGCATTAAAAAACACGGTACACCATGAAGTACCACTAATCAGAAAATATATCGGCTTCCAGTTTTAAAATTAAATCAAACAAATACGTCGTACCTTTTGATTTTGCGCTCTTCTTGAAAATCCAATCCACCAGCTTCTCCTCAACACCAGTCAAGGAAGCCCAGTTTTGTATAAACCCCGGGTTGTCATACGAAGGTGACAACACAGCTCTAGATAAAGTTCGGGCACGCTTGACTCGATCAACAATCCGTGGGCTTGACCTGCCCTTGGGAGGATCAACAAAATCATCATCACTATTGTCCGATTCATCTTGGGACAGGAGCTTGAATGTCGGACGTGATCTCGGAGCGGGTGGATCATCCTGCAATGGAAAAAAAACCATTATCACTCTTTGCCACACGCCCAACAAATTATATATATATATATAATTATAAAAAGCACACCCATATTCAGGACATATACTCGTCCAATTCCAATATAACATGCAATCGTCAACTTCATCACTAAAATTCCCACAAATGATCACATACAGTGCACACACTCTGCACATGCTTATTTACATTATGATACAAACTCCTACCCCTTTATAAAATCCTTAAACTAAACCCATAAATTGTCTGAAACGAGACCAAAACTGAGTACATTTATTTGCTACAAAAGCACAAAAAATAAAATTTTATTTCCACCTAGCAAATTAAAGAAACTAAAACATCTTTATTCATCAACTAAAATTAAAAATCAAATGAAATTATAATATATAGGCAGGTTCAAGCAAATAAAGACCACATCACAGGCTTGTTGCATAAACACCACATCACATATGCCACATGAAAACATCACATACATTACTCGCCTCCAGCACACTAACAAACCAAAATCAGCATGTATATAATGTAAAAAAACAAAATAATCATCCAATTTAAGCGTACCTTCCTGGCTTCCTGACTTAGGAATTCTGGCGATGCAAAAAGTTTGAATGTTGGTATTGATATGTCGTCCCGTGGTGGTGTGTGGTATTGCATGGCTTCATCAGACATAAACAACCCTCGACCCTCAAACACACCGCAATGTACAGGGTCGTCACTTGACTTATCCTTAGGAGGGGACTCCACAATCTCAATATGGGCAGCAATTGACTTCCCCTTGCGTGGGGATCTAACAATGTCACGGAGCAATGCATCATCACTAAAAGGTTCCTTGCTGCTGTCGTCTCGCACAGGGTGATCCGCATGATCATCCATCACATTGCATTCAATAATATCATCTTGTTTGTGTTCTTCCATCACCACTTCTTCACTTCCAATATCCCCCTGCGCTTCCCCTCGATTACTGTTTTCCTCATATTTCGCATATTGCAATCCAGCTAGCTCCACGTCAAGGATAATACTTCTCTTTTTTAGCTCCCCCATCTCATTGTCAATCTTCTTAATCTCCTTCTCAAGGAATTCTATCCGTGATATCCTGCTTGTCTTTGTCCCATCCTGATTCAATGTTATTTCAACATATTGAATTTATGTATATATCACAAATAAAATATAAATTCCATCACAATAAACAAAAAAAATCAACTATTACTTCTGCACATGTGTCTGCCTCCTCAGCCGGACCACTGTTGGTATCACTGGAATGTTCTGCCCCATCTGGACAGGACTCGTCCACTATGACCGGACCAATGTACTTCTCGACAAGCTCCATCGGCAGCTTCCGATAGAGACCGCACGTGTAGCAAGTGCCAGACTTACACTCTATAAAGTCATAAAAAATGTGTTGCATAAAATGAAAACAAAACAAAAGAAAAGTTATCACATACATAATTACCCTGCTGGGCATATTAAACATCATAACATATTATATTTTCCATCAAAACAATTGGGGATAACTAGCACTTACGTTTAAGCAATGAAGGTCGCCAGACACCCTTGATCCAATACCACTCCCTTCACCACTCCCTTCAACTCCATTTGGTGAAATCCTCGCGAAAATACGTTCCTGAACCAATGTGGCCCAATTGAATTCTCTTGCGATCTCCCTAGACTTCAAAAACTTCAAATAGCCAAGCCGCACCCTACGATTTGCATAGGGTGCTAACACAGCCCCAATGCAGTACAGTACGTACATCCTCCAGTAATCCTCCAAATCCATAATTTTTGCCCATTTCGAGTGCCGAACAAGAAACATTAGCCTACTCCAATCAACATATGGTTCACCAGCTCTACACAAACCTAGCTTCTTGCTTGTCTTCTCACAGAAGTCGTCTGCCACCACAAGTTTGTCCATTGTAATTATGTCTTTACCATGCCCGTGGGGTAAACCATAAACTGATGCAACTCTCTCTGGAGTCACCTCCAATGTCCGCCCATCAATCAATCTAAAACAGCGAGCAGGAACGTCCCAGGCTTCTAACAGGCGCATGGTAGGTGCTACGGGGACCGCAGTTTGCTTAATGCGAAGCATCCCGCCAAAGCACGATTCATATATGAAGTCCCACCTGCCGTCGGGCCTATTCTGTTTCAACAATTGGTTAACTTCATATACCCTCTTTGGAACACAAGCAAACTGAATTTTCTTTTCTTTTGGTGCTTCTGTTTCTTTTGGTGCTTCCGTTTCTTATGGGGCTTCCTTCTCCATCCTGAAACAAAAAAAAAGAAATAAAACATTTATATGACTGAATATAAACTGAATAACTGTAGCACACGGATCGCATAATACTATCACAAGATAAAGAATTCATCGAGCACCTGGTCTCAATTACTCAATCACATACATAATTCAAAATTCACATTTCCAAGATACCAAATAACAACAGCAGCAAGTAAGAAATAATTACACCCAACACCAAGTAAGAATAAAATCCAGCACATACATCAGTGAATTTTAATATTTCATATTATTTCTATCCACGCCCATCACCTAAACTGAATAACTGTAGCACACGGATCGCATAATACTATCACAATATAAAGAATTCATCGAGCACCTGGTCTCAGTTACTCAATCACATACATAATTCAAAATTCACATTTCCAAGATACCAAATAAAAACAGCAGCAAGTAAGAAATAATTACACCCAACACCAAGTAAGAATAAATCAAGCACATACATCATTGAATTTTAATATTTCATATTATTTCTATCTACAACCATCACCTAAACTGAATAACTGTAGCACACGGATACTCAATCACATACATAATTCAAAATTCACATTTCCAAGATACCAAATAAAAACAGCAGCAAGTAAGAAATAATTACACCCAACACCAAGTAAGAATAAATCAAGCACATATATCATTGAATTTTAATATTTCATATTATTTCTATCTACAACCATCACCTAAACTGAATAACTGTAGCACACGGATCGCATAATACTATCACAAGATGAATTCATCGAGTAGTTGGTCTCAGTTACTCAATCACATACATAATTCAAAATTCCCATTTCCAAATAGCAAATAAAGACAGCAGCAAGTAAGAAATAATTACACCCAACACCAAGTAAGAATAAATCAAGCACATACATCATTGAATTTTAATATTTCATATTATTTCTATCCACGCCCATCACCTAAACTGAATAACTGTAGCACACGGATCGCATAATACTATCACAAGATAAAAAATTCATCGAGTAGTTGGTCTCAGTTACTCAATCACATACATAATTCAAATTTCCCATTTCCAAATAGCAAATAAAGACAGCAGCAAAATTACATTTTTTTTAGGAAACAGAGCCAATCCACCCAAATGAAAAACAACATTGAAAAACAAGAACTCCAACAATACCCAAACGAACTGACATCTGCATCAAATCTTATGAACCCAGTTCCACCCCGAGTGAAATGAAAACAACATCCCAGAAAAACGCACCTTATCAGGGACAAGCACTGTTAGAGCTAATCCAACCAAATAAATATCATCAAAAACCCAAAGACCAATTCGAAGATTTAGATACCCTAACCCGCTCGGTGACGCCGTTCAATTCTGTCCCAAATAACCCTACAATATTTCTTTCCCCTCCAACCCCCACCAGAATCAACAAAAACAGACAAGAAAATGCATGCCGAAGACACAATTGCACAAAAAAATGACTTCAATCATCAACCCTAACCTTTCGCAAGCACTGGTCTCGGTTGTTTGTTCGGCGCGGGCTCCAACAACCCTCTCCACCGGCAAAATCGAACGACGGGGACGGCGAAATGGCAAAATATGAGCTTTGAAGAGAACGGTTGTGAGTTCGGACAAAGAATTTGGGTGTGAAGTGAACGGTTGTGTCTTCGGTTTTTTATTTGAATTGATGAAATGTAACCGTGCGTGGGTTGTAAAAGGGTGGGTATCAGAGCTTCGGGAAACGAAAACCAGTTCATCACCACCCCTTGCAAAAAAATTCTGCTCCGAAATGATTTCATTCCTTCATAAATGATACCCAAAATCCTGGAGTTTCCTACACAGTATCACCCAGACGCATGATTAGAGGAAAATGAAATAGGAAATAAAATAATACTTTATTTAGCAAATCTGGCCTCAAAATATGGTAAGAAAAACACAATACAAAAGTTATCACATAAATAATATATACTTATCATTCAGCTTTGCTGAATCAGCCCATAAACCAATTCCATTCTTTAGCATTCAATCAACATCGTTTATGATGCCAAACTATTAACTTTAAGCCAAGTTGTGTGACAAACCTATAAATTTTGAACTTATATTAAGATAAAATTTAACTACTATAACTGATCATTAGTTTGAAAGCATGGGTAAAAAGAAAACACCACAAATGATAGAGAGCAGGAGCATAATATAAGCTCTGGTGTAGCATCATACCGCTCTTGTAAGGCAATAGTATGGTGCCAAATAGGTACATAATATAAGCTCTGGCACAACCCAGCTACCTATCAGGATCAAGCGATGTCATGTCGCCCATGAAGTAATCCTTCAACCATTTCATGGTCACCGACACCCCATAGTTGCCACCTATCTCTTCCACAGCAGCCTGCAGTGGAATCCGAAAAAAGTCAGCAACATCAGCAACAGATATCCTCTCCGACCTCTCCGTCAATGCCACAACATCGCCATTAACCACTAGTCCTGTAAGGTAATGCACGTCCTCTAGGGTGATAGTCATCTCCCCGAATGGCATATGGAAGTTGTTAGTCTCTACATGTCACTGCTCAATGAATACTTAAATTATTATCTTGTTCAGGTGCAAGTAGGAGGCCCGCCTCATATTCAGGAGGCCGGTACCCATCAGATAGCGCCTCGATCCCCTGGTGGTTTCATTCGGTGTGAAGGTCTACGACTTAAATTTAGGCACGTGGTTATGTATCTTCATTGGTTGTCACTCCTCGCCCCAGAGTATCGCACATGCGATGTGCGACTCCCACTTAGTTAATAATTCTGGCAACTCCTCATCATTAGAGCCGGATCCACTACCCAAGTCTTCTGCATCTGAATCTGTCATCTCTACGGGCAGAGATGGTGGTGGTGGAGGGGACTCGAGTTGTGGCTCTGGTATAGCCAAAATCTGTCCGGTAGCCTTGTCAAATGCAGCCCTTTGTTGTCGTCTGTATGAGGCCGTCTGTCGTACACGGACACCTGAGGGAATAATATAAAAGACTATATTAGTATATGATATAGAAGAATGCAAATGAAGAAAACAAAAAAAAGGGTAATGGCCGGCCAATATAGCAACCGAACGGCCATTACTGGCCGTTCATACCCTTTCGCAAACGTCCAGCACTGGACGTTTGCAAAAGAGCGGCCATGGATGTCCATGGCCGTTCACTGTAATCTATAAATAAGAAAAAAAAAAGAAAAAAAAAAGAGGAACATCCGAAGCTAGACGTTCCTTTGATGGCCTGGCCGGCCATTGATAGCCGGCCAATACATCAAACGAACGGCCCACACCGACCGTTCGTTTGATGTATTTCCCCATTCCCATGGACGTTCCCTGAACCCTTCTCCATTCAATTCTTCTCAAAACTAAACCAAATCTATTCCATTCTTCAAATCAAACACATTGCATATCAAAAAATAATCCCTAAAAAAGGTAGAAGATACTCAAGAACACATTGCATTTACAAGAAAAATAACAATAGAACCCGAACCCACCCTCCACCATCTCCACCACCATGCTCGCCACCGCTGGAGACTCCACGCCTGCCGCCACCACGTGCCCTTCCTCCGTGCGTCCTCAGCATTTTTTGACAGGTTTAGGTCTTCTCTTCCGCCTCTTCTTCTCGCCTCTTTCAATTTTTTGTGTGCCCTAAACCTAAACCTCTTTCCCGATTTGTGTGTGTTTGGAAAATAAAGACTCGGACTCCAATTCTATTTTTGTGGGTTGAAAGGGTAAAATGGGTAAAGATTTGTTGTGTGCCCGTGGTGTGCCCCTATCCTCGTATATTTTTGTTTGAAGTAAAAATATGTGTGCATATAACCGGACCCTGGGGGAAATGGGATAACTCACGTCGCAAGACACTTTCATTTCTTGTCCGTGAGACCCTTCTTCCACTCTCACGTCGTGATCCATCTTGCTTCTTTTCCTCTCTCACATCGCAAGAGGTCTTGTCACGACGTAACACTATCGCGAGGTACCCTTCTCCCTCTCTTCTCACTTGCGTCGCAGCCCTTATTCTATCTGTTGCGACACAGCTTTCTTTTCTTGCGATGCTGCTTTCGTCAAAGCTTTCGGGTGGCTGGGGTTCTCTGGCTGGAAGAGGGAGGGGCGATTGAGCTCGGGAATGACGATGATAGGGACTGCGGTGAGTTGGAGATCCGCTGGGATGATGAACAAGAAGGTGCCGGGACTGCTGGCGAGACGACGGGAGAGATGAAGGTGGCTGCGGGAGTGCCGAGCACCGGAGATGGTGATACGGGGCTGCAGGAGTTGAGGATTTATAATTTGGGGGTTTTCCTAGGAAGCTTCTGGGGTGGTGGCAGGCGTCAGAGAAGATGGTGGTGACGGGATGGAAGTGGTGACTGGAGTTGAGGAGGACGAAGAGATGTGAAGAGGACGGCCGGAGCTGGACGGAGGCAATTCCAAGAAGACATACACGTGGGTCCCGCCTGCAATCAAGACTTACTTTTTTTGTTTTTTTGTTTTTTGATAAGCCAATTTTTTTTTTGAATGCAAGACTTACTTATTAGTAGTATTATGTTTTTTAAAAATGTATATATATAATGTATATATAAATGTATTTTTATATTTTCTCTTGTTTTAACTTTTCTAACAAAAATTTAATAAAATAGTAATATTTTTGTATTTTTCAATACTAGCTTATTATTTTTATAAATTTGCATATATCTGTCAAATTCAACTGTTTTCTTATTTAAATAAGATCGGAATGCGATCAAATGTCCATGTTTAAACACGGAAATAGATTAAAAATAATGGTCAATTTTAATCATTATCACCCACCACCTCTTCCTAACTTGCGTAGGTCATTCAGCAGGAAAAAAAAAAGCAAAAAAGAATAAAAGAAAAACAAACATACTTCCTCCGTTTTTAAAAAATTGAAACGGACCCACAATGCACGCAGTCCAATGTACATTTTAAATCATTAATAAGTCAATTTTGGTACAAGTAAAAATTCTAAAAAGTTCGATATTTAAAAACTACTCGACAAGACGAATCTAACAAGATCCCACTTGGCTATATTATAACTTGAATAATTATGATAAAACTTTAAGTGAAAGTGCATGTGTGAATAGTGTCAAATTTCCAAACGTTTCAACTATTTTGAAACGGAGGGAGTATATCCTAAAACCGCCACTGCTGTTGAAGACGACGGTGATCAGAAATAATGGCGAAAATAGGGAACAAATCCATTATATAATTGGTGGGGGCACAAGTGAATCGATTGTTGGCAATAAAGGGGAATTCCGATGGGTTAGGGTTAGATAGCATAATATACGAGTCTCACAAATTTGAGTCATATATAAATGGGTCAAAACAGTTAAGATTTGGACTATTTTGCCCCGTCCACTTAATGGAAAAAATTGTAAGGAAGTTTATAATGTTATATCTTTTGATAGTTGGAGTTTATTTTTTTCTTTAAAACAAAAAGTTTAGGTGTATATAATAAGTTTAAAGTTATTTTTTGCCAATTGCTCTAATGAATATCTTTTTTGATTAACAAACCTACAGCTGACTTTGCCCTAGTTGTGTTTATTACAATGGAATAACGTTAAATTTGAATATTTAAAATTGGAAATTGAATCCCACAGGTTAGCCAAATCAGCAACACATAGCCAACCGAATCAGCAACTTCCTCATTAAGGCAACAAAATCCTTGATTTGAAATCAAGCTATAATTAGTTGTTGTAATTGTATGTATCCATATTGATGATGTTTTTCCGACGCAATTCTTTAGCATTCAATCAACATCTTTTATGATGCCAAACTATTAACTTTAAGCCAAGTTGTGTGACAAACCTATAAATTTTGAACTTATATAAGATCAAATTGAACTACTATAACTGATCATTAGTTTGAAAGCATGGGTAAAAAGAAAACACCACAAAATGATAGAGAGCAGGAGCTGTACAAGTTAACAGTTGATGGAAACACAGAAGGATTGCTCGAGCTAATTGAGAAAGATGAGTTGATTCTACATAGAGTTACTACAATCACGGATTATTTGGAATCGCCCCTTCATGTAGCTGCAATGATGGGACATGAAAGTTTTGTTTCCAAGCTCCTAGAGTTGAAGCCCCAACTAGCAACTGCACTGGACTACAGACGATCATCACCTCTCCATGCTGCATCGCGAGAAGGGAACGTCGGTGTTGTAAAGGAATTGTTGAAAGTCAATCCCGACATGTGTCTTGCACAAGATAAGGATGGGAGGAATCCACTTCATATTGCGGCCATGAGGGGAAGAATTGACGCTCTAAAGGAGATGTTGGAAACCCTAAAATCTAATGATTTGGCTCATAAAACAGATAAGGATGGCAATACTCCATTGCATCTAGCAGTTGCTGCAGGAGAGGTTGAGGTGTGTATCTCATATAAGCAACTTTGAAATTTCAATATGATTTAGGCAATTATGTGTTTGTCACTGATAGTTTAATTTGATTCAATTTGGTTCACTGTATAATCCTAGTAATTGTTTATTATGGGCAGTGGCGAATGTACAAGTATAGGGGATCAGCTGCCCCCCTCAGTTTTTTTTTTTTTTTTTTTTTTTTTTTTCTTTTCTTTTTTTAAAAAAAAGTCTAAAAAGTTTCATTTTATTATTTTATTAAAAAGTAGTTAGAAAATTATTTCATACTTGTTTTTTCTCTCTCAGATCCAATTAATGGTGTTGTTGATTATTTTGATTTCTTAAGTTGTTGGTATATTGAGTCTCTTTAGCAAAGTGAAGATGCAGCTTGTAGTGGTCAACCCATTACTCTTTTGAGCAATATTATTTGCTTTGAGTTTGCTTTTGTTGATAAAGTTGGTTTTATTGATTTGTTGCTAACACAGTAGATCAAAATGTTGCAAATATCATGAAACTTGTGAAAATTGGAAAAGAAGGATTATAGTAATTGATAAAGAATGCTTGGGCTGATTTGTTGGAAAATTTTTCCAAACTTTGCATTGAGAAATACATTTTGGTACCCAAAAAAAAATGATAATTTTCTACTAAATGAAAGAGAAGAGTAATGAGAAAAGTTAAATAGACGAAAGTATCCAATATCTTACCGTGATAGATCTTCATTAGCACACTCTTGTTTAAATTAATGTCTGAAATCTCCACTGATTATGGGACGTTTGAATGTAATGAAACAGATGGCAGAGGCTTTATTGTCAAATGTACTTGGAATCGAAGTCAACCTAAACAAAATGAAACACGCCAGGGTAACGATATATGCTAAGATGGACATGGACGTGGGCTTTGTTGTATTCACAGCTATGGTCATTGCGTTCCTACTCCTCTTAATGTTGTGGAAATTTGGAGAGTGGACACCAACTTGGATACCGTGCGATATTCTTAGCCTGCCAGAAGATCTGTTTTACATGTTTGGGGCAGTGGCCAGGACCATCCTCGTTGCATCACTTATATTCTTGCAGGGTGTTGAATATTGTATATACTTCATCCGTATTTTATTAATGTTAATGTTTGCATTCATTGAGTAACTTTGATTCGACTTTTTCATATAGTTACATAAGATAAAACATAGTCAAGTGAGAAGAAAGATTATAGTAATTGATAAAGAATGCTTGGGCAATTTTTCCAAACTTTGCCTTGATAATTACATTTTGGTACCCAAAAAAAAATGATAATGTTGCGGAAGTGTACGCAAATTAGCCAAATGTAGCAAAATAATTACAAAAGGGTTTGGACAATAATTTCCGGACCCACAAAAACCCACTCAACAATGTAGACTCCTCACAAAAGAAAAGCCTACCAAAACACACTCACTCTCTGGGCTAAATCTGCCCACTAAATTGAAGAAGCAGAGAAAGCTGAAAGCTGCTGCTTTGCTACTGCTTCTTCGTTTGTGTTGGTGTGTACAAAATGGATGCCCAGCACTGCCTTTTATAGGCAATTTCAGCCTTCCCATCTACCAATCACGTGGGATACACCTAACAAATGGGATTGGTGTAGTCTTCACCTATTTATTATGCACCACCTAACAAATCTCCAACTTGGTGCATACTAATCGAAGTCGAATGTTGAGTAGACTCCACCTTGATCTCAAATTTCCCCTTGAAAACTAATGTACCCATACCATGCACACAAATGTGCCAAACGATACTCAAACTCTTCTTTTGCCTCCAAATTTCCCATCATGGGAAAACAAAATGCCTCGAAGAGGCAATCAACAGCTCAAAACATTTAGCAAGTCCAAGCAATGTCGAAACATGCTGTGAGGTACACGTTTAGTGAACATATCTGCAGGATTATCTGCCGTAGCAATCTTCTATACTTTGATCCTCGATTCCGATTTCAGAAAATGATATCTCACGTCAATGTGTTTGGTTCTCTCATGATGAACATGATCCTTAGCCAAACATATTGCACTGAGGTTATCACAAAATACAACTGCTTGATCTTGATGTAGACCAAGATCGCCAACCAGTCCTTTTAACCAAATTCCCTCTTTGGCAGCCTCTGTCAACGCCATGTATTCTGCCTCCGCGGTAGACAGTGTTACTGTAGCTTGCAAAGTTGCTTTCCAACTAACGACAGAGCCTCCAAGGGTGAAAACATAACCAGTCATTGATCTCCCGTTATCCTTATCTCCAGCATAATCAGAATTAGAATACCCAACCACCGAACACTGCAAGTCGCCTCCATAAATGAGACCAACATCAGATGTACCTCTCAAATAGCGAAAGATTCGCTTCACAGCAAGCCAATGCTCTTTTCATGGGTTTGCCATGAATCGGCTAACCACGCTGACTGCCTGTGCCAAATCAGGTCTAGTGCACACCATGGCATACATCAAGCTGTCCACTGCACTAGAATATGGAACCTTTGCCATATACTCCTTCTCAGCTTCAGATTTAGGTGCAAAGATAGCTGAGAGTTGTGTATTAGTAGCGCATGGAGTATTCAAAGGTTTCGCCAAAGACATTCCAAACTTTGACAGAACCTTCTGGATGTAGCTTTTCTGTGACAAGAAAAGCTTCTTCTGATCTCTATCTCGATAGATCTCCATCCCCAGAATTTTCTGCGCTGCACCCAAATCCTTCATGTCGAACTCTGCACTCAGTAGACCCTTCAATTTCTGAATATCGGCCTTGTTCCGTGCAGCAATGAGCATGTCATCTACATACGGAAGCAAATAAATGATAGAACCATCTTCCAACTTCTTGTGATAAACACAACAATCATATGGACTTCTGTTGTAGCCAAGCTCAACCATATAGCTATCAAATCTTTTATACCACTGTCTCGGAGATTGCTTAAGACCATATAATGGTCTCTTCAATTTGCAAACATGGTTTTCATTTCCTGGTACAAGAAAACCTTCAAGCTGAGACATATAGATCTCCTCCTCCAATTCCCCATGAAGAAAAGTTGTTTTCACATCTAGTTGTTCGAGCTCCAAATCCTGATGCGCTACCATAGCCAACATGACACGAATGGAAGTGTGTCTGACCACATGTGAGAAAAATCTCATTGTAATCAACTCCTTCCCTCTGAGTAAATCCTCTGGCAACTAGTCGGGCTTTATATTGTACGCCCTCGGCTGGTGAGACACCTTCCTTCCTTTTGAAGATCCATTTGCAAGTAACAATCTTCCTTTCAGGTGGTTGTTTGACTAACTCCCAAGTGTCATTCTTATGTAACGACTCCATTTCATCTCCCATTGCAGTAAGCCACTGTATAGACTCACCACATGATACGGCTTCTTTGTAAGTGGAGGGCTCAGAATAATTCAAATCTTCAGCTGTTTGTAGAGCATAGCAGACAAAATCTTGATATCTGCTAGGAGGTTGGACTCCCACCCTTCTAGCACGATCATAAGCAATTCCTTGCTTCGGCACATCAGCTGAACTCGATGGTAGGTTGATTTCAGGTGGTTCAACTTCGGTTGATTGATTGGAATCCATGTGCACTTCCTGCTCTTGCTCAACCTCTCGTTGTTCATCTGAATCATCAGGTGAAAGATGAAGCTCCACCTTACTGTCAGCACCCGAATTTTCTGAGACATTCACAACTTTCGTAGGCTGATTGAGGATAGAATTCTCGT
This sequence comes from Hygrophila difformis, assembly GCA_030278955.1. Classification (NCBI taxonomy): domain Eukaryota; kingdom Viridiplantae; phylum Streptophyta; class Magnoliopsida; order Lamiales; family Acanthaceae; genus Hygrophila; species Hygrophila difformis. Next base: position 1,646,889 of record JAOANR010000301.1, read on the forward strand.
CAAACACCACACTTCTGCTCAAGATAACTCTTTTCTCAGAAGTTGACCAAATTCTGAATCCTTTAACTCCATCTCCATATCCTAAGAAAACGCCCTTCTTTGCTCTGGGCTCAAGTTTCCCCTCGCTTACGTGATAATAAACCGCACATCCAAAAGATTTCAAATTCGAGTAATCATAGGAATTACCCGACCAAACCTCATAAGGAATCCGACAATCAATTCCAGTATGAGGTCCCCGATTGATCAGAAAGCAAGCAGTGTTAACTGCCTCTGCCCAAAAGCTCCTTGGCAATCCAGAATTTGAGAGCATGCAGCGTGCCCTCTCCAAAAGCGTCTGATTCATCCGCTCTGCCACTCCATTTTGCTGTGGAGTGTTCCTAACTGTGTGATGTCGTGCAATTCCATTGTTCTTACAGAACTCATTGAATTCCCTCGAACAGAATTCCAGACCATTATCAGTTCGAAGCCTTTTAATCTTCGTGTTGGTCTGGTTCTCTACCAACGCCTTCCACTGCTTGAATTTCAAGAAAGCTTCGCCCTTTTCCTTCATCATGATTACCCTAGTCATCCTTGAATAATCATCGATAATGGACAAAAAGTATCTGCTGCCCCCAAGCGACTCAACTCGTGAAGGACCCCAACAGTCAGAATGAATGTAATCCAACGTTGACTTCGTTCTGTGAGTTGCCTTTCCAAATTTGGTACGATGTAATTTACCAAATGTGCAGTGCTCACAGAACCCGAACTCAGCTAACTTGTGAACTTCAAGAAGACCACGACTTGACAAGATCTGCATTCCCCTCTGACTCATATGCCCAAGTCTAATATGCCATAGCTTGGACATATCAGAAGTATCAGCAGCAGCAGCTACAGAATCTACTACAGTAGATCCTTGCACAACATACAGAGATCCATGCAAGACTCCTTTCAAAACCACGGACGATCCCTTCATGATGTAGAGTTCTCTATGCTTCCCTTCGTATCTGAAACCCTTATTGTCAAGGACTCTTAAGGATATCAGATTCTTCTTCAGCTTTGGAACATGTCTGACATCGTGCAGAGTTGCAATTTCACCGGCATGTGTTCTAAGCTTGATAGAACCAATCCCAGCTGTCTTACAGACAGAATCATTTGCCATAAAAACATTTCCTCCATCGACTGGTTCGTAGCTCGAAAACCACTCTTTGTTAGGACACATGTGGTATGATGCTCCAGAATCAAGAACCCATACATCATCTTGCGATGGCTGCACACTTGTGACCAAAGCCAAATGATCCTCTGGATCTGTATCGCCGTTGCCGCAACAGAGACAGACTCTTGTTGCGCTCCATGTTGTTGCTTCTTCGTCATCTTCGGACACTGGTTCTTCCAATGTCCTTTCTCTTTGCAATAATTACAGACATCATTTGGCTTGGGACCTTTAACAAAAGACTTTTTCTTCTTTTGTTTTATAAATTTTCCATGTCCATTGCCACTGCTAACAACAAGCCCAGCAGCCTGATCATCTACATTACTTGAAGATGCCTTATGGCGTAATTCCCTACTATGCAGAGCAGCACGTACATCTTCTAAACTGACAGTATCTTTACCCACTATAAATGACTGTACAAAATTTTCAAATGATAGTGGTAAAGATACTAATAATATCAATGCAGCATCTTCATCTTCGATAACCACATCAATATTACGCAACTTCAGCAAGATAGTATTTAATCTATCGAGATGGTCTCGAAGAGATGTACCTTCCTGCATCCATAGGCTGAACAAACGTTGCTTTAGTAGCAACTTATTGGTTAAAGACTTCGTCATGTAAAGACTTTCGAGTTTTAACCATAAACCAGACGCCTTTGTCTCCGTTGCAACTTCTGTAATGACATCATCTGCCAAGCACAGTAAGATGATTGAATGAGCCTTCTCCTCCAGGCTCACCATCTCAGCATTATCTGGATCTACCTTTTCCTTCAATGGAGCCCACAGACCTTGTTGTTTTAACAAAGCCCGCATTTTGATTTGCCAAAGGCTAAAACCATTCCTCCCTATGAACTTGTCAACCTTAATATTTATGGCCGACATTTTGCTCACAAGAGGCACAAACAAATCTCACAAAAGGGTAGCTTAACCGAGATGCGTTTCTGATGTGGAAGATCAGATTAACTGCGGCCACAGAGCATACTACGCAACCGGGGCTCTGATACCAGTTTGTTGAGGAAGTGTACCCAAATTAGCCAAATGTAGCAAAATAAACAGACACGGAGAATTTACGTGGTTCGGTCAAATCGACCTACATCCACAGGCAAAAGGAGAAATAAATTTTACTATGAGGGGAAATATTACAAAAGGGTTTGGACAATAATTTCCGGACCCACAAAAACCCACTCAACAAATGTAGACTCCTCACAAAAGAAAAGCCTACCAAAACATACTCACTCTCTGGGCTAAATCTGCCCACTAAATTGAAGAAGCAGAGAAAGCTGAAAGCTGCTGCTTTGCTACTGCTTCTTCGTTTGTGTTGGTGTGTACAAAATGGATGCCCAGCACTGCCTTTTATAGGCAATTTCAGCCTTCCCATCTACCAATCACGTGGGATACACCTAACAAATGGGATTGGTGTAGTCTTCACCTATTTATTATGCACCACCTAACAGATAATTTTCTACTACAAGAAAGAGAAGAGTAAAGAGAAAAGTTAAAATAGACGAAATTATCCAATATCTTACCGTGATAGATCTTCATTAGCACACTCTTGTTTAAATTAATTTCTGAATCTCCACTGATTATGGGACGTTTGAATGTATTGAAACAGATGGCAGAGACTTTATTGTCAAATGTACTTGGAATCGAAGTCAACCTATACAAAATGAAACACGCCAGGGAAACGATATATGCTAAGATGGACATGGACGTGGGCTTTGTTGTATTCACAGCTATGGTCATTGCGTTCCTACTCCTCCTAATGTTGTGGACATTTGGAGAGTGGACACCAACATGGATACCGTGGGATCTTAGCCTGCCAGAAGATCTGTTTTACATGTTTGGGGCAGTGGCCAGGACCATCCTCGTTGCATCACTTATATTCTTGCAGAGTGTTGAATATTGTATATACTTCATCCGTATTTTATTAATGTTAACGTTTGCATTCATTGAGTAACTTTGATTCGACTTTTTCACATAGTTACATAAGATAAAACATAGTCAAGTGATATCTTGTTAGATTCGTCTAATCATGTAGTTTTATAATATTAAAGTTTTATAATTTCTTATTTTATAAAAGTTGCGATATTACTCTTTAAAAATGTGTATTGGATTGCGTAAAAAC